>JAINUG010000127.1:2262548-2722548 GCA_029706075.1 Aldrovandia affinis
CCGGTGGCTTTTAAAGATGCCGATCAAAGCAGAGCCCCCCCCCCCCACACATCGGCCCCCCTAGGGCTTGCTCTACATTTCCCCCTCTCTCATCTCTTCAGGCTCCACTGCTGCCCTCTCTAATTTCACTTGTGTTTTCTTCCTTGGTAAAGGCATTCCTGGTGCAGATCTAGCAGGCGCTTTTTTTTTGTGGACTGTGAGGAGGAATTGTAACAACTTTTCAAGACCTTAAATTCCATTCATTTGATCGCAAGTTGCACCCCTTCACCACTGTGGCTTACGTAGCATACATGAGATATGTTCTAGAAAAGGGCTACCCAATCACAGGCACTACACCACCTAATTTCCCTAATTAGCTTACCTCCTGGACCAGGGAGTTCAACTAATTCTTGAAATCAGGTGGTGTAGTGCGCGGTTGGAGCAAATGCCTGCAGACACTGTGGCCCTCAAGGCCTGGAATTGAACAGCTCCATTCTACACGAATAGTGTTTGATTGAGATTAAGTATCCTGTTCATCTGTATTTTTACTAGAAATATTCAACAGTCCCATGTGTTGCTAATACAGCTGGTGAACAAAAAATGCAAAGGCAATTAATAGGGTGTTGAGGCACAACGTGTGGCCAGTACGGCCTGTACACGCCGTGGCAGAGAGTCTACCAGCGTCTGCAATTCTGCAGGAGGAATGCGACACCACTCTTACACAATATCCCATAAATGCTCGATTGGGTTCCGATCCGGTGACTGAGAAGGTCATGGCGTATGGACTATGTCAGTGTCACACTCCTCAAACCATTGGCTGACTACTCATGCTCTGTAGACAAGGGCATTGTCATCTTGAAAGACGCCCCTCTCTGCAGAATGGAAATGCTTTAACATGTAATGAAGATCATCAAGATGACATCAACCTTGCCTTCTGATCAGACATGGGACCAAGTCCCTCTTATCCAAGTCACAAGTAAGTCTCAAGTCATTTGGTCCAAGTCTCAAGCAAGTCACAAGTCATCAAAACAGTGACTCGAGTCGACTCGAGTCCAAGTCACAATGACTCGAGTCCACATCTCTGCTTCTAATGGTATGAGTGCACCCAAGCCATGGCAGGGAAGTGTGCTCCACACTATTACTGAACCGCCAGAGCCCTCCGCTGTTGGGTGTTCACTGCCCGTAGATGACATGCAACACTAAATATGTGATTTTATTTTGAAAACAGGATTTTTAACAAGAACATTGCATTCTACAAGGTCAATTTCGTAAGTGCAGAGCTTTGGTGTTACACACATGGGTTTTTTATCATTAACATTCCTACATCGCAAAGAATTTCCATCCCAGCAGTCCGCCGCTCTGTAATAGGTGGTCATTTAGTTGATCAAAATCTCATTTGCCAACTCGGAGGAAAGGCCGAATTGCTTCCACACTCCGCTACATACCAGCAATGAAGGGGCAAATTACTACAAAGAGAGGCAGATTAATTGACCGTGTTCCTATCATGAGATGATCCCACCCCCACGCCTGTCTGTGGCAACGTAACATATTTTTTTCCCCGTGTTGCGCTGTTTGAATCAATATTTAATCTTTTGGTGGTGTTCCCATTGATTTGCAATCCGTGTCAGTGGCCCCCTCCTCCCCCCAAGTCTGGAGGACTTCATTCTGCTGAAATGGAGGGGAAATGGAGATGGCACGGGGGGGGGGCAAGACTCGTTAAGAATGACGTGGCCAATCAGGTGAATCAGCGGTGAGAGATGGTGGCTGAACATGTCTCTCACATGAAGCTCTCTTTCTCTCTCTCTCTCTCTCTCACGCTTGGCCTGCCATGAGGCGGCAAGGCAGCCCTGCTCTTAAACTGCTGATGCCATCTACTGGCGGATAAGTAGAACTGCAGGGAATCCTGGAGCTTTGTGTTCCATCTCCTCACTCCACTGGTTCTGTGGGCCAAAGTGCAGCGCTGGTGTCAATGCTGCTCCATACACTGATCCTGTTTTTAACACCACAGTGTGTTAATGCTGCTCTGTAATCTGATCCTGTTTTTAACACCACAGTGAGTTAATGCTGCTCCATACACTGATCCTGTTTTTAACACCACAGGGTGTTAATGCTGCTCCATACACTGATCCTGTTTTTACCACCACAGCATGTTAATGCTGCTCCATACACTGATCCTGTTTTTAACACCACAGTGTGTTAATGCTGCTCCTTACGCTGCTCCTGTTTTTAACACCACAGTGTGTTAATGCTGCTCCCTACGCTGATCCTGTCTTTAACACTGCAGAGTGCCTGGCTCTGTGCTGTGGGTGAGGGGAAACGCAGGTGAAAGGCGGTTTGATGTGTATGTGGAGCATTTATGAATCTAAAGTAGGAGAGTCACCTATTGGGGAGGGGCTGCTGCTGTGAGTCTGACTAAAACCCTCCCTCTCTTCTTCTTTAAAGCTTCAAGAACTTCTTCAGCACAAATTTTGCTATTGGAGTAATATGATTGTGGACAGGTTTTAAATGTAAAAAGTGTTTACCTTCCACACATTGTTGTTAAGATGGCATGTCCAAGTTGTCCCGCTATTGGGTGAGAGTTTATGTACATTTATGTACATGTTTTTCAAGATATGGAAAATAATGCATCATATTTTCAAACATTGTGGAGATGGATTTGAATGTGCATGGTGTGTGTTTGTGAAAGATGTGGCATGCCCTGTGCTTTCTCTTTCAATAGTACCTGAGCAAGATTTCAATTCTGCTTGTAATATTGCAATTTCAAAATTTTGATTGTTATCTGGAACTAAGTCAGTCGTCCTGCACTGCATACCATTGCATGTTCAAAAGGATTTGCTTCAAAACTTTAAAAATGTTCTCGAACTAATATGTTTTCCCCTGAATTAAATGATGTAATTAAACACAAAAATAATTGTATTGGAAAATGCCTCAAATATACACCACAAAAACAAGAAAATAGGATACAAAAAGGTGTTAGATGTGAGCTTGCCGGGTGAGACTATGTGCAGGAGAAAGGGGTCAAAAAGAATCCAAAATGAAACACAAAATGGCCTATAAGACTTTGCTTGCTCCCAGCTCAGCGCTGGCAGTGGAACATGATAAGAACTAAACACCAGGGGGCAGAAAAGAGGTCATTAAGCAGCGGGCCCTTTTACTTTCAACTGACTGCTTCTCCTGAGTGATACATACACACAAACATAGACACACAGAGAGAGACACACACCACACAGAGACACACAGAGAGAGACACACACAGAGAGACAGAGACACACACACATAGAGACACACACACAGACACACAAAGAGACACACACACACAGACACAGAGAGCGAGACACACACACACACAGAGAGAGAGAGAGAGAGAGAGAGAGAGAGAGAGACACACAGACACACACACAGACACAGAGAAAGAGAGTCACACACACACAGACACAGAGAGCGAGACACACACACACAGACACAGAGAGAGAGAGAGAGAGGGAGAGACACACACAGAGACACACACACAGACACACAAAGAGACACACACACACAGAGACACAGAGAAAGAGAGACACACACACAGACACACAGAGAGAGAGACACACACACACAGACACACAGAGAGAGAGACACACACACACACACACAGAGAGAGAGACACATACAGAGACAGACAAAGAGACACACACACACAGACACACACAGTCACACACACACATATGCACATAGAGAGACACAGACACACAGAGAGTCACACACACACACACACATGCATGCATGCACACACACAGATACACACACCGACACACAATCGTGCTGGTGAATTTTTATGTGTGGAGGATGTGCAGGACCGCTCTGATACCCCAGCCAAACTGGCGGTCACGTTCTCGGCAGGACTGGATCACGGGGTTCATCGTTGTGTTCACACAGCCACCACCTGCAGAGCTGACTGACGCAGAGGGCAACAGGGCCCACGTGACCATCGAACCCCGCGGAACACAGGGACACCCCTCACCCTGCACAAGGGCACAGCGAGGCTGTGCATCAACATGAGAAGCAAATGTGAAGCAAATAAATTATAATATAGTTTCATAGCCTTTTGTGGCGACTCCTAGAAGAGATTGTACAATTCTGGACAGCTGCACTGTAACCGCAACACATCTAAGCCTTTAAAAAAATGCAGGGTTTAAAAAAAAGAGATAGCTGAGCAGAAACACCAGGGCCTCTAAGAAGACGGCACATCAAAGCTTCAACGTCTCAATCCCCCGTGAGATTGAAATCAGCATCGGACGCTGCGGACCTGAAGACCTTGTCAGAATGCTTACAATGCTTAACTGCACAAGTGGAAGGACTTTCTTTTTTGGTAGAGTTTTACTACCTCTCTTATTTGTGGGGGAAACCTGTCCGTGTACCTGATAGGCTTCAGTCTGAGTGTGTGTGTGTGTGTGTGTGTGTGTGTGTGTGTGTGTGTGTGTGTGTGTGTGTGTGTGTGTGTGTGTGTGTGTGTGTGTGTGTGTGTGTGTGTGTGTGTGTGTGTGTGTGTGTGTGTGTGTGTGTGTGTGTGTGTGTGTGTGTGTGTGTGTGTGTGTGTGTGTGTGTGTGTGTGTGTGATATATGAGTTGAGTTTGGGGCAAGAAGAAGAAAATATGTTTCTGGGTAACAATGCAATTGTTCCCAGTGGAGCAAAAGCCACCCTGTGTGTTTTAATTGGAGCCGGAGATGTTTGATGCGCGTGAATGCGGGCGTATCGTTTGCTTTCCTCATTTTTATGTATGGAGTAACGATCACAGCCTCAGCGCTCGGCCAAATTGATGCCGATTACTCTGTCATGTAGAGTGCATTAAGGACCGGGCCTTAGGCTCTGCGCTGCAAATGACATGCTTCACAATGACCTCCATGCACACACACACCTCCACACACATTCACACACACACACACACACAACACACAAACACACACGCAGAGACACTCACTTTCGCACATGCTCGCACATGCTCGCACACACACACACACACACGCAGAGACACTCACGCTCGCACACGCTTGTGCGCACACACACACACACACACACACACATACACGCTCTTGCAGACACATTCACACCCGCACATGCTTGCACTGGCACACACATGCACACACTCGTACATGTACACACAGACATATGTGTGCACACATCCGCACATGCTCTCATAGGCACACTGTCGCGCACACACACACTCACACATGTGTGCACACACCCCTGCACACACTTGCATGCACACACACACATGAACACACACACACACACACACACACATTTGAACATATGTGCACACAGATCGGCATACCCACACACACACGGGCACGTGCACACACATACATGCACACACACAGACATATGCACGCACACAAATGCACGCATGCACACACAGCTGTTTTCCATGACTTCTGTAACCATGCTACACCAGTACAGCAGTGCTAAAGCTCATTATAAATGTGTGTGTTTGTCTCCAGACTCCTGCTCTGCTTATTCACAGTGGCGCTCTCTTTCAGTGGGAGATGACCTTGCACTGTGGAGAGGAAAAAACCCACCGTGATAAATAAAGCCAAGATCTTCCAGATACCCTCCCCCCCAACTTTGAGTTGGCTTTGTGCTCTCCAGAGCCTCCCTGTTACCCTGGGCATGATTCATGGTGTTAGCCCATACACCAAACCACACTGCACAGTCACACTGTATTGCCATTAGCAACGGAGCACAGAGAGGAAGTGCGCGAGCGAGAGTTTGGCGGGGCAGAAATGGCCGCACAGGTCTGAGTGCTGCCGGGAGACGTTAGCGTTTGTCCTCTCCTTGTCTAACTGATCCCTCTGAAGTCTGACTGACTTCTGGGAGAGAGCATCTCTGCTGCCAGGCCCTGGTTTTGAGTCTATATTTGTGTGTTCCCATCTATGGAGGGAATGGTGGTCCCCGCTGACGGCATGAGAGCTTTCAGCACCAGGGAGAGCGCCGCTCAGGGTGCCTCTCACAGACTCCCCTCTCCTGCTCATAGCTGACCTGCAGGACTACCTGTTTAGAGAAGCAAAAACCTAAACACCCCCCCGAAAAACCTAAACACACATTTTTCAAACAAGCCCCTCCCCGAACATGCTGTCATGGGCACACTTGCGCACACACACTCACACATGTGTGCACACACCTCTACACACACTTGCATGCACACACACACACACACACACATACTCACACATGTGCGCACGCACACACAGACATATTTGCGCACACACACCGGCATACCCACAATTACGTGGGCACGTGCACACACATGCACACACACACACACACACACACACACACACACACACACACACACACATTGCCTAACCTAAACACACATTGTTTCACATTGCGGTGTTTTGGTCACATATTAACATCTAATGTTGCCAGGCGCATTGTCGGCCATGTCTCCCGACAGGGCATCGTGGGCGACCGAACCCTCCACCCAACCCCACAGTGGGCCTCCGAAAGCACGGCTCCCTGACGGAGATGTGACCGAGCTCAGACTGCTCCCGCACTCGCCCGTCCCAGCGAACGTTTCTCAGTTCACCCGTCTCCAAGGATACATCGCATCGGCAAATGAGTCCCGGACCCTTTGTGCCTCAGTAATGTCCTGATTCGTTTAAACTTTCGGCGTAATTTCATTGGGCCCAGCCCAGTCTGTGAAGGGATCGTATTTCCGTCCCCATCTGTTTGCGTGTCCGTGAGTCGGATGGAGATCAACGCGAGGGCCTCCAGAATAAGTCGGCGGATAATGGCACGTTATTTGAAGGATGACGTGCGCTTTACGCCTCAGCTGACAGCACGTCCGTTTCAGCGCTACTGATGTGTTTCGGTGGCATGTCGGGTTGAATGTGAATGAATGTGAATGAATGTGTCCTACAGCAAGGCTTAAACCCTTTGCTCTTTCAAACAGGATTCCAGCATTGCTATTACAAACCGTTTTTTAACTGAAAACACATCACCACAAGTAGTAAATGGCAGAGTTTATGCTGCAGATTCGTCATTACTTAATGCAGGTTTATGGCAACACGCGCGAGTCTGATCCTTTCATTTCGAATATGACTGCAGTTTTTCTGACTGCAGTAAATTGTTCCGTACGTCACTTTGACCGTCGCAAGGCCACCCCTTCGCCCCTCGTCAAGTTTCGACGGTACGGAGCGCGGCGGAAGGTGGCCGCCGCGAAGGACGGCGGTTGGAAAGCCAAACGGAGCGAGCGGAGGGACCGCCCGTCCTCACGGGCGGGAGTGCCAAACAGAGACAGCGCCTGGAGGCCCCATTTGTGAAACCTGACAGCAAAACAAATGAAAATAAAAAAATGTTTATCAGGCATGGAGGTAAGGACCGGTCCCCCTCGAAATGAGCCAGGCAGCCTCCAGGACTGCCAAAGGTGAGCTGCTCTCTGCCCCCCGCCCCGCACTAAATCTCACACATACTGTAGGAGGCTGCATTTTGTGATGTTTTTATGCGCTGTTTTATCTCCACATCTCGGGGAATTTATTCCCTGCGGTTTGTGCAAAAGGTTGGCACACCTCAACCCCCGTGACTTATCTCCTAAGTAATCTCTGCTCTCCTGGCAGCTTGGCAGCTTATTTCTTTGACGTATTGTGTCCACCCACCTCCATGTGCAGGCGTGGTTTTAAACTGCTGGTGTCCCCTCTCCGGGCCCCGCTCGCGTCGCGGGCTTCGTTAACATGCACGCGGGCCCATGCGGCAGTCAGTCACGCAGCCCGCTATCGCTTTTCCACAGAGGGCACAAAGGTCGAGCCGCCACGGACGAGTCGAGGCGATGGCCATCTCGGAAGCGTGGCAGCGGGGGACAAAGTTCACGTTTCACGTCTTAGCACTTCACACTCGCCTACTGTTGGTGTCCTCATTTCGCCCGGGCCGGGTCGAGGGCTCGGGTCCATGACAGGGACGCAGATGTGCTTTTGTAGAAGAAGCGCCCGCAGTTTCTCGCCCATTCTTTTCTTTTTTTCCCCCGTGTCCCTGGATGGCCGGCCGGCCTGATGAGCCAGAAAGGGAAGACAGCCACAGTAATGCCCGTGTAAACGCAGTGAAGGGGCGCGCCAAGCGAGCGGGCACCACATTTCGAGACTCGCCTTAATGATGCGGACGGTTTAAAGACTTGCAGCTTCAGCACGGATCGTCTCGAGACGGCGGTGACATTATTTTTCTGCTACCGGCCTTCTGCGGGAGCTGGTCTCCTTCCGCGTTAGTTCCCCCGGCTATTGATAGACTCCTATAGGATCCAATACTGGCCAGCTAGTTACAATCCGTTTAGAAGAGATTTAAACAACTACTTTAAAAAAAAAATTTTTTTATAAATACATTTGTAAATCTGATTTTTTTCCAGTTTTTCTCCCAATTTAGTGGCCCAATTTTTTTAGATTTGCCCTCCCCACATGAATTAACCGCTTGTCCCTACAAGGCAAGCTAATTCTCAGAGGGCAGCAAACTCTGCTTCCTTCGAGACCTTTAATTCGCCCACCCACATTCTGGAGACACCCTTACGTGCTTCTCAGCGAACCTGTGCCAGCTCACACTCCCCCTGGGGCGGACAGCCAAACGCCACCCTCGAACGGGACTCCCTACCAAGGCCGGTCTGGCACAGTCAGGTTTTGAACCACGACCTTGATAGGCAGCTCACACTCATAAAGGACCTGCCAATACGGGCGCGTTAGACTGCAACACCTGCTTTTATAGGTATTCTATGTACTGACCAGAGTCAGAGCTGTATTTTATTAGCATGTGTAACAGGGGTAGTTCTGCTGCAGAGTTCAAAGTGTGACCCTCATCGCCCGCTCCACACATGAGACACAATTATCCCTCTGAGCTAAAGCTCAAGGCCTCCAGCCAAGTGAACCAGTCACACTCTTACTCCCTCTCCAGGGGTGAGCCTGTAGGGGACGCTCAGGAGCTAACTCATGTCTCTGCACTTCGCTACGTGTATATATAGTATCTGTGTTGAATTACATTATGGAGGCGAAACTTGTATGCACTGCCACTCTACAAAATGGTGGGTGGCATGCATAGAGCCAGTCCTTTAGGCTCGATGATGTTCCCATCCCCCAAAGGGAGGCCGTCCAGATGTCACCACCTCTGTAGGGCGTCATCACTGTTTCTACGGAAGGTTTGTTTCCGCATGACTGAACGGATGCTGCCAGTCAGCTGCACCAGCTGGCTAGCTAAGCTAACGCAGCACTGTTCAGAAGAGTGTGTGAGGCGAGAGGCACCCTACAGAAGTCGGGACAGGCCTGTGATAGGTTCCCATGTTTAGGGACAGTGGTCAGCAGGTTTACCCACAGCAGATTTACTGAATACTAGCTGAATTAGCCAGTTCAGTAACCCTATAGGAATAGCAAACATGTACTGACTAGAAATGTCTGAAACTGCAAGAGAAAATAAACTGTTTAGTGATAATATAAACAGTTTATTCTCACTTGGAGAAGCGATGAAGCCCAGTCGCGCTGCCTGGCTTTTTGCATCATCAGCGTGGTGCGACTGCACAGCGCAGAAAATGGAGGGTGGTCGTGTTTCTCCTGCACTCTGCCTCTACACTCTGCCTCTACACCGGTGACACTGAGCAGAGGTTCATGCAGTTTCCTCATTTAAATGAATGACCGTAGGTCCAGTGTGCGGCCATTAAAGTACGAACACAGCTTCAGACCAAGGGCTGGAGCACGGGGCCACTTGAGCCCTGCTTAACCACGCACAGAGACTCACCAGATACTCAGCTCCTGTGTTCCTCCATCCTCTCTGATTCTTCACTCCAGTAGGTTTCCGGTTGGTAACAGGAGTTTCTGGTGCTGTATTACAGTATTGAACGTCCATTGCTACAGTATTGTACTTCCCCTTAGTGAGTTTTCAGAAGATACATTAAATTGGAATGTTTTGGCTTCAGTGGTAGGGAGTCAGAACTTTCAATGTGAAGAATATAATTTTTCATTATTAATTGTTATTATTTCCAATTGTTAATGGCCAATTCGTTATCATTTAAAAAATGTTATTATTATTGTTATTATTATCATTATTTCTTATTTTGTGTATCTTTTATCATTATCCTGTTGCTATATTTCTAGTTTTCTATTGTTAAAGGGAAAGAAGGAAAGAAAGAAAGCAACCCAATAGTCTGATGCATGACTGTATTTTCATGTACGTGCATGTATTTATTTCCCCTTTTGTTCAACAAAAATAAAATAAATTGTAAATTCACCAAAAAAACGGATACAGGGCAGAGATGAGCCTGCGAAACTGTGCCGAGGGAAGGCAAACCTGAGACAAACCACGCGCGGCCAATTAGGCGGCAGCGGGAGGTCTGATTTTTATCCGAATTCCACGAGGTGAACAACGGCACTCGAAAGAGATGCAGAGACCTTGATTGTAATCACATGGTGGGGCGCGCGGTAGAGTGTAAGTCCTCAGGTGGGTTAATAATGAACGTGTTTCAGTAATACTGCTGTGTCAGCCATGAGCTGCCCTCCGCTGTGGGTATGCATTTCATGGAATCTAGCTCCTGGTCCCGTTTGGTTGTGTGTATGCGTCTGGACTTCATTGGCAGCTAGCGGGTAGCATGTTTTAGAGCCGTATCAGCTAGATGGCTTCCTCCACCCAAACTAACTGAGAGCATTACTAACTTTAAAAGCTACCTGTCAACCTATTCTTCCATACAGCTGGCCATAACTATTAGTCACCTTAAAGTATGGAAGCTAAATGCTAAAGGCATTTTTTCCATTTTATTTTGCTTACCATATTATTATTATTATTATTATTATTAATATTATTATTACGCTTGGTACCGCATGACATGACAGCAATGATATGAACTCGCAATGTGAGGTGGTTAGATCGCTTGTGCCAGAAATGTGTGTAATTAATGTTGAGATTCATCTTGGAGTGTCACAGATTTCCCTTCCTGCCCACGTCTCTCCTGGCACCTACACTGTCACGGCACTTTACACAGCATCTCTGACAGAGTGCACTTCACTTCAGCAGAGTACGTTCTCATCAGTCTTCAACTGGCGTGAACTCTGTGAGTGTTGAGTTAACACTGAAAGTCGCACCGCCAGCCTCGACCGTCTGTCCCGGTCTTTACCCTTCGCCAAAAAACACACAATGCAACACACAGTGCCAGACTAGTCTCCTCCTCCTCCTCGTAGTCCCCTCCCTGGCCATCCTCCGGTGGATGGAGACAGAGGAGGGCCATGTGTTTGAGCAGACTGACGATAAGGTTCGGGGGTTTGGGTGCAGCTCGGTTAAACGATTATGGTGCACGAGAGAAATTATTCGATCACAGCGCCAACTATTAATCTCTTCATGCGGCTCTATTAAGGGCTGCGGACATGTGCCCGCTGCCAAACGCTGCCACAGCCGCTGCTATGCGTTGATGGAGTTTTATTTCCACTCCGAAAGCTTTTGGCCAGGTGAAGCTCTGCAATAAATCCTCAAAAATATAGACGACTAATTTGAGGTGATGTAACACTGTTTCTTCTTTGGTTAGATGAGCACGGTGGGAGAGAAGTTACACTGGCTTTAAATCTTCACAGCATCTTTCAAATAATTGAAAATGAATAATTTCATGGCTGATAAAATCTCTCCTGTGCTATTTGTACCAGTGCGTGCTATAAAATGTAGATAGAGATACAAAATATCACTATGATTATTACACATTACGAAGCAAATAGACTTCCACTTTCATTATGGTTGTAAAAAATGAAAGATGTCTGAAGTGATTCCCATAATACTCGATGCAACTCCTACAGTCTAAAGGCAATTTAAGTTTAACCATCTTCAATAATGCAGTATCGTCACGACGTTAAAACTGAAAGGATCAATATCCAATCATCTGAAACGAAGCAAAGAATTTAGAGCAGTAATGGCGAAATGGTCGTTCTGCAGCAGTTCCAGGCCTTCCCTTTTCTATTTTTAAATACATTTGTTTCAGATTTTCCCCCTGTTTGTCCCACCAATTTGGTAGCCAATTGTACCCTCTATTGATCCAACTATCCCCCTTCAACAAGCCTGCCGCCTGCAGGGGACGGGACCAGCCACTACTCTGGGACCGGCGGTGGCAGGGACGGCGAACCGCCTCCTTCGAGATGGCACTCACCCCGAACGCCGACCGTGATTCCAATACATCCAGAGAAGCTTTCTGTGTATGCGGTGAGCTCACGTGGCTTCCCTCCCCCCTCCTTCTGGGGCAGACAGCCAATCGCCGCCCCCGACGGGACTCCCGGCCAGAGCCAGACTGGCACAGCCGTGGGAATCAAACCCCGGCCACGAGTGAGCGAGCGCCTTTACCGGTTGTGCCGCCCTGGGGGCCTGCTTTTCTATTTTAATAAGAGCCAATAAACAAAAAAGCCCCACACTCCAAAATTGCAATTAAAAAGCTTTCCATTTTGAACAGAGGTGGCCAGAGAGATGTGGGAATATTTTGCCAAAACCTTGCCCAGTATTTTAATCACAAACTCTGGCGTGAAATAATAAGTATGAAGTGCCCTCGTGCAGGATTACTCATTCTGAACCGTGTGTGGATTTTGACAAGACTGGACACTGGCATTATCCTCACTGTTCTTCAGAAGCATATCGATTTTCACAGCAGTGTCACACTTACCGGTAGATTACCAGCGGCCATTGATTAATGTCCCGTGTCTGACTGCCTGTAGTGTGAGCAGTAATGTGTGACTTCTATAGAAACTTTACACAAACTGTTGTGCTCATTGTTTCCCAGAACCCTGTCCATATTGAATATTTCAATTTCTGTCAGTGGGTCGTGATTGGCTCACACTGAATATTTCCAGTCCGTTGGTGCATTGTGATTGGCTCATACTGAGTATTGTTTGTGATCAATTATTTTTTATAATTTTAATATATAGAGAGGCAACAAAGTACAATACAGAGTAGTGTAGCATGCCCTCCTCACACCTCCAGAAATGTGGCTTTTGCCCCTCACCGACAAGAATGCTGATACAAATAATATGTACTGTATATAAAAATACAAAAAATAAGGAAAAACTGAAATAATAAAGAAACATCAAATAAAGATCATATAGAGCAACGATCACATAGAGTTGGCCAAAGCCTGAATTTGAATTCTGATGAAGCACAAATAGCATCTTTGACGATGTGAAACAACAACTCCCAGAATCCACTGCGCCATTCTTCTCTCAAGCCCTTCCCGTCAGCTCGTAGCGAAGCTGTTCTCTCGCCTGCTAAGGCACTTGATTGAGTTTGATACCCACCTGCAGCCCACCCTGTATTGCTCTCTAAGCCAGTGAGCCGGCTGGATGTCTAGACCCTGCGGTGAAGAGCAGAGAGGAGGCATCGCGTGGTCACGTCGGCCCTCTGTGTAACAAGCTGTAAGTGTCAGCCCAGCGAACGCTTAGCGTAATTATCTCGCCGTTCTCTTAACGCATCCCCTGGCACTGCCAGCTTCCCAGCCTGCGTCGGGCGTGACAGTGACACGCCTTGTTTCACAATAATTGGACAATTTCATTAACGCTCAGCGTCACCTGAGATCAGACCCTACTCTGACGACGAGCGGGCCCGTGATGTCATCACCAGCTATGCGCTGAATCGTAATTAAAGCGCAGGTCCCTTACTGAGTTTGACTGAAGGTGTGCTCTGTGCTTTATATTACTTTACATTATTATGTGACATCTTAGGCATTTGTCCCACTTGTCCAGAGGGAATTAGAATATGTGAATTAAAAATGGCAAGAATAGGCCTCCCGCGTGGTCCAGTGGTTACAACGTCTGACGCTGGCCACGGAGACCGGGGTTCAATTCCCCGTCTCGCCAGAGTCGGCTCTGGCCGGGAGTGCCACCAGGGGCAGTGATTGGCTGTCTGCCCCAGGGAAGGGGGAGGGAAGCCGACATGACTTTCGCTGCGCATAAGAGTGGCCCTGTAGTACCGGGTTACAGTCGACGGCTTGGCGAGTGCTGTCTCGGAGGAGGCGTTACTTTGCCTTCGTCACTACTGGTCTCAGGACTACGGCAACGAACTCACATTACTAGGGGGGGATTGACCTAAAATAGCAGGTCTAATTGGCTACCAAAATGGGATAAAAAAAATGTTTAATAAAAAAAAAAAATGGCAAGAATAATCACAGCTAGAACAAGAGATCAGTAGGCCTACAGCAACAATACAACAGGCGCCATTGTAGACAGATGCACGCCACACCTATAAAACAGGGAGGGAAAAGCTAGCAAGTTTTCTTTAGTATATATTCAGTCTGAAGAGGTTATGTGTATGTGTAGTAAGTTTAGTCTGAAGAGGTGGGTTTTCAGTCACTTGTGGAACTTTAGAGTCTATTGTTTTTTCTTTCTCTGGCAGGTCAGTTTTTTGGCTAATTTCAATTACCTCAATGTGTCGCAAATCCAAAAAAGCGCGGCTAACATTTGTTGTGTAAATTCATTATGCCCTAAATGACAGAGTGCATTGCGGGTGTGTTGGGTAAGAAGGCAGGGTGCCACTCTGTCACACTAAACCACTTTGTCACGGCTCCAATTTTTCCCAACTACAGATCCCGTCCTCTTCCAAGGCTGATTTGTTTTGTTTGTCAGCCGCGGGAATAGAGCAATATGAATCTGGCGACGGCGCGATAACCGTTAAGCGGAGATGCCCAGAGACTGACCCACACTTCGTGAAAGGTTTATTACCCTGTCAAGAGAGCCTGCATTTTCACCAACCCCCAAATCAATGAGCGTCTGTCACTTTCTGTTTAAAGGTGAACGCGGCGACTCACACTTGATGTTTATGTTATTAAGCTGGCGGCTCGTGCGTCCGATCTGCATGCAGGCGGAATGAGAGTGATGGATACTGCTCCCTGCTGGGACCGGGGGAGTTCTTAAAGAGAGAAGGACGTGCGATTGGGCCCTGATCGTCGCTGATGTGTGTGTGGCTTTGCACAGCCTAATGCAACCTGGCAGGGATCAGGGCAGGGGCAGGGGACCTCCCTAATCACCCTCTCAGGTTTTATTTCCCTCCCTCTCTCTCTCTCCTCTCCCTCTCTTCTGCACTCTCTTCCTCTTTCTCTTCCTGTCTCTTTCTCTCTCCGCTCTCTTCCTCTCTCTCCCCCTCGCTTTCCCTCTCTCTATCTTTCTCCCTCTCCTCTCCCTCTTTCTCTCCGGTTTCTTCCTTTGTCTTTCTCTCCCTTCTCTTCCTCTCTCTCTCTCTCTCACTTTTCCCTCTCTTTCCCTCTCTCTGTCTTTCTCCCTCTCCCTCTTTCTCTCTCTCTCTTTCTCTCTGCTCTCTTCTTCTCTTACTCTCTTTCTCTCTCTTTCTCTCTCTTCCTCTCTCCCCCTCTTCCACTCTCTCGCTCTCTGTCTCTCGTGGGCCATCAGATTCACTGTTGGCGTTCCAGTGGTTTGTGTCCACGCCCGGCTGAGTGACATGACTGGGTTTGGAACAGTCTGCCGAGTTGGCAGGGGTGATTTGTTCATTCACAGAGGATAGCACCGTGCTGCTCCTGCCTTGAGGCTGAAGCTTTCAACATTTTATTCCATTTTTTATTTTTTTTGTTTGCTTTTGAGTGGATTGTCATTATGTGTTATATGTAATGGGGTTGTCTCCTTTAGTGTTTAAATAAAGGGGCATCAAAGATCTCTCTTTCCTTCTCCCTCTCTCTCTTTCCCTCACCCTCTCTCTCTCTCTCTCTCTGAAGCAGACCTGTCTCTTTTCTGCTCAGTAGATGAAAAAAGATGAGAGAGATGCAAGTCCATGCATTAAAGCGCAAGAATAAATTTACACCTTTTTTTTGTGTGAAGGTTTTCAGTGAAGGTTGCTCTCTCCTATTACAGGAAGCAGGCATCTGTCATTCGCTGTTAAAAATCCCTGTGGAGCCCTGCTCCTGCCCTTGGTCTAGGGGAGAGCGGCCGTAATGACAGATGTTTATTACACACCTATTCGTCAGGTCCAGCCGGGCCAGGATTATCCCAGACAGGCCAGGCTCTGGAGGAACATTATGCCCTCTCTCTTAATCCTACGGGAAAAAAAGGAAAAGAGGAATTAACCTTGGCGCATAATGGAAGAAGAAGCAGCTCCTGAATTATTAAACCGCTCATTAGAGAAAGGGAGGGGGGGGGTGGGGCAATTGCCAGGGAAACTTCCTGATTGGGGTGCTGCAATGCGTGGGGGGCTGGCACGTGGACGTTGGCTCAAGGGCACAGAAGGACTTTCCCAAGGCTGAGGAGCGGCCTCTTCCTCTGGATCCAACCAGCGGGCGGTCCAGTTTGGCTCCACACAAGGCTGAGTCATGGCTGAAGGCCCCCCCCCCCACACCTTTAGGGGTGCTGTACATACAGTATATAATGACTGCCTCTGGTTGTAGATATAAATACCTGTGATTGTAGAGATAAAGACCTATCTGTGATTGTAGATCTATAGGCCCATCTGTGATTGTAGATCTATAGGCCTATCTGTGATTGTATATATAAAGACCTGCCTGTGATTGTATACATGGCCGTACCTACCATTGAGGACACCGAGGTCATGACCTCTGTAGTTTTTGTAGAGTCAGAGTTGTATTTTTTTACATACTGATTCAGTGTAATACTGAGTAAAGGCGATGAACTACTGTACATAAAATGACTTCACTTCTGTATAGCAAAGATTTTGTACAAAGCCAAGATGACGCTTGGGACGACTTTGGTGCACAGCAGGAGTTGTAACTCAGACTGCTGATCTGAAGCCAAGCGAAACATGATGTATGTGTATAGATCTCTCACATTATAAAAAGTTGACTGCTGGTATTATAACCAGATTATTGCTATTCATCTCCAGAGATCATCTATCGATATCTACTTTGTGTGTAGATTTGTGTAGTCGCTACCCAAACATAGCTGTCTCTGTCTAGCTGATTGTTACACAAACCACTTTTTAGTCAGACTACAGTGATGATAGGCTAATTTAGTGTACATTTTCAGTGGCCATTCATCAAATCATGACTGTCTAATACTCTTGTAGTGAATTAGCTACAATGGTGGACTGATTACATAAAATATTTCTTTGTGACATTTCTCATGACGAACCCCCCTAGAGGGGCTAGGTCTCATGACCTTGGTAATTCTCGACTCCTAGATACGCCCCTGATTGTAGATCTATAGGCCTATCAATGATTGTAAAGGGGGTGAAGTTGGATAAATGTAGCGGGTAACAAATCAATGAAGCTGCTCCTCTGTGGGGCATATACAGTTAGGTCCGAAATATTTGGACACGCTTAGATAGTTTGATGATGATGGATGGATGGATGGAGTGACACAATTTTTCAAGAATAATTTTGGCCCTGTACGCTACCACAATAGATTTGAAATGAAATAATCGAGATCGTGTTCTCGATCGAACCCTGCCCGCACACACGTAATCATAGGCTTAAAAACAAGCGTGGTAATCAAAGAAAGAGGAATAAAAATACGAGGTTGAATCCTCCTCCTTTCGTCGGGTTGAACACCTGGATTATTTTATGGGAAAGAGCCGAGTCATAACGTGAGTCATGTCTGCCTGCTTCCACGCACGCCGCGCCGGGCACCAAACACGGGGCTGAAATGGCAGGCCGCTGCGAGCGGTGAATTCCGAAGAAAACGAATTACTAACGCGGCCAACTTCATCAAGAGATGAGCGTAAAGTGCCAAAGCCTTCCTAATGAGCGCCTCCTTTCTCCTTCCCCCTGCCAGGGCACCGGGGATCCGCAGCGTAAAGGTTCCCCCACCTCCCAAAGAAAGCAACAGCGTTCTGCACACAGTCAGGTATGCCACTGTGGGTACAACAACCGGCAGCGTTCTGCAGTCAGGTATGCCGCTGTGGGTACTCTGTAATTGTCTTTTTAATGAGCTGAGGAGAGAAGGGGTGGGGCTGTGTGTATGTGTGTGTGGGCTTGTGTGCATGCGGGTTTGTGGGCTTGTGTTCGTGCCTGCGTGTGTTTTTCCGTGCGTGTGCGTGTGCATCTGTGCGCACTTCTGTGTGCGTGTGTGTGTGTATGTTGGGGGGTGTGCATGTATGTGTGTGTATGTCGGTGGCGTGTGTGTGTACGTGTTTGTGTGTGTGTGAATGTTGGGGGGATGTATGCGTGCATGTGTGTATATTGGGTGTGTGTGTGTGCATGTATATGTGTTGGGGGCTGTGTGTGCATTTCTGTGTGTACGTGTGTGTGTGTGTGTGTGTGTGTGTGTGTGTGTGTGTGTGTGTGTGTGTGTGTGTGGATGTTCGGGGGGATGGACGTCAAACACACTGCAGCTTATCACAGTAAAGGATGGTCTCTCTCGCAACGCCCCTCCAGCACTCAGATCAAAGAGGTATTTCATTACTGTGGATTCATTTCATTACTGAGACAATGATCACATTACGCACCACAGCTAGCAGAGCCTCTGTGAAGAGTCCCTGCTTAATATGCCATACGCCAGCTTTTTAAAGAGGATGTGTTTTAAGGAGCAGCCATATGAAGTTTCTGTCAGGAAAGAATTGCATTTGTGTGTGTGTGTCTGTGTGTGTGTGCATGAGTAAGATATTTCCCACCAAAGCTGCTTAGGTTTGTGTACAATGGAATCTAAAGCACACTCAGTTATTGTTTGCAGAGTTGTGCTAGATTTGACTGCTGCTATTGAATTTTTTCAACTCAGTTGAGAGTTTGCCCGCTATACGAAAGAAAAAATTGGACTGACCTAACTTATAAAATCTGAAGCCGATTTTGGTTTTTGATATACGATCCCTCATTTAGCATGCAGTGTTCCTCTTGCCGGGTTTGGAGGACATTCATTATTGATTGACGATAACCAACTTATCAGATTCATCTCGAGTAAATTTGCACACTAATTACGCTACCCCTCCCCACTCAAAGCATTTATATCCATATTCAAGAGCTATAGGTTCATTTTTCATTTTTCTTTGGAGTCAACGGATGTCAGCAGCTTTGTACTGACACAGACTTGGTGGGGTTTTTTGCCGACTTTGAGAGATTGTTAATCATTAAGATGAGGAAAGTTTACACTCCTAAGAAGCTGAAAGTTCATGCTTCTTGGCTGGTGAAGGGGTTCATGTCAGATGTTGATCATCACTGATGGCCATTCAGCAAGACGTGGAAAGAGCTTTCATTGTCAAGAGAGGCCCACATCTTGGATTTACAGCAGAGGCTCCCAAACTCACCCCTGTGTGTGCTGGTTTACACTGTGTATGCTGGTTTACCCTGTGTGTGCTGGTTTACACTATGTGTGCTGGGGACCCACTCTGTGTGCTGGTTTACTTATGTGTGCTGGAGACCTACTGTGTGTGCTGGTTTACACTGTGTGTGCTGGGGACCCACTGTGTGTGCTGGTTTACCCTGTGTGTGCTGGACCCACTGTGTGTGCTGTGTGTGCTGATTTACACTGTGTGTGCTGGGGACCCACTGTGTGTGCTGGTTTACCCTGTGTATGCTGGTTTACCCTGTGTGTGCTGGTTTTCACTGTGTGTGCTGGGGACCCAGTGTGTGTGCTGGTTTGCTTATGTGTGCTGGAGACCTACTGTGTGTGCTGATTTACACTGTGTGTGCTGGTTTACACTGTGTGTGCTGGGGACCCACTGTGTGTGCTGGTTTACAATATATGTGCTGGGGACCCCCTGTGTGCACTAGTTTACACTATTTGTACTGAGGACCCACTGTGTGTGCTGGTTTACATTCCAACCACAATTGCAACCTAACCAATTGAATTGTAACTAGCTGTAAATTGTTCTTATTTAGAACATGTTAATGACTATTGAAGATGAAGGCCAAATTATGTCAGAAATAGCTATACATGCCATGAACAATAAATCTCCCATATTCACATCCCAGGACTTTGAATCAGTCAAGTAAACAACTGTCCTCATTTTCTCTAACGTTCTATATTACAAATCATTCCTTTAGAAAGAGGTAAATTCATTCAATCATAGACTGGCAGGTGAAATCAGTGGGGGCCTTAAGGTTGATAGTTTGTACACCGGGTCACTGAAATTAAGCCATTTGTGGAAAATAAATACTTCAATGGTGGCAAGGGTGCCAAACCTGCATTGTGTTCAAATAGGTTTCATATAGAAATTAAGCTCAAACCTAAACAAATGTGTTCAACAACCTTAATTGTCTGTAACAAAAACCCAGCAGACACAGTGGGTCCCAGCTCTGTTTGGGAACCAGCGCTTTATGAAATATAATCTCACCCCCCATGTGTATCTCATTGTCAATCTCTTTGCCCAGCTCACTCCCTGAGGTCATCGAATAAAGAGCTCCTCAGCACACCTCTTACAAAGCTCAAGAGGAGAAGGGACAGAGCTAATGCTGCCAGGGAACAGCCTTCCTGACTACATTAGGCCCTCAGACTCTCTCATTTAAAGACTTATTTTAGCAATTTTTATTCTCCCATCTCATTTTCATTTCTCTCACTGTATTTGTTATTCTTTGTGCTTTTTCTTTTATCTTAATCTGTCAGTTTTATTGTGTATCTTTCTTGCATTTGTGTTTATTGTTTTCCCTTGTGAAGCACTTACGCACTGTATGAAAAGCACTTTATAATTAAATGAAAGCACTATTGTTCATATTTATTCTGAAGCCCCTGTCTAATAATGCTTTCGATCGTTGTTGTTGTGCTACAATTCCTGCTACGATTAATTGACTGAACCAGTCTGAATGAGTCATCAATGGCGTTACTCATTCCAGGGTTGGTGAAGCCCCAGTCTCTCTTTGCTGGAAATCTGAGAAGCTCAAAACACTGCCAAAATATAGGAAACACCAACATAAAGTGTCTTAATGGGCGTTGAGCCACCACAAACCGCCATAATGGCTTAAGTGCATCTTGGCATGGATTCTACAAGTGTCTGGAACGCTGTTGGAGGAATGCAACACCATTCTTTCACAATAAATTCCAGTATGTTATTATCCACTGTCATCCTGGAATAGATCACTCCCATCAGGATAGAAAACTCAGAATGGTTTTGTATTTATTAGTGTTTACTTTGCCCTCTAAGGGGTTGAGTGGACCTAAACCATGCCAGGAAAATGCACCCCACACCATAACAGAGCCGCCAGAACCCTTAATTTTTTAAGTTTTTATTTTATTGTGGCAGTTACCTGTATGTTGTACAGTGAAGGCCCGCCATTACTGTCTGCACTGCGTGTGTCCCCAATATTATTTATGCATTTATGGACCCTGTACTTAAGGACTCATTTGAGAGCATAACCAATCATGACTATTATCTATGAATATAATCTAAATACCATTATCTTTGAATGCGTTTGAAACGCTGTACCGCACATCTCAAAAGAGCTTGTAATTTGAGTCATTTTGATAAAATCTGTTATTTGAAATTTAAATAGGAGTCAGATTTGGGTGGATATACCAAGCAAGCAACCCACCTTACCCGAGGCAAATTTATACATTTAGTTTTACATCCAACTTACATAATTCTTTGGATTAATATTTGAGCCCTATGACTGTTTAAATATGAACTTGTGCTAAGAGTCCATTTTCAGAGGCTTAATATTTCAGTACTTTTCTGGGTGGGTTAAAATGGCTGTTCAAATATACCTTTTATGCTAAAAGTCCATTTTAAGGTGCAAGCCTGCATAATGTATTGGGTCATAATGTAACTGAGGACGTTTTCGTAGTGACTGGGACACCCTCATTCAACAATTTAAGTAGGGACCGTTGCGTTTGAGTACAGCGGGGTGTGAGGCATCTCTTGTGATAAATGGCTTCTATTAGCGGCTGTTAAAGGAGTCTAGCATGTCTAACATGTGCCTGCTCAAGGTTATGCCCATGGGTTATAACAATGTGACAACAACATGGAGGTAAAGTGATCATTGCTTCAGACAGGAATGATCAACATGTTCATTTTCCCATTACAGTTGTTTCAAAGTGGGCCCTGGGCCACTGGTGCTCATTAAAAATAGACCCTTCATGCATAACTATACACATTCACAAAGCCTATTCCCTATTCTCTATCCTTCACGCCTTTCTCAAGGTTATACCCGTGCAATTAACAACATGGGGTAAAGCCATTGCCATTTTAGACTTGGATGATCAAGGGCTTTATTCAACCCCTCCCCCATCCCGGTAGTATCTGGGCGATATCAAAGCGAGGGAACTTCAGCCGCCCTCCGTTACAAATCGTCAATACCTCGCAGTGACCCATTTTTCACAGGCCTGGCAAGGAGATGCGCTAATCTTATCTGTTTCTTTCACATGCAAGCCTTAATTACACGAGGGATACTTCATTTTCAATTAGCTGCTCCTTTTCATTAAGCGAAGATATAAAAGCGAGGTAATGCAATGCCGTTCGAAAAGTTAACAGCGCGTGACGTAAAAATGCAGCGTCGGCAGAAACGGGGAAGGCGGCGGCTGACCCAGGAACGGCCTTCCTCGACGGCAGAAACTTTGGTTGCGTTGTTTTAAAATGTATTTTTATACCCTAAAGTACTTTATAAATACACAGCATACTAAGAATTATTGTTGTAAGCATTATATATGTTGTGTTGTGTTTATTACAAAAACTTTCTTTAAAATTATCACAACACCAAGTGCTGAGCAGTCAGGACAAATGTAGGCCTAAGGCTGCAAAATGAATTGAGAAATACATTGTTTATTTTAATGGGATTCAAATATGTAGTTTTTTCTGCATAAGGTGTTAGGGTCACACATGTGACACGGATACGGGGATCGTCGCTAACAGTAGGCTATCCTGTCGTCCCTGTCGTAGTCTAAGTAGGCTACATTTTGGGACGCTTCAGGATGATAGCAAAAAATCTAACTAAAAATAAATATCCTTCAATTATCAGTGCGATAACACAAACCCATCATTACAAATTGTCTGTTTAATTCCACTCTAGTCCCAATTTACAATTGTGTTATTTAACAGACGCTAGTCCCCTGCATGTAGGTGACTTTAGCGATGCTTATTAGCGATCTTGCGATTTAATTTACCTGAGGACAGTCAACGCACTTACTTATTGGGTTAATTCAATAAGGATAGCTGTAATCTTTTGAGAAACTTAAAATGAAATCAATGGAACCTACAAAGGCACATCATGATTACTTCATTTAGGTAATTAAAAACGTTTATCTTCGGGACTGAACGTGTTCTGTTCGGGACGGTTGAAATAGCAATTCGGGAAGATTCCGGGACCGATATTTAAAAAGTTAGTGTCGAGGTCAGGGATATCGTATTCGAATTCAGTGCACCTTAAACTATTCCCATTGATAGGCGAAGTGAATTGCTAAATGACTGATGGTGGCGATTGCACAAGTTCTTTCCATCATACCCCCTCCAGTTATATATGCATGTACATTCATCCATGAGCGCATGCTCCGCAGTGTTAATATGGCACATTATTTTTTCTAAATTGAGGCGACCAGAAGGGTCAGTGAAAAAACAGCCAATCCCCTACAGAGTAACATAACTCAAATATTAATCAGCAACGCAACTGTAGTGCAGATTTGCAAAGCGTGCATATCGATCTGCATAAATCTAAACCGTTAACGGTTTTTTTTATTTAAGAAAAAAATCATTATTAGTATTAATTACTTTTAAAAAGCTTACCAGCTGTTGGAACAAACTTAAACGAAATAAATACGTAAATACAAAGTGTCAGCGTTCACGACCAGGATCCGTAACAGAGGAGAGCGAGCGAGCGATTGTTAGGATTATAATGTCACTCATGTCGTTTCCACGGCAACGGGCGATGTCAGAACGCAGTCCGCAACAAGCGTGCACTCTCTCTCTCTCTCTCTCTGCGTCGGAGGTGTTTATTCTTAATCCTCTCGCTCCTCCCTGTGTCATTTCTCACAGGCGACCCCTCGCTTCTTGCTTCGCGGCTCCCCCTGTAAACTCATGCGTATTATTTTCTTATGTATCAATCAGATTTTTTTTGTTGTTGTTTTTTTTTCTTTCTTGGCAAAGCTATGAAAGATTCATGAAATATTTTTGGAAGCCTGCAGCTGAGGACGCCAGGACGCTCTGAGGCTGTCAGCAAAAATCATTTGAATGCTAATTTCTCTGGCGTCTCCTGATAAGTAGCGTGCTGTAGCAAGCGCATTGTCAGGTGCTATAGAGATTTTTATTTATTTATTTATTTATTTGCTCGTGTATCAGAATCAGAGAGCCACAGAAATGCAGTCAGCTTGATAAAACGTGTGGTAGAGAGGGGGGGTTTGAAGGGGGCACAGTCTAAGGGGTAAGATGTGTGGAGTTAATAATCGTCCAGTACCTCTCATGCCCCTTTGCCTTTTGTGGAACACAGTGTGTCTTTTGGTACAAAGTCCCATCTTCGAGTCAGATATCAATTTAAAACACACAAGTGTTTTATTTATTTATTTTGAGAAGGCGTTTTTCTCCTATAGCATGTGGAGCTGGGTTTCCAGGGCGATGCTTAGCTGCATTGCAGTCTTTTGGAAGCGGCGCAGCGTGCTTGCTGGAAGCTTGAAACCGATTTGAATTCACTTCCTTGGAAGCTCTTTTGTTCTTTCTCTGTCTCTCTCTCTGCCCCCCCCCCCCTCTTTCTCTCTCTCTCCCTCTCTCTCTCCCTCAAATAATTTGCTTAGCAATGATGCATCCTTCTGAAACGATGTTTATATTGTATATGTATTGTATATCTTGGCTGCCTTCCTGTTTTCCTCCTCCTTTGACTGCTGGGGACGACTTATCCAAAAACAAAATCCTCTTGACATTTTTACAATTATTTTTAAAAATGTTTTATCTATGGGCAGGACAGAGCACCCAGTGCTCATGTGTCGAGTGTAAAAATATGTAAACAAAATTGTCCTGTGGGCCAGACAAATTTAATTTATAATTTGGTAAAATTACAGGAGGATTTTCAGCTATGCTGTCGGCGTTTGGGGAAGAGGATACAAAGCAGCGTTGATCCAGCGAATTTGAGACTATAACAAACAGCAAACGCTGCCTTTAATCCCAGGCTCTAAATGTGTGGCACACCAAGAGATCAGCCTGCATGTTACAGAGGCCCTACGTAATCCATACAGAGGCCCTATGGGGGCCCTACCAGTGCAAAATCTCATTACGTTTCAACCAGGCTATAAAAACGCATTCTTTATTAATGTTGTTGATATAAACTACAAGCAGATATCAGTGCTGTGTCCTTTGATATGCACAAATACCCCAGAGATTGTTCTACTGATACGGATACCCCAGAGATTGTTCTCCCGTGGCGGATGGGGATTGGGGATGGGGGGCATTCAGCAATTACTTCATGTCGTCCTGGTTACCGTTGCTCAGTCACATGTACATCCCGTGCAGCAGGTTTTCCTGTGACTACAAGAGAGGTACCAAAACAAAAACTGCAGTTAAAAGGGAAGAGAGGGAGGATGGATGCAGTTGTACAGCATCCTGGGGTCTCCCACTGCAGATCCCATTCAGCCAAGTCCATATTCATACTCATAGATAAGGCCCCCGCTCCTACTCTGCAGCTGCCTTTTTCATTTTTTTTTATTCTCTGTTTATACTTTTATTCCCCATTTATCTCCCTATTTTTAGTTGCCAATTATACCCTCTCTTTTTCATGTCAATTATCCCCACCCTCCTATGAGAGGTTGCTGTCGTAGTCCTGAGACCAGTAGTGGGCGCTGTACCGCCTCCTCCAAGCCAGCACCCACCACGGTCACCGTAACACACAGGACCACTCATATATGCAGCGATCTCTTATCGGCTTTCCTCCCCCCTCCCTGCCCCTGCAGCTGCCTTTTGAATTGAATGAATGAAGCGTTTGGCAGAAACACTGTGGTTGACTAAATTGCGAGGGATGGGAATAGCACTCCAAAAGCATAGCAGTTTGAGCTATACCAGGTCTTACTAGAAGCTGGGTTAGTGTTGCGCCAACTGTTGACGGTTTCTACTTGGTACACACCTGCTTCTAGTAAAACCTGGAATGGCTCACATTTCTGTGTATTGGGAGGGCGATTTACATCCCTGAACTGGATCCCTTACCAGGTAAGTGTTGCTGCCTACATTACCTGCTGGCCAAAAATGAGGCTGAGCCAAAAAAGAGAACGTTTAGAAATGCAAGAGAGGACAAGCTTATGCATTATAATCTGACCGCTTTGTGGCTGTAACATGCTCGGAGCCTTGGACTGACTCGTTACCGGATGTGAAGAATGTTGAGGGTGTTCTGCATATGCAGGGTCCTTGCTGTGATTGCATTTCTGTGGAATCCTGTTGCAGGAGAAAAACAGCCCTGAATAACTCCATGGAGGGATAATTACACAAACATTAAAAAGGCAATATGTAAATGTCAAGAAAATTAAATATACAGTAAATTTTTAAATGTATGTTTAAATCAAAGACTTCCTCTGTATATGTATTTTGCATTATATGCATCATAGTTGCTTTTATCCAGAGTGTTTTTTCATGTATTTATTTAGCTGAATGTTTTAAGTTTAACTTAATTTAACGTTTAATTTGTGGTAACGAGCAAACTTGTGGCAACGAGCCCTGTTCCCGTTGCATGCATACATTTACCTTTCTTCCTATGTAACCTTCATAAATACTACTTAAAACATTCATAAGCGCATATGTCAGTACACAGTACAGCATAGACAGGTCATAGGGTGTGTTATATCACAACCAATGTCATAAGTGACATTCTGATTAGGTATAGGTAACTGACAAGATAAAGGAAACACCAACATTAAGTCTTAATAGGGTGTTGGGCCACCATGAACTGCAAGAACAGCTTCAGTGTGCCTTGGCATCAATTGTACAAGTGTCTGAAACTCTATTAGAGGGATGCAACACCATGCTTCCACAAGAAATGTTGTTGATGGTGGTGGAAAACCATTCAGTGAATACTCTGTGGAAGGGGGCAATGTCGTCCTGGAAGAGACCACTCCTATCAGGAGAGAAATGCTTCACCATAGGATGAAAGTGATCACTCAGAATGGCTTTGTATTTATTGGCACTTACCTTGCCCTCTAAGGTTTAAGTTGACCTAGACCATGCCAGAAAATTTTATTTTGGCAGTTACCCGTATGTCATGGAAATGTAACTTATGGCATGCAGCCTTATTTGAATATATGAAATGAATATTATGAATGAAAGCTGTTCCTCCACAGGAGTTTAAGGTCTTTGATCTGTACTTAATTGTTCATTCCTCAGGCTTGTGTTGGTTCTCCGTTATCATATCCATGATACACACACACACACAGGGTTTGATACTGTCACAGTTTCATTAAAAGGTTATCTTGCGCCGGTGGAAGGAAACGCTGTGCTGAGAACGTCAGACGCGAGCTGCCAATTTCAGCCGGAGGTCTCGCACCAACTTGGGTGAAGATGAGCGTGGAATCGGAGCGCTGTGAGGAAGGGGGGGGCCGGGGATTGCAAACCTTCACACTGTGGGAGCATACGGAAGGTCAGGAGGGAGGAGTAAAGGCAGGCTGATCAGTCTCGGCCCAGTGCGACCTCTGGCTCCGTCTTTACACAGGGAGGCCATCGGGGCACTGGCATGGGTCGATACCAAGCATGTTAAGGTCAGAGAGGAGGGTCAATAAGTTTCATCATCACCTCTCCGCGGGAACATTGATCGTGCGGGGAAACCGGCCGCAAGTTAAGACTTGTGTCTATGTGCGGACCCGCAGACAGTCGTACATTTAGCGCATGGGGTCTAAGTGTACCAAATAATGGCTGCAAAATACCAGCATGTGGGGAAATAACGAGCACCGCGCCGGATCTCCGGATAGAGGTGGCTTTTCATTTAAATGTCAGAGCCGCGCACTTCCTGCCACCCACCACAAAGATGGACCCCCACCGAGCAGCATGGCTGAAAGGGCATTCAGTGCCCCCCTGCCCTTCTCAGGAGAGTCGCCTGTCTTTCGAGGGCCAGGTAAATGCTCCTGGATAAGTTAGAGGGGCCAGACTTTTCCCCCTTCCCTTTTCACCTCTGAATTTACTTTCTCTCCTAATTTGGAAAGTCCAATTGCATTTGTAAGTCAACCTATGGCTGCAGACCCTTTCGGTCAATTCCCGAATGTGCAGACGAGCACATGCCACCATCGGACGTTGCATCTTTTCAGTCCGCAGTCCACCAGTTGAAGCTCGCACAGTCATCGTGCTGGAGGGGAGGGGCCCCCACCTGTGCATCTTGTGCAGGCAGACTGCGGATGCTCGATGAACCAAAGGGGGGCGCTGGTGAGCGATGAGACACAGTCATCTTGCTAATACAATCCTCCCTCCCCTGGATGATGCACCAACCTGTGAGGCTGCATTGACATGGCCCAGATTCGATACCAGACCGTTGGGCTCATCCACACACTAGAACAGTGCCTTAACAGGATACAGACCATGGGGCTCATCCTCACACTAGAACAGTGCCTTAACAGGATACAGACCATGGGGCTCATCCACACACTAGAACAGTGCCTTAACAGGATACAGACCATGGGGCTCATCCTCACACTAGAACAGTGCCTTAACAGGATACAGACCATGGGGCTCATCCTCACACTAGAACAGTGCCTTAACAGGATACAGACCATGGGGCTCATCCACACAGTAGAACAGTGCCTTAACAGGATACAGACCATGGGGCTCATCCACACAGTAGAACAGTGCCTTAACAGGATACAGACCATGGGGCTCATCCACACAGTAGAACAGTGCCTTAACAGGATACAGACCATGGGGCTCATCCACACAGTAGAACAGTGCCTTAACAGGATGCAGACCGTGGGGCTCATCCACACACTAGAACAGTGCTTTAACAGGATGAGCTGCCCTGATGGTTCCTCTCCTATCAGAAGCAGTCTTGCCCACTTTCATAGAGATGTACGGTGCATCTCTATGAAAGCTCTACTGTCCTGTGGCAGTAGCCAGGGGGGGTTTGTGCACTGTTTGGTGGCAGCAGTGACTCAGTAGTTATGGCTAAATAGGACAGCACGCTGTGGGCAAGGACTCTTTGAGGCTTTTGGACTGGAGCTATTCTTACTGGACCCCCAAGGGTAAGAACCTTGAAGTGCTGAAGTTGCATTTGGTCCTTTGAGCTGCGGGTTGGTGTAGAAATGGCAGTTAGAACATTTTATCGAATGCTCAATGTGTTGCTGCAGTCTTCCTCATTGTCAGTAGATGTGGATGATTGCTGCCTAAATGAACAAGGACGATGCAAGCGGTCGGTGTTCTAAAGGGCCCTGCGCTCAAATTTTATGGCAGACTCTTCAGCACGCGTGCTACACACACACTGGGCTGCTAGTCTTTCATTAGTATCTAAAGTCTCGCTGGTAACTGTAATCCCTGTTCAGTCTTTGTGGGTTTCACTAACCTGCTGTATTTCTTCTGTAATATTTTTGTTCTTATTGTTTTTAACAGAAGAGACAATCAAAACTGTAACCTTAAACAAACAAATAAAAACCGACAGACCAACACAAGTACAGATGGGAACCTGAAGGGAAACCCAGATCTGGATTAAGGAAATTGCTGGTCTTCCCTTTCCAAGTTTCTCTCTTTTCATATTTTGCCAGATTGGTTTTCTCTGTACATGCTGTGGCTTTTCTCCTGTCCATTAAAGCCTTCAGTCACATGACCTGAAGGGAGGGAGGTGTTTGGCCTGTGCTGGGCTCTCTCCCATCTCAATCGGGCAGTGCCGTGGCCAGTTACCCCGAGAAACAGTAAATTCTCAGCCCGGTAAGTGCTCCTCTAGACTGTTTTATGGTCACAGAGTAAATCTTATTTACTGTGTAAATATCAGGCTTGACGTTACCCCCTTTGGTCGAGTGTCCTCACAGTGTACAGTATGGGAAGTGAGCACAAGGCAGGTGGCAGAGGGCAGGAAGTTGGGGGCAGGGGGCAGGAAGTAGGGGGTAGGAGGCAGAGGGTAGGGGGTAGGAAGTAGGGGGTAGGAAGCAGGGTTTAGGGGGCAGGAACTAGGGGGTAGGAAGTAGGGAGTTGGGGGCAGGAACTAGGGGGCAAGGGATGAGGCTTCATGGACCACATAATAGCTAAGATCTGCAGTGAGCTGTCAATCACTGACTTCTTTCAACCAATCAAAAATATGATTGTTTCAAATCAGTCTCAGAGTGGCATGTCCGGCTAAAGCACTGGCTTTCAGTGTGGTATCACACCGACAGCAGCCTGCAGCCTCACAAGTGCCCGTAACTGACCGTAGCCATAGTAACAGCTGCACGTGAAGCGCATTCCTTGGACTGCAGCGTGAAAATAAGCAGCGGCTGGTAGCCATGGCTTCGGAGTGCACTTCATGCACAGCTGGAACACCGGCGAAAGCCAATTACGCGGTCCGAACTCTCCCGAATTGAAAACAACACAAGTATTGATGTGAGTCACTGATAACACATAACTCCATAATTGGTGCACGCGCTTAACACAAATGAAAGGGGTGGATTGTTTCAAGCCGTACAGAGCAGATGCTGTGTGGATGTGCCCATGGCAGTGTATCCTTCATCTACAGGACAGAGTGGGATGGGGAATAGATACACCAGCTCTTAAAATGATTTAATTAGGCTACTTTAATTTCATTTAATAAATCTCCTCTACCACCCCTTAGGGGTACAGGGTTTTGGGTTCTGTAGATTAGGGGTCCTTGGGTCTGTAGATTAGGGGTCCTTTGTTCTGTAGATTGGGAATACAGGGATCTGTAGACAGGGGACTCTAGGTTCTGTAGATTGGGGGTAAAGGGATCTGCAGATTAAGGGTTCTTGAGCCATTACGTAGTTCTCAGCAGCAGCAGCAGAAGGCTCTGAATCACAGAGGTGGAAGAGTGAGGAGAGCTCTCTGTGTCTCTGGCACCCTTCCCATGGTGCTGCTGTTCTCGTTAGAGATTTGAGTCACTCGCTCATCTGAAAGGCCAGTGAAGCACCTTTCTGGCCCCCTCGGGGGCCTCCTGTCAGAGAGGAATCAATGGGACCTGCTTTTTAGTGTGAGTTGAGCGGGTCAGCCAAGGATTAGGCTGAATGAGTCCCTCCTCTGCTCTCTCCTTCCTCTCCTCTGCATGTGTGAGCGAGTGTGCTTGTGTGTGTGTGTGAGAAAGTGTGTGTGTGTGTGTGTGTGTGTGTGTGTGTGTGTGTGCGTGTGTGTGTGTGTGTGTGTGTGTATGTGTGTGCGTGTGCAAGTTTGTATGTATATGTGCATGTGTGCGCGTCTGTGTGTGCATGCGAGAGTGTGTGCATGTGTGTGTTTGTGTGTATGTGTGTGCATGTGAGAGAGAGGCAGTTACAGTATTGGACTGTAGATGTAGTGGAGGGTAAGTGGCTACTCGATTTAGCTCCAGATGCACGCCCAGGTTTACTCCCAGGGAGAGGGGGTCGGAGCCCCTCCCAAGCCTGCTCTGCTCCCCCCACCTGCTCAACACCCCCCTCCATCCGCTCTCTGCTTCCCCCTCTATCCCGCCCTCCACAGACGGCCCAGAGAGGCATACAGATGCGCTGGGTCAACACTGGGCATCCACGCCACTTCAATCCTCCAAAACCAGATCCCGCCACGCAACCAGCTTCGCCGCAGAGGCCCGATGCTGTGTGAGCCGCACTCTCATTGGCCGTGTGGAGGACCGGCAGCAGCTCGGTTTCCTGTCATAGATTGCCTGCACTCCCCAGAGAGCTGGATCATTGCCCACCTTTTACACAAAGCGGTTTGGGCTGGGATTAGCGGTGGGTAGAGACATGCTGACCTTTTCCATGGAGGGAAGGTGGTCGACGGGTGCCTTTAGTCAGTCCCCAGTGGGGTTCTCTAGGTCAGACAGAGAAACTGAAGAGGCCAGGCACACAATGAAGGGATACAGACAAAGTAAGACTCAGATGCACAGATAGGCAAGGCGGGGGTGCCTTTCTATTGCAGGTACCATTTTATGCACACATGCATTTTATTATTTTATGCACTCATGCATCTCATTACACAAATTATACATGTGTGGATGCTGGATACCTATTTCACTTTTTTCCCCAGTTTTCACACCCTCCCCTGCATGAATTCTAGGTGGACGTTTGAATTGGACTCGCAGTGAAAGATTATAATGCGTGGCTGACAAGTCTACAGGAACAAATAAGCAAGCACAAACAAGAATGAACCCTGGACACCGGCTGCAAGTCGACACGCTGTGAAAATATCACCCCCTCGGTTATATTTCCACTGCATTGTTCCCCCGAACAAAAACGGCTGCGAGAGCACTCTTCGGTTCTGAGGGCCTAACAGGAACTGCGACGTGAAAAAATATATATAATAAATAATGTAAAATGCTGACTCCGTACTTTGGGCAACGCTACGAAATGCCTCTAATGAAGTCCCTTCCCTCTGCTGACAGGAACCAGTTGTGTTCATTGAAGAATTAAAATGTGGTGGAACTTGTCTTGATCTTAATCCTCATTTTATTACGTTTAGAAGTTTCCTCTAGCCCTCTGCTCTCTTTGGCCGGACAGGAAGGACGAAAGGGCACAGGACAAGTTCAAGGAACCGTAGCAAGTTCTGATCGTTCTGATCGCGGCTTGTGGGGGGATGCGGCCCAGACACACAGATCTCTAATCTCCCCTGAAAAGAGACAAATGGCAGATCAAGCAAGAGCTGCAGACTGCAGCCAGATCTGATCATCAGACCGTAAGCATCGGGCAGTGCCATGTTAGCGCTAGCGTGTGCGTGCGTGCGCGTACAGTTAGTTAGCGCTGTAAAGCTGTCCCGCTCCAACACATGGTTTTACGAGTGCGTCATAAAACCTAATGATATGCATTGGAAATCCGGCTTTGTGGCTGGGGACAGTTTTATCACCTATGTGCCTATATGTTGTTATCGCTAACAAGTTGTTTGTCAGCTATGCTTATGCAAAATAGCCCTCGGAATATGCCACGGCTCTAATGGGGAGGAGTGCGCGCTTCTGTTAGCCACCGGCCGAGGCTAATTGCTTCGGACCTGGATTAGCATGCGCTGTGGCCATCGATTACTCGGACGTTAACACGTTTAATTCAACTGGACACATAATTAAAGTTCAGATGCACGCAATTATGCCACAGGACGAAAGGCTGAAGAATACCGCTCTGCATTTTTTGGAAATGGCGGACTGTCAAAGGAGCTCCCCGTTCCGCTCCAGATTAAAAGTGTCGTCTGCTGCGTGTTCACCTGAGCCTGGAGATAACACTTTGGGCGCTGTCTGAATCGTTTCCACCCTTTTTGCAGGCTTTGTAAATCCCCCTTTTCCATTCTCGGGCTCTTTGTGTATGCCACCGGTGTTTGACTTTAAAATACCGACAACAACAAAAAACTGGTGAGCTGAAAGACAAGGGTTTCTAACAGAATACAAAACCAGCCTTTTCTTCTTAACAGGTCCGAAGGTGCCCAGATTCTCGCCCATATCAAGGTTAACACTCGCTTTCTGCCTGTCAGAAACAAGGCCCTTCAGCATGGAAACGTTACGTGTTCCTCGATTCGTCCAGAGCCGATTGTTAGGCCGCCTGTCATTACGGTTTCTTGTGGAGAATGACGGAGGAAATGCGTTTCTGTTCATTAGTGGACTAATGTTCCTTCACTGGACATCAGGTTGGCACAGAGCTCTCTTGAAGCAGAGAGGAAGTGTGCTGCACTAATTGGAGCTCCTGATGGTGTCCCCGTTTGAATGAGAGCCTTGGCTCTGACTGGAGAATAAACGTCTATAAACTAGCGACGCTGAAATGTGAGAATATGGTGTAAGGGGTGTACAGCTGGGCTTCTCTGAGCCGTCCGTTAAAGACAGACGAGTGCTTCAGTCGCAATTGATAAGCTGAGGAGGATGTGTCAGAAGCCTCTAAATGGGCAATATAATACATTAACAGCTTTTCAGTCAGCATAATGCATCTCTTTTCCATTTGAAAAGGTAATTACAAGATTATGGAAATCGTGCATCAACAACGCTGTCATCATTAACATATTGCACATTTAAGAGCATTGGCTATGAATCACGGTGACATGTTTTGAAATATTAATCCACTACAGATGGTCTTTTCATTACTATGCAGGAGCAGCATGACCAGGCCTGGGAGGGAGGGAGCGAGCGAGGGAGCGACCGTTCTGAGTTATTATGAGGATGCTGCGGTGCTCGCCGGCACCCATGCCACGTCACTAATGGTGAAGCAAAACTTTAGCGCTGCCTGCGACGATACTGCGATACTCACTCAATGTGTTCACTTTGCAGCCAGCTGCGGCCGAGATGATAGTCCGGGAGTTCGCTGGGTGAAGTCACATGTTGCTGAAACACTGCTGGCGAGGAACAGTAAATTCCATGTCATTCAGCAAAGTGAAGGCTTGGGCAACTTGTACACTGCCTGTGTAATCACGTGCGTGATATGTGAGTCCTTCGTAAGTACACGTTTACAATTTAAATTGTACTTCATACAGATAAGCACTGAGTTTTAGAGGGTGTACTTGTGTAAAACGTACATGGTTCGTAAATATGATATTATATTGGTACAATGGCTATTATGTAAAGTGTTTTCTGTAATGAAGTTAGGGCGATGCAGCATCGAGGTGATGTTGCGTGCCACTGTTTTGCATAATCTTGTTTCAGGACAACCTCTGTGGGATTGTGACCTGACGTTATACCGCTCTTAATTTCACACCCTCAAACTCAGTGCAGAACACCGCGATATTTACTTAATGATAAATCATTAATGAATAAGTGCGTATGCTAATTTTGGACATGGGTTTCTGTCCCTCCGTTATTAGTGTGTGTGTTTGTGTTTTGTTTTTTAAAGGTGCAATCAATTGCAATCCAGAATTATGGAGCAAAACCGGGTCAACACACTGGTGTCCATTCAGAGTCTGATATTGATTTAGTAGCTCATCATTTATTTATGAGATGTTCGAATACTCTTACACCCAGATAGAAAGAATTACCGACAGAAAAATTCCGTAGCGACTCTTTAATTCATTCTGTGGCGTGACCATATACAGCAGGCACGGGGGCGGGGGACAGACCAGGCAAGAGTCCAGAATCGGGGGGAAATCTAAAGGTTTATTTAGCATAATGGGGAAAACTCTAAGGCAGAAATGTACATTTATAGAGGTATTTAAATCGAAGTGCACCGAGGGGTCCGGGGACGGCGGAGGCGCTGAAGTGCACGGGAGGGGGTTAGAAAGGCGTCTCGTCGGAGTCAGTGTTTCAGCGGGAGTCTAGTCTTTAACCCGAATCTGGAGAAAACCATAGTGGTAGAGTGCTTGGGGCTTGGAGTGGTTAGATTCCTCGAGACAAGGTGGCAGCTGCTTTTATAGGGCCGGATCCCAGCGCACCAAGAGACATGATTAGCTCACCGAGCTAAAGACCCGAGTCCCCAGCCAAGGCAACTAATTGTACTCTTATCAACGTCACTTTCTGCAGCGGGCGATCACGTGCTTACGAGCTCCGCTGCACATACTCCCTGGGGAAGGGGGCGGGTCCCTGTTCCCCACACCATGGGTCCCTGTTCCCCCCACCAGCTCCTGGAATCAAAGGGATGATGTTTCTAACCGAAACTGCATATTTGCTCAATTCCTGAAGGAATTGATCACTAACTCATATTTACCTGACTTGCATGTAATTATCACACCTAAACTATGCATTCTAACCATGCAGTAAAGAACTGCACCTGACTTTCTTAAGGAAATACTCATGGTAATCTACAGCCCTGCTGTTAAGGCGTGTTTGATCATGTATGTAACATGCCACCAGCACATGCGTGTAATAAACTGCACGTGAGAGGCAGGATGCCATCTTATCATCATCCTGATATCTGCTGATTGATTTTTGATATTATTTACTGGCTCACAAACATGACTTCCAGTATGAGATGGATGGATGGATTGATAAAATCTACCTATTAAAGCTGCAAATGATACTGTATGGGATAGGCTGGCTCTAGGTACCTCCACAGACTAAATCAATCAATCAATCAATCTAGGCATTTACAAACAGGTTGTCACACAGGTGGCACCAGAGGGAATCAAAAAACCAGAAAACCATTGGAGCCTAGGAAACTGGAAAGCCACCCTGGAAAATTGTGGGATACAGAGAAAAACAACTAAAGCCACCATATTGCTATCAGAGTGGATTGCTTCGGTATTTGGTTTGGATTGCTTTCTTCCTTCCTTCCAAGTGTCGAAAACCTTTTAGAAATAACAGACGAGTGTCGTTTCCCAATACAATTTATCCGGCCTCTTAACCTCGACACAGTATGGAGTAACCTCTCATTCTCCACACGATTGATTGATTACAGAATAAATCAGTTTCCCTGGAAACGATTTGCTAGCACAGTCATAGCCTTCTTCCGTAGCATATAACACACAGCGGGTGACAGCGGTAAGCAGTCAGATAAGCTGACCGTCTCTGTATGAGCATGGTCACCTGACCCTCCAGGGGCTGTGGACGTTAATTACCCTTCTTATCCTGAGGGAACAGCAGCGCTTCAGCTGCGTGGGGTGTGGAGTGGGGCTGTAAAAAGCAGTCAGGACCAGTGTCAGAGGGCCTGATCGCGGGCCTGTGCCAGCCCCAAGTAGGCTCTTGGTGCCCAGCAAGTTCCCGCCCGCTGGCAGGCTCTGGGTGCCCACCGGTTTCCTGGCTGTAGGACACATCTGATTCTACCAGCACTACCATTTGGGCGCACACTCCCTGCACACTCCCGCTGTGCACTCTCCACCTGCCACCCAACGAGCCGTGAGTCCAACGTGCCATCCCAGAATGCTCTGCTGCTGCTGCTGCTCTGTCTCTGCCGCCACTCTCACTCCAAGGGGCGCGTGACAGCTTCTCAGAGTCGGGGTGACTGAGTGTTTGTGACGCCGTGCGGACCCCTCGGGGATGGACTGTGACAAAGCGAGGAGGCCGAGCCGCAGCGAGGATATGTGCTGGCGCGCCCCAACACTGTCTGATTGCAGCTGCGCAGCCGCTAACGTTCGCCAAGCACCACGCTGTGTACGCGCCCCCAGAGACTCCATCTAACATAACATGTCCCTGTGAGGTGGGAAGCTCTGTCCCAGGAGTGCATTCATGCCTGTAAAAGAACACGGTGTACCATCACATACACCTGTACCAGGCTGCAGGCCCGTGAGGTCGGCCACGCGTAGAGGAGAGGAGGAGGGAACGTCGGCGTGTTCATTCGCAGACGCTCCCTCGGTTCCAGCCCTCGATGCTCTCGCCTGCCCCGGTCTGCGGCTGGAGAAGGGTCCGTCTGGCGTGACGCGATTAGAGCCCAGCTGTCAGTCCCGCGCGGGTGGGGGGCGTTGTGTCCAGCACATCTTGTTTAAACAGCCCGTGCTTACGGTCGGGGCTGGGGGTCGACTCGCACAGAGCCGTTTCTCTCTCTCACGCTGGCGCGATTTGGACACGGAGGCCTGCGTGCCGATCGGGTGAGCCCTCTAAAGGCCGAGCAGATGCTTCCGGGCGAGTCTGGGGAAAATCGCTCTCCATGGAAGGAAGGGGAACTCTGCCTCCTCCTTAAACAGGAGGGGTTTTTTTTTCAGTGGCGAATCGCTGGGCTGCGAAAGCCATCAATCTGTCTGGCATCCGGGGGGTCGGAGCAACGCATCGCTGGCACCCGCGTGGGGGGGGCGGAGCGGCGATGCCCGAATGACGGATGTTTGTGGACGATTCAGCAGAAAGGCCCCGGCGGTGGCGTTTCTGTGATTTGGGCCACCCGCCGCGCGGTTTCACCCCCCACGGGAGGAAGCACAACGTCAGCACACATCAGCCTGACGTGGGGCGGGCACGGAGGTTAGAGAGACACGGCGCGCCATAACTGCCAGTTAAACAAAGACTAAAGCGAACAACTTTTAAAAAATGTCACGGGGTGCGGTGAAGCAGTCACAGTCCACTGCCGTCGAGCCTTGATTGCGCATAAATCACAGCTGTGGCTGTGTCTGCTGTGGGCCAGGAAGGAGGAGCACATAACCGCCTCAAAATGCGGAAGGAACGCGTTAAAGTTGTTCAATCCAATGACCAATTTGGCTCAGTTGGCTAATTAAGTTCAATGGGGCGACTAATGATTTGGGTGGAATTTAATCCAGAAACCTGACAGCCCGTAATGGCTTGAACCACATAACCCGGGTCTAAAATGTTTCGAGTACGGATGACAGGCCCTGCGGTGAATAGATATTGCTCTGTTTATTCCGGAGCACCAGGACCCTGACGGTGAACTAACAAATCGACATATGTGCACTCCGCACACGTCACGCATGAGCGGATATCCTCATATCGCCGCGTTTGCACGTAGTCGATGGACACCGCCATTATGTCAATAAAGATGAATTGCAAATCCAGGACGTGAGCCAAAAAAGAGAGGGCAATTGATATGCTAATGCTGCGGGAAGAAAACGCCTGCATGTGTGCAGAGGACCGCAGGGCATTTCAAACAAAGGAAGGAGTTTGAGCCCTTGTGGGGTATTGACTCTCTGTAAATGCAACGCTCCAAGAACATTTTCTGCCTGTGTTCGTTCCAGAGGCCTTTTATGATTGAGTGCTGTTTGCTTTGCTGCAGAGCGCGGACCGCGTCGAGGCTAAGCGTGCGTTTTGTGTCGGCGGCCAGACTCCACGAACGTTCAAAGTGGTACACAGGAGAATATGCAGAGAGTGCAGAACTAAAAATGGCCCCAAAAAAGAAGTGATTCCAGAAAGAATATGTGGCGTTGATGTATTCCTGCTCGGGGCCGACTCTCTCCGCTGCGTTGTGCTCTCCTCGCGCTCCTGACGGGAGAGCCCTGCAGCGCTGTGTCTGGGCGCCAGACTGGTGTTTTATTTGGCAGCGTGGCGCGCTCTACCTGGAGCGGAGATCGGAACAGCTGCACGCTGCTGCACATTTTTAGCACTCTCCTTGCCCTGCCCTACTTCTCCCCATGGGGTGGGTGGGTGGGTGTGTGTGGGGGGGGGGTTGGAGGGGGGGTTATTTGTGATGGTCAGACATCCTGTTTACAGCGTGCTGCTGCAACAGGACAGCTGCCTTCCCGTTTTAGCACCACGGACAGCGACCGAACCATTCCGCACGCTCTCCGGTGTAGTAGAGGGAGTCAATCGGCCCCCTTTGTGTTTCAGCACCACGGAGAGCTACTGCAGGCTCGATCCCCTCCAGTGAAGCAGGGAGAGGCATGAGAGGTCTGGAAATCAGTGTGCTGTGTGTTGGTCAGGCTCCGTTGCCCCGCCTCCTTCTGTTTATCTGTTTCTTGCTGCTCATTCTTGGCAGACAGTAATGGACAGTAAGAGTACAAGCTCCTATCCACAGGAACGGGCAGCGCAATCAGTGTGCAGTTAATGTTATTAGGGTCTTCTGTGAGACAGGGGGCCATTATTGAATGTGTGTATTTCCCTGCTGCCTGGACAACCTGTCTACTCCTGTAACCAAGGAGTTTCTACAGCACCAGCAGAGAGCTGGAGGGGCGGAGAGAGGGAAAGAGGGAGAGAGAGACAGAGAGAGAGAGGGGGAGGGAAAGAGAGAGAGGAGGAGGAGGAGGAAGATGGAAGAGGGACAGAGTGAGAGGGGGAGAGGGAAAGAGGGAAGGAAATGGCAGAGAGGGAAAGAAGGAAAGAGAGAGAGAGAGAGGGGGCAGAGGGAGAGAGAAACCGAGAGGGATGGAGAGGAAGAGAGATGGGGAGAGACAGAACAAGACAGAGAGGGGGGAGGGAGAAGGAGAGAGGGAAAGAGAGAGGGGAGGGGAGGGAGAGAAATAAGAGAATGAGACATAAAAAACAAGGGGGAGAAAAAGAGGATTCATCCGCCTGTAGTTGCAGCCTGTTGCCTGAGAGGGGCAGCAGAGATACAGCTGTTTGTGGCCACCATCTTTTCCTTTGATTACTATTGTCTCACCAGCAAAGAAAGAAAGAAGAGAAAAAAAACCTCAGCGTGTGTCAGAGCGCAGAGGAGAACTCAGGAATCAAACACACAGTGCGAGCAAGCGGTGGGCGCTTCGAGTGTCATTTTGATCTTTGAACCCGGAGTCTCATTGATCGAGAATCGCGAGCCAGAGCGCTGCAGCGCGGCGCCGGGGGCCGATACGCGGGGCTGTTTGTACTCCAGAACAAGACGGAGTCGGCCCCCGCACTGCCCACGAGGGGCCCAATAATTGGTCCTGACTCATGTTCCGTGATCGGCGCCCGAGCACAAAGCGCAAGCGTTTCCAGCCGCCGATTTGCGCCGTAGTGGGCCGATTCGGAGGGGACGATCATTCCCGGGGTTCATCTCGAGTGCTCTTGCATAAGAGACCGTGCCCTCGAGCGTTGGCGCAGGGAGACGCACGAGTCCCCCCCCGCTGACTGTAATGGCACTAATGAGTATAATGAGTGTGGAGTCGGGGACGAGGGCTCGCAGACCAGGAGGTTGCGGGTTCACATGTCCGCCGCGGCACAGCTGCTCATGCCTTTGAGCAACTTGCTTCTGTTAATTTCCCATCTGTATAAAAGGTTAGTCTTTCAAACGAAGGCTTCTCGCTTTCCTTCGGATATCCGTGTTTGCTGAGCAAATTAATATTGCAATGCGGTACAAACTTAGTATTATTATTTAGTGATGGGATGTAGTTGAAGCTCAATAGGCCTTTATTACTCACAGCCACTTAAGTGATATGACCAGAATCTGTCTGTCTGTGTAGTGGCCCCCACTACCTCCCACAAGGTGTGTGTTCTTACTACCGCCCCCCAACCCCTCCAGACCTCCAGTCCAAAATGTCTTTTCCTCTGAGATGTTCACGCGCGATTCATTTTTTCCGTAATGTCGACTCCATTGCTAAGCGACTGTCCCACAATCCTTTGCGCTGCACAGCACTGAGGTCGAGTGTAGCGCATGCGCTGAGACACCACTGCCTTTGTGCCAGGAAGGCACTACAATTAAGAAAATATGTATATATTATTTTCCCACTGCTGAATAATGTAAGATTCTTCTGTGATAATCTGACGTGCGGTCGCCAAAACCAGGACGCCAGTGCGGAGGTCAAAGGTCAGTTCTCTTTTCCGCTTTCTCAGTGCGTCTGGGAGTGCCCACGGACACACTATCTATCATAAACATTGTTACTTCCTACAAGAAGAAACAGGCTTTAATGAGGCAGGTGAACGACATGTTTACTTTGTGTCAGCGGTGTTTTTGTTTCAGAGGCGGGAGTGGTTGTTTTTGTCACAGCACCACAGTAACTGCTGCGGTGTATGAAAGCTGAATGAATGAATGAAGATTGAACTTATATAGCGCTTTTTTCCCAAGGAACTTAAAGCACTTTACAACCATAGGGGCAACTCACCTCAACCACCACCAATGTGCAGCACCCACCTGGGTAAACACGACGGCAGCCATAGTGCACCAGTACAAACTCACTACACATCAGATACACAGTGGAGAGGCAAGGAGGGAGGGGGGAGTGAATGAATGAATTCATTTCATGTATGTTTATATATATTGTCCTGGTTGGGAATTTGGCCAAGACACCGGGTTAACACCCTAGTCTTTTCGAAAAGCGCCATGGGGTCTTTTATGACCACAGAGAGTCAGGACCTGGGTTTTTACCATCCCATCCGAACGACGGACATGATGCTGTCCATGTCAATGGGACTGTGTTGAAGGAGCGAGGTAGGCACAAGCCATAGCTCTGGCGTGTGACCCTGAAGAGCCGTTTACCTCATTGTTTAATGTGTGTGTGTGTACTAGAGGTTACATTTACATTACATTTACATTTTAGGCATTTAGCAGACGCTCTTATCCATTACATTACATTACATTACATTACAGGCGTTTAGCAGACGCTCTTATCCAGAGCAACTTACACAGTTTCACATTTCTTTACATACAATCCATTTATACAGCTGGATATTTACTGAAGCAATCCAAGTGAAGTACCTTGCTCAAGGGTACAACGACAGTACCCCCATCTGGGAATCGAACCAGCAACCTTTGAGCTACGAGTCCAGTTCCCTAACCATTACACTACACTGCCGTCTTTAGGTTTTTTTATTATTTATTTTTATTTTTTATTTAACATTTATTTAACCAGGAAAGGTCCCATTGAGATTAAAAATCTATTTTACAAGGGAGTCCTGGCCAAGACAGGCAGCAGCACAAATAAAAACACAAAAAAATTTGCAGACATAAACAGAACAAACAACAAACTACAGAAAATGTTGGTTTTGTGTATAAAAGGTTGTGGGAAAGAAGAATGGGAAACCCAGGGAAAGTGTTTGGCGAGGAACTGACCTCACGCGTCTGTTGCGGCCAAACACACACTCACAGAATCACCCCCTACAGGGCCTCCTGTTTGTTCTCGCCAGGTGTTCTTTACCTTGCAACACCTGCCGTTTTCTGATAGACCCATATTCAGTCTTTACTTGTTAGGATAATCAGCAGAGCTCGATTTACTCTAAAACAGTGCTGCCCTTTTTACAGCCTCCTGTTCTGTATCCACACCCAAGTGATATGCACTTTATGTATCAGGACTCAATGACCAAGTTGCTCTGGATAAAACCGTTTGCTATATTAATAATAATCATAATAATAGCCCCTTTTCCACCCCACCCAACCTCCTCTCCATCTTCAGGAACATGTTAAATATAAATGTGAACAGCAGCTAACATTACCACGCGCTTCAGTAATGAGCCAGCCCCTCAGATCTCCAGCAGTGTGCTGTATTTCAGAAACCTTCATCTTTCCACCGCCCATATCGGACCACAATGATGTTTCTCTGGCACTGCGATATTCATATCCATCCGAGGACGCCATCGTCATATTTACAACACAAGGATAAATGGCGCTCATATTTATTGCTTGTTGTTGCGGGCAGTCCTGCACAATATCATCAGTGTATATTTAAAAAAGAGAAACCTATCTACCGTAACACTCACATTCCTTTTGTACCAGTAGTGTATTCATTATATGCTTTGAATAGGGAATCCTTTCATATCCTCTGCCACCACGCAATGCCATCTCTGTGCATTGTTGCTGTGTTCAGGGCTCAGGAGAGTGTCATTGTTCGCTGGCTCAGAGAATTCATTTAAAAACGCGCACACTTGCACTCATACGCACACACACGCATACACTTGTATACAGTCATATGCACACACACCTGTACTAACACATCCCAACACACACACATCTACACACATGCATGCAAACACTCGCGCACAGCCACACCCACACAAACGCGCACACACACACCCACACACACATGTGCACGCACACGCATAGATTTGTATGCACATATTGCAAGTACACATGCATGCGGACACCCACTCGCACTCACACCCACACAAACATACACACACCCACACACACACATGCACACACACACGCATGCACTTCTATACACTCAGATACACTCACACCCGCACACACCCACTAAAAAGTCCATCGATGGCATTTCATAAAGGTCTCTGGTCTTGGATTGGCCAGGAGATCCTATCTCTGGCCTTGGATTGGCCGGGAGATCCTGTCTCTGGCTTTGGATTGGCCAGGAGATCCTGTGGTAAAGTGGCATTGCCCGCCCCACGCACGCTCAGAGACAGACGATGGATCAGCGGCTGACGGAGCCTTTGAGCCACCCTTATTAACACCAACACTTTCCTCACTCATATATATTAAGCGGTGATTTACAGCCCCAGGGCCCTGCGATGCCACCCCATGTTTCATGCATTAGTTAGGATTGGCCCGCTCCTGCCGCTTTGTTTACCCCTCAGCCATGGGCCAGTTCCCCCACAGCTGCGGGCGGTTGGCGGCGGCGTCGTAATTTATGGACGACTCTCGCGGGGTGAGAGCAGGCCACACGCGATAAATTGAAGAAAATAAGGCGACGCTAAATTATGGATCCATTCGACGTTCAATCACTCGCGGTCCCTCTCCCGCCTTGTCCAGCTGTCATATTTTCCCTGTGCATGAAGACATTAACTAACTACTCACCTAATTGATCACGGTTCTGCTGCACTGTTCATTCGCTCTCAAAGCACTGTGCGAAGAGAGGAATGAAGATGCACATTAAAGGTGACCCCCTCCGCACCCAACCCACTCGTTTCAAAGGAATTTATTTACTTTGCATATTTACATTGCATTTGTTCTCTGTACTGCGTCGTTAAACTTTGTCCCGTGACTCATATTGAGTGGTCTTCAGTTAATGTAATATCCTCTCATGTGCTAATCACATGACGGGGTGTGAATAACCCCTTCATCTTCACAGCTCATGCAATCGCTACGTTCTGCGGCATTTAATTGTTCGATGCTGAAGAGTGGCACTTAAAAAAATAAAACAGACCAATGCTATACGGATAGGTTCAAAAAGTGTCACGGCGAAGCTCTTAATGAATGTAGGCTGTGAAACACCACGGGAGCCATAGGGGAGAGCTCAAAGCTTGTGGGGAGAGGGGGAGAGCACTGCGTTAATGATGTTTGATGATTTTTACGCAGCCCTGCTCGTTCCAGTCCCCGTGGTTCTCCATGTGTCCACGCCGCGTGAGGAACGGGGAGCTCTTGCAGGGGTGGGCTATCCCCCCAATTCAGTTTTTTTTGTCATTGTGTCATTATTCGGCAAGCCCTCTTCACAACAGGAAGGGGGAGGGGGAGCAAATACATGGAACCCCTTTAACCCGGTCAGTTACACGGGCATTAAAATAAAACAGGCAGTCTAACTTGACGTTATGAAATTTTATACAATTTTTATACGTTTTATAAGGTGTTGAGCAGCACATTTATAGCAGCAGCTGAACTCAGGTGGAGCAGTGGTGGGGAAAAAATGATTCAAGTATTTAAATAAGGGTTTATCATGGGAAACCAATATACTCATTCCAGTGAGTATATCGGTAAAAGCATTAGCCGGAATACGGCTATGTCATAATATATTAGCATTAGCCGGAATACAGCTATATCATAATCATTATATATTTTTTTATAGAATAAAACAATATTTATTCTAGAATCTTATAAAACAGCTGTTAATTTCATGACTGTGCGGAATATTTTGGCCTACATAACTAACGTTACCGCTATTCATTTCAGTAATGAGCACACGGCCCCCATGGGTTTTCCGCGCTAGAGGAAGGGGATTGTAGGAAATGACCCCCTGCCCACGATGGCACTGAACAGTGAAGTAGCCAATAGCCCATGTCCTATACCAGACCTATGACCAGAGCACAACCTCCATCTGTAGCCAGGTACACATCTACAGACAGAGTGCACCCCTCACTCAGTGATTCTCAGCCAATAAGAACCACCCTTCTTAGAACGCGCCCCTCACTCTGTGGTTCTCAGCCAATAAAAATCACCCTTCTTAGAGCACGCCCCTTACTCTGGTTCTCAGCCAATAAGAACTACCCTCATAGCTAACAGGGGGAAACTTCCCATTTCAAAGGAAGGGCACCCGTTGCAATTACTGTGGTAGGGGGCTCCACTATGCAATGACCAGAGAGCAAATCTCATCTGTTCCCATCTGGTTATTTCAGGCTCTGTAACTCATACACACAGTAAAAACAAAGTATCTATTAAGTGTAATTATAGTGCACTGATCATGCAGAGATTTTATTTCTATGCCACATGCATGACTGTTTCCACCACTGGCAGCAAAATATAGATCTGCACATCTCAATAAAGGCATTTGAGCTGTTTGGCCCTCCAAACATGTTAAACGTTGCAGTGTGTGAACTCTTGATGTTTTCCTTTCATCAGTGAGACGCGGCAGCAGTTTCTATAGCCCGTCATGCAGATTAAAGTTCAAGGCGTTGGAGATGTGACTGGAGGCCAGGGCTGAAGCTCCGCTGGGTGTCTTTTGCCTCTTCCTGAATTTTAAGGAGCTTATGTTTTTTTCCTCCCGTAAATCCCCTATAAAGAGCTCCGTGTCTCTGAACACCACAAATATTTACACAACGGGTCGAAGTTGCTGTCATTCTACACGCGTGCACACGCACACACATATGCACATGTACACAAGCATACACACAGTTGTAAATACTTTAAAAAGATATTTCATTTATTATTTTCATGTGCTGCGCATCAGTTTGTGTCCTAATAAAGATAGCTTGTGTTGGTCAATCTGTCCTGATAAAGATAGCTTATGTCGGTCAGTCTGTCCTTCTAATAGAAATAAATTATGTTGGCCAGTCTGTCCTAATAAAGACAGCTTATGTCGGTCAGTTTGTCCTTCTAATAAATATAACTTATGTTGGTCATTCTGTCCTAATAAAGATAGCTTATGTCGGTCAGTCTGTCCTTCTAATAAACATAGCTTATGTTGGTCTGGTTACCATTGGTTGCTCTGTGGTATATAGGTGAAAAGAGGAGTGGCTCCAGTGTCGTTCTTTAAGTTTGTTATATAAGGGCGTACCCTGAACATATAGACCACAGGTGTTCTTATTTAGTGTATGCAGGTTTTTGTTTGCACTATACCAGGTGATTTCACTAATTAGCTCACTTCTTCAACTAAGGAGGGAACCTAATTGAAATCACCTGGTGTAGTGCATTGGTTACAACAGAAACCTGCACACACTCGGCCCTCGATGGAATGAGTTGGACACCCCTGATATAGACCTAACCGTAAACAGGATAATCTGCATGGGAAAGGTGTTATTTCCCAATATGTTTTAAGTAGTCATGGAATGTTTCACGCTTCTAAAAGTTGAAGAGAGAGGCCCAAAGCGACTCTGCCCAGACACCTCAGGAAGAAATCCTCGAGTTCCCTTCTTCGCACTGGCAGTAATGCAACGTGACGCAAAGGAGATGCCAGTTTGTTTGGTCTTCAGCGGTGTGTGCTGATGTCATTAGTCACTCCCCGTGCGCGCACGAGAGGGATCCCCGTCGGAACAGTGGCGCTCGTTTGGTGCGAGCCCCGTTGCTCCAGAGGCATAAAGGTAGGCGCGATGTAACCTTCCCTACTCCAAACCCGGTCACTCTGAGCTGATGCCTTGTCGAGTCGTTCACCGTCCCCCCGAGAACATTGAGCTCTGGCGCGTCCGTTTCTGCTGAGCTGCGGCCAGGCCGGCAAAGCCCTGATTTCCCACAAATCAGTTGCGATTGCATTCTGCCATTTTGTGCAACACATCAAACAGGGTCCGAAAGGTGTCGGCAGACCCTGCCCCAAGGATAAAGGGTAGGAGGAGGAGGCTGGTCAATTTACAGGTAACTGACAAAATAAAGGGGGTGGGGGGGTGGGAGGGGAGATTCGCTGGAAAGGGAAGGGCCGGGCTTATCCCTAGTGGACACTCGCAGTACCTCACCCGTTTAAAGGATATCCCTCATTTAATCAAGCGTTGCTCATTTTGGCAGTTGTCTGTATTTGTTTACTTATTTGATTATCTGGCGCAAAATGGACATTTTTACATTTTGATTTGAGGCATTTAGCAGATTCTCCAGAGCGTTCCAGGTCCTGCTGCATTTCAAGCTAGCGTATTGGGATGAGCGCATTCGGGCGGATTCTCCCCGGGTGACGTCACTGAATTGCTCTTGCTGAAATCAAAGGTGATTTGAAAAGCGCCGTCCCGTCGTGGCCACTCACATTTTGAATCGCCCCGAATCGCAGGCCCATAGGCCCACAGACACGCCTGGGCTCCAGCTGATCCGTGCCACACTTATGGTTCCTAACGGCAAGTAGTCTGAGGTCAACTCTACCTTCACAAGTAAAGTTCTGTCTCTCCGGAGCACCGAGTAAAATCAAAAACTCTTTCACCCTCTTTTCACTCTTTCGACAGGGCCCCCATGAATTGGTGGGTGTATTATACATTTTTCATGACATGGATTTCTCATCACTTTGAATCAGCTGTGTGCAATGTTCTGAGGAGGGGGAATTCAAAGACTGATAGAATTGAGAAAAAAACTTTACTGAAAGCGTTGTCCTCCAGCCTACAAATATTTTTACGCACACTGTTGGCATTGGTATTTCTGGAATAGTGAAGTGCACACAGGCACATAGGCCTATATTTATTTACAGTGATTAAAATCGGTGAATTAATTTTGTGCGTCAAATCCTGTTTATTACCACAATGGCCTGATACTGTTTAAATAATAATAGTCAGATGTTGACCCTATGCATACACAGGATAGATTTACACACAGCTGTCAGAAACTCAAGGTAATCCAGCATTTTCATTTTCTATTGAAGACCGTTAAATTAACGAAGCTAATTTGCATGAAGATGCCTCATTGTTTCTGCAAATATTTCACACCTTGGAGTATTTTTTTTACGCTGAATGTCTTGAACGTAAAGCGATTAGGCAATCAAAACAAAAGACCAGCCTCCATCTCGAAACGGAGGTGCTTGGTAAAATATAATCAGCGACTTTATTAGCAGTGCATTTCAGAGTCAAAAGCCCACGCTATTATTCCACGAGCAGCGCCATAAAGCGTTTACTGACTGCACAGTCTCCGAACGGCTCTGAAAGCGATCTGCATTTCGTTTGTTTCGGCAGACAGTGCACGCAGAGTGGATGGAGGAAGACCACGTTGCGCGCGCTGATAAGGCGCAGTAATCGCATTCGAGCGGTGGCGAAATTCGCAGCGGTCTGTTTGGGCTGAAATCCATTTTCCTTGAGGCCAGAGTGGAGGAATAGGTTACTCCTGTTCCCCTGGCAGTATCATCCAGCGGCAGCATCTGCCTGCGATCTGTCCTTTATTGGGCGGACGAGCTGATAAAGGACTACTCACTCACAACCTAGAAAAGCTCAAATCGCTTACACTGCTTTTACTTTTTTTCACTTATTGTTATTGTTATCATTATTTACACATTTTGAGTACAGTGGCTTTTAGATTCAGATTTAAACTAAAGTGGAAAAGCACTGGTTTGGGGACTTTCATAAACCTCTATTCTGAGCTTGTGCAGGAGACGTGATTTAATATATGGGACACAACAGAAGGCTGGGAGTAAGGGTGACTGGAAAATGATGTTGGCTCTGTCCCTTCATTTACCTGGTGACTTACCTGGTCCCCCTCGATAGTAGACAGTCGTAAAGGCCTGGATTCAATCAACACACGTCCTTACAAACAAAGGTGTCGCTTTTATGTGTACAATGTAATGAAATGACTCGCCAAAGTGTGTTTTTGTGAAGGAAAAAAATGACCATCATCGTATATCACTGTGAGTCAAAGTCAAGGACAAACTTTGAATTCAGGCCTTAGACCAAGATGAAAGTGGCATCTGCTTTGTGTTTTTCTTTTTATATACTGTTTATAGTCTTGCAGAGGCGTGCGCACATCCATAATATTTCACAGGTGCTGGGCGATAAAAATGAATACAAAAAGGAAGAAAATACAGGCACGCTACTTTCAGCTCCCAAGTGTGACTTCAGTACAAAAATTATGTCGTCTTAAGTAATGAGCCTGATGGCTTTGGGCACAGTTTAACATGTACGCAGTCTCCTTATGCTACTCGCCGTGTGACTGCCGGGCGCTAGTTTCACTCTTACAAGATGGCTTCACCTTATCTTACTGAAATATATGAAAGCACTGCATATATAAATCTCACCTTTCCATCTCCAGAGAACTAGCTTTTGAGGCCTGCATTGAACATCATTAGCCATTGTGTATGAAAAAAAAGGTATTTCAGGCGGTATGGCTTCCTCCCCTCCAGCGTATCGGCACGGAGCAATGCAGCCGTGTCAGTCTGAGCCCCTCAAAAGCACTCACTGGAAAGTGAAGTCATTCATCCTCTGCGCTCCTTCAGTGTTTCAAGGTTTCGCGTTTTATCTGGAAAGGGCACGTATCGTTGAGCACAATAGAGCCGCCCCCCTTCCCCGCCTCGAGCAGCACCCTGACATCTTTAGCATATATCAGGGAAATGCTTGGCCTTTTGCTCACAATGATGCTCAGCTGTGACAGATATCGGGCCGTCTCGGCTGTGAAATCCTTAGTATAATGACCTCCATTTTGGCTCCAAGGTCCTGGTGCAGCAGCTGTGGAATCCTTAATATAATGGCCTACATTTTGGCTCCAGGGTGCTTGTGCAGTTGTTGTTGAATCCTTAGTAACAACCTCCATTTTGTCTCCAAGGTCCCCGTGCAGTGGCTGTGGAATCCTTTGCAACAGCCTCCATTTTGTCCCAAGGTCCTTGTGCAGCTGCTGTGGAATCCTTAGTAACGGCCTCCATTTTGGCTCCAAGGTCCAAGGTGGGGACTCAAATGAGCCCACTCTTACAGCACTTCAGAGCAGTTGAACTTTGCAGCCGTAATCATCAATTGAGGCATTCTGCTGTGTTTCCACGAACCTCCACGCACTTCTACGGACTTCCTCAAGTCCCCTCATCAGAAGCTGCACTGCTTCCCGAAAGCACTCTGCCCGTCTCTTCAACCTTGCAGGATCAAACAATTTGCCGGGCATATTGGGGACAGTATATTCCCCTCTAACGCTGTACAATTATGGCAGCCTCATGCCGACCAATCTTTGTGTGAGTAATAACGGACTGTCGTAAAGGTAATGGCTGTGATGGTTCATTTTAAACGCTTATGGACACTGGAAATGGGGCATTGCCTGGTTAATGCCCTCTCTGTGCCCCAATGTGAAGCACTGAGTCAGGCAGTGCTTTTATCACCACCAGGCTCTGGTTCTCACCTGTTTACAAATGAAATTTTATCTGTGTTTTTGCAGTGTGTGGTTGTGAACGGCATGCCACAGAGCTTCCTTTGATGTGGAGTGTTTGCAGAGGAGTTCCCCTAAGGGCACAGTGAAATGCATGGGTGGGGAATGCCTAAAAGAAAAAGTTATAAATCCTTATTGTCAGGTACTACTGAAAACGAAAAATTCAAATGTTTTGTTATTTAATTGCACTTAGGAAGGTTATTACACCAAAATGTTGCACCCGGAGCAACATGTAGCATCTGTCCGTACGATGTATTTGAGCACGAGCTAAATGGTGACTTTCCTGTGCAACAGGAGACATTGTCCCCCCTGAAACCTGAATACGAGTGTGATTAGTTTCCTTTGCTTGGTCCCTTGGGCCTGGTGACTGCATCTCTTGCTGTGCCACGTCTGCAGTGCGAAGCCTGCAGGTTTGAATCCTGGCAGTAATCCTGCCCCTCTGACAATGGCCTGTTCTAGGCTGTGGACTGTTAGGGTTTCCACACAGGGGTATGTGAGATGATGGATGAACATAATATCTTGCACAGAATCAAGAGTAGCAGGTGGTGCAACCGGTAAAGGCACTCGCCCGTAGTGCAGGTTGCCCACTGCGACCAGGGTGTGATTCCAACTCGGCTCTGGCCGGGAGCCCCTTTCGGGGACGGTGATTGGCTGTCCACCACAGGGCGAGAGGGCAGTTCGCTCAGCACAAGCTGGCCACGAACACAGAGAGCTTCCGTGTGGGCTAAACGAATAGGCGAGTTCCGTCTCGAAGGAAAAGGATCATCGCCAGCCCCGGGGTACTGGCTGGTCCCCTGGCTGGTACTGGTGGCGGGCTCGTGGGGGAGGATGAACTGATGGAATAGGTTTTTTTTTTTAAGTGTCTGGGTGTGTGAGTGTTCATTTCAGAGGATAATTTCTGATGCATGTTAAAGGAAAGCCTCATTATCTGATTGATTGATCCTTAGGGTGGATATTGAAATCCGTATAGCTCTTTAGGGGCTGATATCTTGTATAACTTCATTATCAGCGAGTACGAGAAGGGACCTTGCTCTTCCTTTGGCGTGGAGCTTCTCGCTCGGTTAACCTGTTATACTCCACAAAGCGTGAATATGATAATGACAACAATCACACTGTCCTCAGACAAACTCTCTATCTCACCCCCTCTGACCCTATATCTTTCTCTCCAACCCTCTCTCTGTCTCTCTCTCCCCCCCTTCCCCTCCCTCTCCCCCCTCTCTCTCTATCGAAGCAGTGCTCCCTCTTTCTTTCCCTCCCTTTCTCCCTCCTCTCTCTTCCAGTGCTCTCTCTCTCTCTCTGTCTCTCTCTCCCCTCCTCCCCCCCCCCCTCTCTTCACCTCCCCCCTCTCCCTCTCTATCAAGGCAGTGCTCTCTCTCCCTCCCTCACTCTCTCTCTTCTTCCATGGAGGCAGTGTTCTCTCTCTCTCTCTTTCTCTCTCCCTTCCTCCCCTTCTTTCTTCCTCCATGGAGGCAGTGCTCTCTCTCTCTGTCTCTCTCTCCCCCCCTTCCCCTCTCTCTCTATCGAGGCAGAGTTCCCCCTTTCTCTCCCCCCCTCTTTCCCTCCTCTCCCTTCCTCCATGGAGGTAGTGCTCTCTCTCCCTCCCACCCTCTTTCTTCCTCCAAGGAGGTAGTGCTCTCTCTATCTCTCTCTCTCTCCAAGGAGGTAGTGCTCTCTCTCTCTCTCTCTCCCTCCCTCCTCTCTCTTCCTCCATGGAGGCAGCGATCCCTCTCTATATTGAGGCAGTGCTCTCTCTCTCTTTTTCCTTCCCTCCCCCTCTCTCTTCCTTCGTGGAGGCAGTGCTCTCTCTCTCTCTCTCTCTCTCCAAGGAGGTAGTGCTCTCTCTCTCTCTCTCTCTCTCTCTCCCTCCCTCCTCTCTCTTCCTCCATGGAGGCAGCGATCCCTCTCTATATTGAGGCAGTGCTCTCTCTCTCTTTCTCCCTCCCTCCCCCTCTCTCTTCCTTTGTGGAGGCAGTGCTCTCTCTCTCTCTCTCTCTCCCACTCTCTCTATTGAGGCAGTGCTCTCTTTCTCTCCCTCCCCCCTCTCTCTTCCTCCATGGAGGCAGTGCTCCCATTCTCAGCTCATTGAGCTCATTACAGCGGTGTTTGCTGGCAGGACGCTCCGCCAAACCAGGGTAATCTCCCCCAGACGCATCCTAATTAATAGTAAGCGGGACAAGATAAGGCAAGGAGCGGCCAACAGCTTTTGTTGCTCCTTCGGAGGCAGGCTGCAGGTTGCAGTGGTAACATGCCAGTCCAGGTCCAAGAACAGCTGACACATCCATTAGTGGCACAGCTGTGTCTCCCTGTGACAGTGAAATCTCAATACAGGACCACTGCTTTCTTACCATCCAATTTGTATCCACGGGAACTAAATCGAAATATACAGGTAACTGCCAAAACAATGGAAACACTTGAGTTAATTAAGGGTTCTGGTATGTCTGTTATGGTGTGGGGTTCATTCTCCTGGCATGGTTTAGGTCCACCCAACCCCTTAGAGGACAAGGTAAACACCAATAAATACAAAGCCATTCTGAGTGATCACCTTCATCCTATGGTGAAGTATTTCTATCTTGATAGGAGTGGTCTCTTCCAGGATGACAATGGCCCCCATCCACAGGGCACGAGTGGTCACTGAATGGTTTGATGAGCATGAAAACGATGTGAGCCATATGCCATGGCCGTCTCAGTCACCAGATCTCAACCTAATTGAACACTTACATTTTACGTTTTACATTTTAAGCATTTAGCAGACGCTCTTATCCAGAGCGACTTACAAGATGTGCATAAATACATGGTAGGAACAATCATAGTTTGCGCAAGAGATCAGTGCAGTAATACAGCGATAGACATCATTGCAGGCAGCTACGTACCATACCTGTAACACTGGGAAGGAAAAGGTTATACATTTTTTATTATTATTATTTTAATTAAATTGAGTAAGCAGGGATACATAGTACATACATAGTGTCTGAAAAGGTGGGTTTTGAGTCTCTTGCAGAAGATCGCAAGTGATTCTACGGTCCTGACCGATTGCGTAAGGTCGTTCCACCACCGAGGTGTCAGGACAGAGAAGAGGCGAAACCACGAGGAGCGGCTGCCAGGTGCCCGGAGGGATGGGACAGTCAGTTTGCCAGAGGAGGCGGAGCGGAGGGGTCTGGCTGGGGTGTAGGGAGTGATGAGTGACTGGAGGTATTGGGGAGCAGTACCTCTAGCTGCTTGAAAAGCAAGCACCAGTGATTTGAATCTGATGCATGTTGCGTTGGGGAGCCAGTGCAGAGAGGAGAGTAGAGGGGTGACGTGGGTGAACTTTGGCTGGTTGAACACCAGACGTGCGGCAGCATTCTGGACTAGTTGCAGTGGCTTGATGGCACAGGCTGGTAGGCCTGCCAGCAAAGAATTGCAGTAGTCCAGACGTGAGATCACCAGGACCTGGACCAGGAGTTGTGTGGCCTCTTGGGTGAGGAACGGTCGGATCCTCCGGATGTTGTGGAGGGAGAATTGGCAGGTCCGAGTGATCGCTGCAATATGGCCCGAGAAGCACAGCTGGTTCAGGGTCACTCCAAGACTCCTGGCAGACTGGGACGGAGACACTATGGAGCCTTCCATGGTGATTGACGCATCAATCATCGGGGAGCCCTTCGCTGGGAGGAAGAGCAGCTCTGTCTTCCCCAGGTTCAGCTTCAGGTGGTGGGTGGACATCCATGCAGAGATGTCGGCCAGACATGCAGAGATCCGTGTTGGGACCTGGGTCGCAGATGGAGAGAAGGAGAGAAAGAGGAGATAACAAACTAATATTACAAGTTGGGTTGTAACAAGATATTGACGAACAGCAAAGTAAACTTGTTAGAGTGCCATTGAATAAGTAAACAACCTTTTGTTTATTGTGGGTATTGGTATTATCATCATTACTTTGCATTGAAATAATGTGTCGGGTGTCAGGCTTTGTAAAAGATTAGACGTGAGGATACGATACTTCTCTCATTGCTGCTCATGCTAACCCATATCGCATATTTCCATTCAAAGCTCCATTCATAGATTCAGTGTGGAGTTGGGCAATGTAAAGGTCTTAATTGCAGATTATAGGCAAAGTACTTAACCTCAACTCTCTAAATACCCAGCTGCTATGCACAATGTGGATATGGGTGTCTGTGAAAGAATGAATAAAAACATAATTACTAACTACACAACTGGAGGTCACAGTGTGACTGTGAAATGGCTTGTGTGTGGATTCCATGTGAAAGGGCTTGTGCATTTCGCATTGATGAATCATTATATTGTGGTGCAGAAACTATGACGTAAAACAGTGCAGCCGTCTCTGCTATTGTGGGGACGTGGGGGCACTCTGCCTGTGTGTGGCTGCTCCTCTCAGCTCTAGTGCTGCATCAGAGGCATACAAAACACATCCCAGGCCCTGCACCTCTCTCCAAAACTCCCCAAAGCAAAGAGCATCTCGACAACATGTACTCTTTTTCTTTTATGGCCCCTGCTGTGATTGGTGAGTTGACCTTGCAGTGTGGCCGGTCCTTTGCTGTGATTGGTGAGTTGAATTTGCAGTGTGGCCGGTCCTTTGCTGTGATTGGTGAGTTGACCTTGCAACATGGCCAGTCCTCTGCTGTGATTGGTGAGTTGACTTTGAAGTCTGGCTTCCCCTTCCCATTAATTGAGTTATCATGGCTGCCAAAATGGGTGGAGCTTCCATATGCTACCTGTAATTCAGGTTTTGAGCCAATCATTGTGTTTTTATTGGCTCAAACATGTCAGTTTGAATCAATTTTAGAGGCTAAGCCTGTTACATGTGCGTTCATTCCCAGAGTTCTGGAGAATGGAGGCTGTAAATTGTGACATCATCACCCTGCTGTCCGTCACAGCACCATGAATATGTGCATTTTACCACACCCTACACCCCAGCCAGACCCCTCCGCTCAGCCTCCTCTGGCGAACTGACTGTCCCATTCCTCCGGGCGCCCAGCAGCCGCTCCTCACGGTCTCGCCTCTTCTCTGTCCTGACCCCTCGGTGGTGGAACGACCTTCCGCAATCATTCAGGACCGCGGAATCACTTGCGATCTTCCGCAAGAAACTCAAAACCCACCTTTTCAGACTTCACTACCACTGGATTCTGTACATCTAGCCTATTGTTATCACCACTGCCAACTTGCTCATTACTTCTTGTAAATGTATCCCTGCCTTCTCATTTAATTAAAAAAATTATAATTACTAACCTTTTCCTTCCCAGTGTTATAGGTATGGTATGCAGCTGCCTACAACGATGTCTATTGCTGTATTACTGCACTGACCTTGTGCGCAAACTATGATTGTTCCTACCATGTATTAATGCACATCTTGTAAGTCGCTCTGGAATGTAAAATGTAAATGTACTGAGGCCCCAGTGCTAGGATTTTCAACCCTTGTTCTTTGTTATGGTTCGTTCATTTTTCTGAGCGTTTAGCCTCACTGGTGAGGTGGCACTTAGTGTGAAAAAATATTGTAGTGCCTTGTCTTCTGAACTTACATTCAACCACTCCAGAAGCAAAGGCAACTCTGCGCGCCCCAAACTTATAGGGCAGGGAGAACTCCTGTGTTTGTGCTGGGTTGTTAAAGCTGTTACATTAAAATCCTATTATCCTTACATAAAAGCATCTATAATGCATAAGCAGCGCAAAGCCCTCCCGCTCCCTTGTGAGCTGTATATACCGGTAAATCTATTGCGAGGAAATGTGAGATGAGCCATGTTGGAACTGATCTCGACAGCTGGGTCGAGCTTTCAGATTTGTGGCATAGTCTTCTTCCGGGCCGCGTCGGTGATGTGGAGAACGGGTCTGGCCGTCCCGTATGCTGCGCAGGGGTTGTCTCCTCTTTTCACCCCCCCCCCCGTTAGCGATCTCGATGAGAGCGCCGCTAAACGCCCTCGCGGCGCCACTCGTCTGGCCGCCTCGTTAGGAAAGGGCACGTCTATTCCTGCTTCCAGTGGGTGGCGGGCAGCTGAGCAGAAAGAGCGCGCACACTCAGCGCCCCGCCTGCGCCCGGACGCAGAGCTCGGGCTGCTCTTCTGTCATGAGGCACAATGAACCGCGCTGTTTAACGTGCCCTTTGCAGACTCCTGCGAACAGCACGGTGGCAGCCCCGTCGAATCCTACTGCAGATACAGGACACCAGCGTGGCGCAGAGTTTGGGGACTTCTGCATTTTATACATTTATAGTTTCTAATTCCGGGCCGGCAGATCCACCTCCTCTCGAGACGGAACCCAACCACGGACGGCCTTCCTGCACCTCGACAAACTCATGCCGGCTCACCCTACCCCCTCCCCCTGGGGCGGACGGCTAAATGCCGTCCCCGATGGGGGCTGACGACCAGGGTTGATCTGATAGAGACGTGGGTTTCGAACCGCGCCCCTGACAGGCAACGCACACTGCATCGGACCAGCCAAAATACGGTGCGTTAGACCACTACGCTATCCGCCGCCCGGACTTCTGCATTTTAACCAGAACGTTTCAGGGTCCAATCCTGTGTAGGATACTACTGCCATTCCCTTCAGTAAGACAGCCGGACTGGAGCTGCTAGATACAATATGTCACATTTAAGCTTCGTAAGTCGGCGCCTGTTATGAAACCTGGCTGAACATCAAGTGCTTAAGTGGCTCTCCCAACAGCCTCCTTCATTAGAACCAGGTTCAACAGTATGTGGAGCAGTGGCACATTTTATACTGGATGGGTTGGAGGAGGGAATCTTGGGTACTAATTCTGAGGAACTAACTAATCCGTGTAGTAATAAAAAATCTATAAATTGTAAAAAGGCCCACTACTTCTAACCCACTGGATTAAACTCATGTCTGTACAGGCCTCCCTTGAATACCTCACATCTTCTTTAAGCAGCTGTGTAAACAAACATAATTATACACAGCCCCCACTTCCCTTAAAGTGAGATACCTAATTCCTCACTGATAACTAATGCCTCACTGATAACGAATGATTACTGAATACTGATTAGTGAATGATTACATGTATTTGGGGTGCAGTGATTCTCAAGGTTTAGCTATAAGATGGTTCATCGGTCCCTGCTCTGAACCTGACATCCCAGGCCAAATGGTGACAGAGATGATTTAGATGCAGGTGCTGAAAAGAAACAACACCTGGCTTTTTTGAAGGAGCCTTGCTAATAAGTCGCGATCAGTTCTCATTTGATGTGGCGGATTCGGTTGCCGTGGTGCACTGTGTTGCCGTGGCGTTGGAAAGCTGTTACATTCGCTTCCTTGTCTCGGTCGTTGAGCGTCTGACTAATTGATAGACTAAGGCAATCACGCTGGAGTCCTAAGTGCTGAGAGTGTGGACACCTGTTTGCGGCAGCCAAGAACACCTGTCTGCGGAAGAACAAAGAGCTCGCAGCCAATGGCGTTGAGCCAAAACTGCTTTTGTTCAAATGTGCGAAAAGCCCATAACCCAGGGGCACTTAAGCGCATGCTCAGTAACCATACATGATGGATAGATAGGCGAGAATGAAAACCAGCACTACACAGGACAGCAGAGAGTGGATCTGGGAAAGCCAGGTGCCTGAAACGGCCCGGACGGTAACGAGTTAACACGATGACCGTCGCTTCACGCGAATAAGTCCAGTTAATGGAAAAATGAATTACACTGCAGCAATGTGTGCACAATAGATAAGTCTTACATTGTTATACACCAAAGTTATGTTGTAATATTGGCTAGGTTGGAACGCTTACGTGTAAGGCTAAGGCTAATTCCTATCCTAATTTCTGCTTTAAGATCTGAAGTGATTTGGGCATTGCTCTTAACAAGGCTGTGCATGTGTCATAACAGCTTTGTTGTGGGACTATTTGCATAAATGGCTGAGGAAATATTCCACACAGGTGGAAACAGTAAGGGTGGGGTGGAAGTCACCTGGAAAGGTCAATTGGATGCAACTATTTTTCCCTTCCAACCATGAACAATACAGGCATGATTTCACACGTTGTGTACTCCAAATGCTAATTGGTGGTGGTTCTTTTTCATTTACTTGTTTGTTTACATATAGAATAAGGTGAGTGAGGCTGTCGTGGAAGTGGAGGTGGGGGCTGGGGGGGCTCAGTTTTCTCAGTCGACCTTCAGCTCTGTCACGGCGAACGCGCCAAGCCCAGCGAATGCATTATAATTGTGCCGTGAGTGATGTGGGCTCCCCTCTATGGAATAATGAATTTTTCCGTTCAGCCAGCAGAGCGAGAGAAGGATACGATAGCTGATCCCTAACTGAATTACCTTCATACACACACAACCCTGGGAGGAGGGGGGAGATGACTAGGGGGGCTTTAATTTAACATGGCGTTTCCATTTCAGCAGTAACTCTCAACTTGGGAGATGCATGTATCGATGCATGAAGATAATGGCATGGAATGAGAACCGCTGGTTCAAACGTCCTCCCAAAGTCTGATTGCGCGATTTCCTCAAGCGGCACGTAATTACCTCATTGACATCATTAGCATGTTGCACCATTGGTCATACGTTGTACTTTGCATGCCAAAGGAATACATGTTGTTGTAACTCTCAGGTGAGGGGGAAGGGGTCGATGCTGGTGGAGATGCTGCACAGTGCATGGTGAATCGTGCCGTTGAAATGACAGTTGTTCTGCCCTGAAGGGAGCGATGCAGAGAAATGAGCACAAGCCTTCAGATCAGTATCTGCAGGGTTTCATCTCATTTAAGGTACTTAACACACAAACACACAAACACTCACATGCACACACACACCTACACACTCATTCAGCACAGTCACACACACACACACACACACACAGACACACTCATTTAGCACAGTCACACACACACACTCATTTAGCACAGTCATCACACACACACACACACACACACACACTCATTTAGCATAGTCACACACACACACACACACACTTATTTAGCACAGTCACCTACACACACACACACACACACACACACACACACTTACACACACTAATTTAGCATAGCACGCACACACACACACACACACACACTCATTTAGCACAGTCACACACACACACACACTAATTTAGCACAGTCCCTCACACACACACACACACACACACACACACACACACACACACACACACACACATTTAGCAGTCTCTCTCTCACACACACACACACACACACACACTCATTTAGCAGTCTCTCTCTCACACACACACACACATACACACACTCATTTAGCACAGTCACACACACACACTTACACACACTCATTTAGCACAGTCATAAATACACACACACACACTCACACATTTAGCAGTCTCTCTCTCACACACACACACACACACACACTCATTTATCACAGTCTCTCACACACACACAGACATACACACACTAATTTAGTGCATTCACACACACACACTCACTTTAGCAAATTATAACATGTGGTTTGTGGTTCCTTTAAATGGATTTTGGGGTTCCTTTAAATACAGATTCAGTCCTTGAGGGCCATGCATGTCTCTAGGTTTCCTGGTACATCCACCTGAGGCAACTTCCTGTCCAATTAAGAAATTAACAGCTGAGCCACAGCAGGCCCTTTCCCCTGGCCGCCTCCACACTGAACCAGATTGGAAACCCGCTCCCCTCCTCTGTCCAGAACACTGCGCATAATTGGATATCAACCCAAATATGTGACCGAGATGGATTCAATTTGTGCCTGTCAGAGGAACTGGTTAGGTTTGGCATGGGAAAGATCCAGGTCCATACCCATGTCTTTATTAGCTCATAACAGTACAGGCAGGAGTAATTACCCTGCTCTGCTGAGAGTTCAGTAAAGTTCACCAGACCCCACACACACACACACTCCTGCTGGGTATACGTGGGGTATGTGTGGAGGGGGTAGTGTATGTGTGTGTGTGTGAGTGGAGGCAGTGTGTGGGTGGTATGTCCGGAGGACATGTGTGTGTGTGTGTGGGTGGGTGGAGGGTGTGTGTGGCTGTGTGGGGGTAAGTGTGTAGGGGGGTAGTGTATGTGTGTGTGGGTGGAGTGGGTGTGTGTGGCTGTGTGGGGGTATGTGTGGAGGGGGATAGTTTATGTGTGTGTGGGTGTGTGGGTGTGTGTGGGGTGTGTGTGTAGGGGGGTAGTGTATTTGTGTGTGTGTGGGTGGAGGGGGTGTGTGACTGTGTGGGGGTAAGTGTGTAGGAGGGTAGTGTATGTGTGTGTGTGTGTGTGGGGTGGAGGGTGTGTGTGGCTGTGTGGGGGTATGTGTGGAGGGGGTAGTTTATGTGTGTGTGGGTGTGTGTGGGGTATGTGTGGAGGGGGGTAGTTTATGTGTGTGTGGGTGTATGTGGGGTATGCGTGGAGGGGGTAGTGTGTGTGTGTGTGTGGGTGTGTGTGGGGTATGTGTGGAGGGGGGTAGCTTATGTGTGTGTGGGTGTGGGGGTATGTGTGGGGGGTAGTTTATGTGTGGGTGGGTGTGTGGGTATGTGTGGGGTATGCGTGGAGGGGGTAGTTTATGTGTGTGTGTGTGTGAGTGGAGGTGGTGTGTGGGGGTATGTGTGGAGAGGGGTAGTTTATGTGTGTGTGGGTATGTGTGTGTGTGGGTGGAGGGGGTGTGTGACTGGGTGTGTGGGGTATGTGTGTAGGGGGTAGTGCATGTGTGTGTGTGTGTGACTGGGTGTGTGGGGAATGCGTGGATGTTGGTAGTTTATGTGTGTGTGTGGGTGGAGGGGGTGTGTGGGGTATGCGTGGGGTATGTGTGGAGGGGGTTGTTATTGGCTGTCTCATATGTGGATGTGGAGCCCCAGATGGTGAGACAGAGAGAGGGGCAATTAGGCAGGATTCACAGTGGAGATCAACCCTAGACATGCCTGTCTATCAAACGATAATAACGATAATACTGAAGAGATTTAACCCTGTGAGGTAATGTACCCAAGCAGCCATTATTCTCATGGCTTTTATACGCAAATATGCTTGGCCATCATTTTGCAGTGCACACACATTTACCAGGCTGCGGTTGCGTGCCCAACAGAAGTCTGTAAACATGCCAGTTTGTGTTAATGCTGGTTGGCCTGTTCGTGTCGCAGATTTGCAGAGCACAATGTCACAAGCACACCACAGGCAAGCTTGTAACTTTTTTGATGCAGTTCTGGGCACCGCACTACAAGAAAGATATAGAAGCTCTTGAAAAAGTCCAAAGAAGGGCAAATAAACTGATACCGGGTATGAAAGGTAAAAGTTATGATGATAGACTTAAGGCACTCAATCTATTTAAATTTAGCAAACTGAGACTTAGGGGTGATTTGATTGAGGTTTTTAAATTCCTAAAAGGGATTAACAAAGTAAAATACCAAAGATTTTTTAAGATAAGTGGAGTCAGCAGAACAAGAGGCCACAGGTGGAAATTAGTTAAAAGGCAAATTCTGCACAGATATTAGGAAGTTTTTCTTTACACAGAGAGTTGTCAATGCCTGGAACAGCTTACCAGGTCGGGTAGTAGAGGTAGAAACGCTATTCAAGTCCAGGCTAGATGGGTTAGGACATGACGAGCCAAGATGGGCCGAACGTCATTATGTATTCTTATATTCTTATGTTCTTAGTGAAATGAGACAGGAAATTAAATGAAAGCCAAAATGACAGATATGTTAAAATGCTCTTCTGACTAAGAGCAGTCTCGTCCATTTAAAGTGGGTCCTGGGTACCCAAACTCTGAATCAGGATCCTTTACCAGACATGCAGTCAACTCACCCTTAGATGAGCAAAAATGGCTCTATAAAATACAGGTAACAAACAAAACAGGTCATCAGCTGTATTGTATGCTCAAAAAATGGGAAATTATTTATACGAATGCAACTGCTCAGAGAAAGAGGTTTCTGTATCAAAGGTATGAATCATTTTGGAGTGGACTGTATGCTCTGTATCAGACGTAGTATACCGTTTATCAAACATTCGGTCGCTAGATTTTGCATTTGCTATTTATGCATTGCATATATGTACGGCACCGCTGTGCTTATGGTGATCAGAGAGAGAAATTGGCCCTCATCACACTGAAAACAAGTTAACACGCACAAAATGTCACTCTGCTCCGCATCTGAAAGGCTGCGTTTGATGCGACAAGCGATTTAGTTATCATTTGGACCGAGTCGTCATTTGGTCGTCATTTCTTGTAATTCATCCGCACGAATCGACAATTTAATGGCATTGAAAGCCCAACAAATGAGCAATCTGAGGAATAAATGGTTGGCAATAGAGATGCAGAGGTTGAGTGATTCTGTCTTCATACAGAATAAACGGGAGGGGAACATTCCGTGGCAACACAGACGGTTAAACGGCAAATCTGTGCAAAAGGAAGCGGACGAGAGAGAAACGGGCGAGGCTTCCAAACACTGCACTAATGCGGCGTCTGCCAAGGAAGCAGAACGGCAGGTCAAAAAGCCGGACCTTATTTATGCGGTTACGAAGTTTAAAAGACTAGAGTTCATCTCAAGGCTTCTGCTAGTGCTCAAAATAAAACCGCTGACAGCAAAGTATCTTCAGAATATGTGTTTTATGTGCCAAGGGAATTCTGTGCCTTTTCATTAAAAAATATTGATTCATGGCTTTTCTTTTTTTGCGCATGTTTTCTCATTTTACGTGCCATTTAGCAGCGAAACGAGAGTGCCGTCATGTTTGGGGAACACGGCGAATTCCCTGTGGGGTGCTGTAATTGTACAATTGAGCAAGTAAATCGGGCTGCATTTCTCCAGAACATGTCAATGTGAGTGGATAATGGGTTTTAAAAATGCTATGAGATATCAGTGTGGCAAATAAATAATTCAATCATTTCATCCAAGACTGTGTAATGGACTCATATAGTTTTAGCCAATGGAATATCCCTGATATAGTATATGAAAGTGTGTGAGTGTGAGTGTGTGTGTGTGTGTGTGTGTGTGCGGGGGCTGTTCCAGGAAACGGTCAACCCTTTTTTTATCTTCAGATCCATCTTTTTACTCATTCGTTAGTTCTTTTATCTTTCCTATTTATCTGACTATGATACAATTTTTAACGATTTCGACTCGTTTTATAAATAAACTCTGGTAGCCTACATTATTACATTTTTATTTAATTCTTTTTTATCTAATGTTAAATGCATTGCGTTGAATCCATTGTATGGAATGCCTTTATCAAGTAAAGATTATTATTATTATTATTATTCAAACGCTGTACCTGCTGCGTGTTACCGGGCAGAAAGACAGTACTTCTACCTCGGGTAACTCTGTTCTGTGTTCACTGTTAGTGCCGTGGTGGGGGTATGGGGGGTTAGTTTGCCAGCTTTATCTGACTGAGAAACCGTTTACACAATTATCAAACACGCTAACGGGGCGACAGCGGGATCACGTCCTCGTCTGGAATTTTGTTTACTTGAGCACGTTTCTCGAAAAGAGGAAATGCACGTCCATTATGTGCCGTCCTTATCACCGGTCCCTCTCCTGGGATTCGGGTTATCGTGCGACGCAGAGAGCGGAGATTGCAGGTAAATCAAAAAATAATTCAGTTTAGATTAATGCCCGGAGCAGCTGAGGTCTGTGTCAGGCATGGGAGAGCCTGACTCACCTCTTGAGCTCCGTCGCGTCACGCGCCAAGGGTCGACCGCGCCATTGGCCAGAGATACGGCTTAACTAGGGACTCAGGTGGCTCATTACCCACAATGCCGCTTGGCTCAGGAAGTCTTCACACATTCCTGTAATCAGAAATGATGAAAGGGTATGGAGGAAGCTTGACTATGGGGAGGAAGGAAAAAAACCAGAGAAAAACACAAATGTAGACCCATGCCCTCATTTCAAATGTGTGCGAAAGCAGACGGGCAACGCCGTCACCTCGTAATTCACCGCACGGACAAGGCCACCTCCCCTAACGGCGTCTTTATGAATACAGTGTCATGTTTGAACAAAGCTCCTGAGGTGAGCGGTGGATTGATGGGGTCTCTTGGTCCCTCTCTCTCACGGACACACGGCAGATAGAGTGATACCTTCTGTCCATCTATCAGGCCGAGCCACGCGTCTCCGTCCAGATCGGCTTCACAACAGAGACATCAGTCAGGCATCCTGGTTCGAGGGCCTCCTTGGCCCCTGGCTCTGCCGTGGCATTACTTTCCCTAATACTATGCTCTGTCAACCCTCCCCGCCCCCTCTCTAAAAGCTCCATCAGAAATGTACGGTGAGAGCCGAGAGGGCAAACGTTGACCCGGCGGAACGGCAGAACCCTGCGCGGGCGGGCATGGTGCGGACACGGCACGCCCAGCGGATTAAAGCAGAACAGATCAACCGCGCCCATCGTGTCTCTCCCATCCTGGTGAGCGGGACGGGGTCGTAAAGCGGCCGCTCTATTATGGCGCATTAGTTATCAGAGTTAAGGCCCCTGCGGCTCGCGTCTCCGACGCGCCTGAGTTACGCTCATGTGGCGCATATGTATTCCTTCCCTCTCCGCCAGTGCGCCCTTAATCAAAGCTCAGCCTTGGATTGTCCCACGCCGTATATCCTCCCAGCTTTTTCCATTTGGAGTGCCAGCCTCTTGGCCCCCTCCCTTCCCCATAAAGAACGTCAGCAAGCTGACCCCTACAGTCCAGCAGCGGTCCTGGGATCGTTGTCACACCGGCTGTGCTGGGTCCCCTTCCGCCCCTGCTCTCCACAGTTAGCTTTGTTGTAGCCGTTAATCTAATGCCAATATATGTTTGGCATCTCTTAATTTACTCTCATATGTATTTTTTGTTTGTTTGTTTGTTTGTTTGTTTTTTACAGTGTGTTTTTGTTGCTCTGAATATTTTTGTTCATTTGGGGAAGTGGTCTCAATTAAGCTAAATAAGTTGTTAAATTAATTGTTCTGGGCCCTAGTGACAATTGACTAATTACTCTTAATCAATAAAGTTGCAAATGTAATTACTAATTTATTTAAGGGGCTGAAATAACACACGGAAACACCGTCATTTGTATCCTTCTTTAAGAACACTTCTTCACTTCCAACAAATAACTCTGTATTTAAGTGTTCAGTGTTAAATTGATATCTTAATCAAAGCTAATTGTGAGTTGACCTATAAGGAATAGCAGCGTGTGTAATGTGCCCACAGATTCAGCATTGGGAAACACTGGACTCCTTGGGTTCACACGTGTGTGTTCACAGAAAACCAGTATGTGTGTGAACTGTGCGAATTGCTGTTAAATTCATTTCTTTCAGCACCAGTTCCGAATTAGTCTTCATATTGATGTAATCTGTGAATCTGGGTCCGTGGGTGTTTGGTCAATAGAGCAGAAATGTAAGTCATTTGTTGTAGATTGAGGGTTCAGTAAAGCAGACAGGGTAGAATTACAGGGTTAAAGTATTTGGTGGTTTATCCCATTCTGTTTGAACAGGCGCTGTAGCAGCTGGTCTTATTTTTTCTTGGGGGAGGGATGCTTTTCTGATTCACAGCATATAAACAGTAATAAACAGTATGAACAGTCTGCTCCCTCCATAGTGAATGCAGGTCCATGCTCTGCTGTGGTCAGTTAATATGTCCCTTGGCTTGTGTGTCCTGTAATTCAGTAGGAATTACAGGAGCTGTTTCAGAGTGGGTTCATAATTGGCTGCAAGGGAGTACAAAGAGTAGCAGTAGGTGGGGTCGTTTCTGACCTAGGTGCTGTGGGCAGTGGAGTCCCACAGGGATCAGTGCTGGGACCTCTGCTCTTCCTTATTTACATAAATGATCTTGATAGGGACATTATTATCAAAATAGTTACATTTGCAGATTATTAACTTGGAGGTTTAGCAACAGTTTGGAATCTAAGTAATCCAAGATGACTTAAACAAAATCCAAGAATGGGCAGAAACATGGCAGCTGATATTCAATATTGTTCAATGTAAAGTTATGCATGTGGGAAATAAAAATATAAGACTTAGGAATTGTAGTTGATCAAAGTCTATCTGCATCTAAGCAGTGTGCTACAGCAGTGAAAAAGGCCAACAGGATGCTGGGATACATAGCAAAAAGTATTGAGTATAAATCAAAGGAGGTTATATTAATGTTATATAATGCCTTTGTCAGATCTCACTTAAGAGTACTGTGTGCAGTTCTGGGCACCAAACTACAATAAAGATATAGAAGCTCCTGAAGAAGTGCAAAGAATGTATGTTTAGCAAACAGAGACTTATGGGGGATTTCACTGAGGTTTTTGAATTCCTAAAAGGGAATGAACAAAGTGAAATACCAAAGACTTTTTAAGATACAGAACCTTCGGTTAGCAGAACAAGAGTCCACAGGTGGAAATTAGTTAAAGGCTAATTCTCCATGGATATTAGGAAGGTTTTATTACACAGAGAGTTGTCAATGCCTGGAACAGCTTGCCAGGTCAGGTAGTGGAGGCGGAAACACTTGGGATATTCTGTTTAGACAAGAAAACAATGAGCCTAGATGGGCTGAACGGGCTGTTCGTCATTATGTATTGTTATGTATCCTGTTCCAGGATAATGGAGTTTACTCTGCTGTTCTAGGACAATGGAGTTTACTCTGCCATTCCAGGATAATGCAGTTGACTCTGCTGTTCCAGGATAATGGAGTTTACTCTGCTGTTCCAGGATAGTGGCGTTTACTTTGCTGTTCCATGAGAAGGAGCACATGCCTGCAGATTGGAGATTTCCACCCAGTTCTAACTAGTTAGACTTTGCTTCATCAAACTGAGAGAGCCTAAATAAAAACTAACAACACCAACAGCAAATAATACACACGCAAATCCCCACCACACAGACTCAGATCACCAGTAATTGGAATACCTAATTGTGCGTGATAAAACGCTAATGTTTCTGTTAGGGATTTTTTTCATTCTTTTTCTATTTTTAACTTTCCATTTCCAGGCTGCCTCACAAGAAATTCTAGGTATTTTGGGTATCGACTTCATGGGCATTGTACTGTGGTGGTTAACCATTTCTGTGCCGAATGCCTTCCTTCTAGCATCAACATGGCTGGAGGAAGCTTTGGGGGTTTTCGATTTAACACAGGGCCTCTGGGTGTAATAGTAAGATTAGAGACTAAATATACAAGGAATTGAAAAGCACATATTGTTTACTGCAAAGTGTTTCTGTATGTTTTCTCATGATTCATTAATTAATTGATTCAGAAAGCTGACGTATAAAAATAAAAAAGATTGCTCTAATGGCATCTTGATTAGTGCTGTTTTGATTATTAGCGCTCATTTGACTGAAAGAATTGCAGCTGTAGGATTAAAGTAGCCCATTTTAAAATGTATTTTGTATGATTCCAGTCAATAAAGGATTCAAATCGGTGGTGGCTCAGTGCTTAGCGACATGGGCTAGCAAGCGGAGGGTTGCTTGTTCGAATCCCAGGAAGGCCAAACGTAAAAACAATTAACTAGAAACCGGAGGGAGGCTAGTTCACTTCCTGGGGCACTGCCAAAGTGCCCTTGAGCAAGGCATTGAACTCCTAAACTGCTCCAGGGGTGCCGTACTATGGCTGACCCTGTGCTCGGACCTCTCTTCGGAGAGATATGCGAAAAGACAAATTCCAATGACCTTGTGTGTGTAACTTGTGTAACATGGCAAATAAAGAATATTATTATGAAATCGTCAAAATTACAAACATATGAGAGTGCCGAACAGCCTCTACTCCCGATGCATTGGAATCTCGACTGTATATTCCACTGTAATAAATGTGTCTCACTGTGTGGCAGCGATAATCAGGAGCTAATGCTGTTCACACTGTGGCAATGTTGGGCATCAGAGCTCTTCATCCCTGGTGTACGATGGTTTTCACTTTAAAATTTTCATCCAGGTCAGACCCAAGAATCCAGGTGAGGTGAGTTAATTGTGCAATCAACCGCTTTAATTGACCAATCAGGTCAATCTTGAGCACAGTACCTGCCCTAAATTGCCAAATTAGGGCATTGTGGGAGTATAAATTCAGAAATGAAAAAATGTTTGCTGCGTACGTGGACCTAAATACAGGCGTGGGCTCAGCACGTGACACAGATCGTCGTCTTCACTGTCAGAGCAGCTAGCGGTCACACCTGCTCTGCAGCCTCCTTCGTGCTGTGACACCAGGGCTGTGTGCTCGGCTGGGTTCGGGCTCGATGGGAGGCCTGGGAAAGCCATGTTGCAGACAGCTGGTTGTGGGCCAGTAGGAGGCATCGTTACAGTAGGACCAAGTACTTCCAATGGGGACACTGTGCTGCAGGAGGCACTGTGTGCTGGATGAGACTGTACTGAGGTGACTCACTGCGGTAATTGAGAGGTAAAGTGCTGGCGTTAAAGTGAGCGTACTCCAGGGGCCTGCTCAGATGATTGTTCTCCTTTACAGTTAATGGTCTGAGCACACCCCTATTTCCCCCTCTGTTCTCAAGCGTCCTTCCTGCTTAAATAAACCTATAAAAAAGAAAGAATGTGATTAACCAGTGGGATTCACACACACATACACACGCACACCTACACACATACCCACACACATGCACGCACACACACACACACACACACACACACACACAAGCGCACACACGCACACACACACGCATACACACATACAGAGCGCACACACACACACACACACACATGCGCACCCACACACACAGACATGGCACAGAAACACACAGGCTGCTGCCTGGAGGTGCATATGTTGTCCACATCCAAAGCAAATGAGTACAGAGAGGACGTGGAGTTAATCTGGTCAATTCCGCCAGTCCTTCATTAATAATAATAGTAGCGGGGTTGTTCTCGGAGCAGGAATCACGGCTCAGGAGCTTGATTTGAAACTCCCCCGCCGTCAAACCGATGCACTTCCCAGGCGCACATAAATATTTATGTTGCGTGAAGTGGACTTAATCAAGCGAGGGTACAGGGGCCCTCTCCATGTATCCTGTTTACTGCACCCTTCCTGCAGCCCGTCTGAAATTAACTCGCACTGTGAGGCCTTGTGATTGTCACACACCCCGCCCCGTGAAATGCCACAGACAAGAGCAGACAGCGGAGCGGAAATGCCCAACTTTTTATCCCGTTTGTTTTTAGCCAAAGAACTTTGCGGGAGGATAAGTGGCTCCATGGTGTCGGGGTTGTCAGGCGACTCCATGGTGTTGGGGTTGCCAGGTTTACAGCGGGGCATGTCTGCGCAGATAAGGACGTGAGGCCGATGTGGACCGAGAGCAAATCCTAGGGCAACGGCCCAAAAACCAAACGCACCGAGGATGGTGTCCTGCTCTCGGATGCCAAATCCCTTTAAGACTGCCGAGTAGAGAAACGCTTTCCATTCCAAAAATGCCTTAAAAAATGTCATGGACAAAAGCATGGATCCCAATTACAGCGCTTGTTTGTTTTTCCATAGCATTTTTGACATTTAAGTAAAAAAAAAGAAAAAGAAATTGTGAAAAAAGCCACAAATGGTCGGTGGCAAGCTTTCTCCAAGGCAACTGTGGCCTTGGAAACCAGTGAAGGTGGGAGGCTGATGGCCGTGGCCCGGTTTATCTCTGCACCAGGCAAGAGCTCGGGAGGATGGCAATACTGCATCGTGTCCAGTTTAATGTGACACACACACACACACACACACACACACACACACAGAGCTTAATGCAATGCTAAGAAAGCACACGCCAGCTAACCCACTTTGCAACAACAAGGATTCCATTTAATTGGATTGAATTCAGTGTCTTTAATGTATTTTTTTAGGATCGTGCCTTATGTATTATTTTGCTTTTGCATCCTATTGGATATTGAAGTTTTCCATAGGAGTCGATAGCAGTTTGAAGATGAAGCCCAGGTTCACGTCTAGGTGTATGTTCTGTGCCAAGGAAGCTGAAGGTCACTGTCTAATGCAGTGTGGATTTACGAATGCTTGGCACCTGAACTCTCTCTTCAATACCTGAGTTTGACTTCTCCACAGAGTCACCCCTGGTGCTTTTTTAAACAAATGTCAGTGTTGTTCAAATATGCAGTAAGGGAATAGTCAAATATTTGCATGTCTCATTTTAAGGAGCCTCTCTGTATTCTGCCCTACTGATGTGCACACACACACATTCACACTCGCACACACACAAACATTCACATTCACACAGACACGAACATGCACATACACACACACACACATAGATGCATAAACATGTACACATGCACGCCCATACACAAACATGCACACACACACTTTCACACACACGCACAAACACACACACATACACGCACACATACATGCACACATACACTCACACACACACGCATGCACACACATACACACACACACAAACACACACACATACACGCACACATACAAGCAAACACTCACACACACACACACACACACACGCACACAAAGGCAAAGCACCTCCTTGTGATTGCAGGGTATCACTGCAGTGCAGTTTGTAATGCACTTATCCCCCCACACACACACTGAAAATCTATTTCAGTGCACAATGTTCCCTCTCGCACAGGAGTGATCTCATGTGTGCGGTCTTATGAAAATACATATCAAAGACAATCCAGAGCCTTGTGCTACAGCCCCTCTCTGTTCTGAGGGGAATTTATATGTATATTTTGCCATTGAACGTCCTAGCTGGTTCATCAAGGTAGTTATAGACCTTGCCGAGGCCAAGAGACAGGACAGGTCGAACAGACAGGGGGCGGACTCTTCAGTCCCCTCCCCGACACATTGATTCACACAATTGAGGGTAGAGCGTGGCTTCAGCACCACCACTTCTCCCTCAGGTTGTCACTCAGTCAAAAATGTGTGGGTCAGGACCCAGCCTTCCAGCCAAGATTCATATACGTATAAGTTTGCATTGAGATATGTACTTTTCAAATTAAAATTTGATCAATCCAAAAATGGAGTATCTCAAAATTGAGCTGAAGACATACAGGTAACTGCCAAAATATAGCCAATACCAACATAAAGTGTCTTAATAGGGCCTTGGGCCACCACAAGCCACCAGACCAATTTCAATATGCCTTGGCATAGATTCTACAAATATCTTTGGAGGGATATTGGAGGGATGCAACAAAATTTGTCCCCCAAAAAACGCTGTCTCATGCGCTGCTCCAGAATCTCCCTTAAGTGTTCAATTGTGTTGAGATCTGGTGACTGAGATGGCCATGGCATATGGTTTACATCGTTTTCATGCTCATCAAACCATTCAGTGACCACTCGTACCCTGTGGATGGAGGCATTGTCATCCTGTAAGAGAGTAGCCCCATCAGGATAAAATGCTTCACCAGATGATGAAGGTGATCACTGGCTTTGTATTTATTTATCTGCATTTACCTTGCCTGCTAAGGGGTTGACTGGACCTAAACCATGCCAGGAAGATGCACCCCACACCATAACAGAGCCACCAGAATCTATGAATTTATTGAAGTGTTTCCTTTATTGTGTACATGCTGTACCTGCATGCTGCCTGCTGTGAAAGGCAGAAGGTATAAGATGGGATGCTTGTTGTGTAACTCGTGGATTGTGCGGAGAGGAGACAGTTAAAATATTGTCCATTGAATGAATTTGTTTGCTGGGCTTTAGTTCCCCCAGGAGAGACGCCTGCCTCAGCTCCTTCTTATTTGTTTTTACGTTCCGCTCCCTGAAGAGTTCCACAGACGATTGGCAGTGTTATTTGTTTTGTATTTACTTTGTTGTTCAGGGTACAGTAGATCGTCGCCATTCCTTTATCCTGGCTTATTTGCATCGGTTAAAATTCCACATACCACACATTTATTCTGCTGGGTGTATGGCAGAACGGGGTTCAGGTTAAGTGCCTCACTTAAGAACGCACAGCAGCAGTTTTCCCACTGCCTGGGATTCAAACCCGCAGCCTCCTGGTGTCCAGGCAGCTCCAGAAACAGTGCACCGCTCCACCGCTAGACACCGGGCTGAGGAGCGGGTCTGGTTCTGGTGGAATCAGATAGAGTCGGGTTGACGGTGGGGATCGTGAGGCGTTGAATCCAGGCCAAGCCAATCAGCCAGGGACCCATGGGAGCCCGCTGGCTGCGCTCAGTGGCTAAATCGGACCAGCTGGTCTCCTCAACGCTTGGTAATTCCCACTTGAGGGTCAGCAGCTGAAGAGGACCAGCCTGTTAAGTCTTTTGGAGGAGGAGGAGGAGGAGGAGGAGGAGGACTGGATGCAGAGAGAGCAAGGAGGAGAGGGGAGCAAGGCAGCGAACAAGATCAAATTTAGACGCGAGTCCAATGCAGTGGCTGGGAACTCCCGGAAGCATGGCAACCGATGCGACCCCTTACACGAAGGGCATAAGGGCAGTTCATCTGTTCATTTTAGCATTGGAGGGGCACTACTGGCTCCCCCAGTTCTGTTATCTTGCATGTATATATCAGTTTGCTTATAGCTAGCTAACCAGTTAATGTGCAAGCCATCTTGTTGTAAATATTGTTGATGCTGCTCTTTTGAGGCACTATTTTTTTATTTTTGTTAATTGTGTAATTATTGTGAAACAGCTACTGAGACTCCAAGACAAGTTTCCCCAAGGGGACAAATAAAGTATATCATATCGTATCGTATCATAAATATCTGGCCAAACTCTTTTTGTTATACAGTATGTCCCAGCACCCAGTTGACCGTGACCATCACCCTTTATGATACACACAAAAGTCTGCTTACGATGAGTTTGGGGGGGGCTCAGAAGCAGCTGCTTGGCACCTATAGGGCGAGACTCTTGGGTCCTGTCAGCTGATTGGTGCACCAGGCGACCTGAATGTAACGGGACACTGTAATTATTGATATATGCACCTGTGAGATGGCGTGAGTTTGGGCCACCCTCCATGAAAAATTAAGCTGCGCTGAACAGTGTACGGCGTGTCTTAAGTTATTTAAAATATGACATTCATGCATTATGGAAGGAGCCCGCATATAGGAGGGCCACTCTGACTAGGCCGACATGAAGCGCTGGAATTATTAAAGAGCTCAGAACATACAGCACAGCACAACAAAAAGTGAGAGAGAAGTTTATTTTAAAAGTTGGGTGGATCACCTTCAGAAGTTGGGGCAGGGGCTGCATGAGGGGGTGGCTTAATGGGCTTAAGCCCTGAATGTTTTTTTAAAGCCCGGATCTTTAAAAAAAATGTTTTGTTTTTTTTTAATAACCACAAATTTTTCCTCCCTAGTTTTTCTTCCGACTCTGTAATCAGAACGGTAATGGAATGGAATGAAGTACCACGATAAACCACTGGACACCAGAGTCCCACGTCGTGTATGCCTTGTCTCTGTCCGTGGGCTAAGCCCCGAATGTCTTCAGCCCCTAACACCGCCCCTGATTTGGGGGTCACCTCCAGTGGTACATGGCCTCTGTAAGGTACAGCTCTTATTTATTTTATTTAGCGAATGCCTACATCTTTTTTCTGTTGCCAATGGAGACGCTGCTCTGAGTTCCTAGAGAGAATGTCTAGCGCAGATACACTGTGTATAATGCATGGATGTGTTTGCAGCATGTACAGAGTGCTAGTGAGTGTGGGAGGGGAAACCATAACGAATGCTATTTGAGACTCTGCGGAGCATAAACTTCAGTGAGTGTTTTGATGTCAGTGGCCGGGAGCTTGGCTGATGGCACATGTGGTGATATCCAGTTGGAGTTGTGTTATCCGTGCACACAGCGTATGCCATTTGTTCAACGGAAGCGATGGAAGTTCAACAAAGCCTGCCTGTGCCAAAAACACAATTACACATCCAACATCCATCCGGCATGCTAATGGTGTCGCTACACAACGTTTAAAGGCAACACAAAGACTGCATCGCAGTGTAACCTCTATGACAATGACAATTTAAAGTGCATATTTTTGATATTTGGAGGGACTAAAATTAGCAGAAAAGACTTTGTGGTAAGCTCGCTGTGTTTCTCTGTCACTGCAGGGCTATGAATTTACAATCAGGCAGCATGGCGCATCAGAGAGAGCGCTGCTTTGAGGATGTGTGGTGGAAACGCTTTATCCATACCTCCCGGTCGTCGTCTTCCAGTGTCATAAAAGGCTTAATGGGATTGCAGGTTTACCTGTTACATTCCGCAGCTCCAGCACCAACGATCTGCCAACGATCCAGTTTGCCTTCCCTCTTCTAAACAAACTGTAAAAAAGGAAGAAAGGAAAGAACGGTCAGCTCTTTGAATCACTTTAAAATGATTGCTTTCTCCATCTGCGTCCACTCGAGGAGCTTTCTTACGCTTCTTCCGCAAATTATTTTTTTATTATTGAACCCCCCAGTGTGCTGTATTGTGGAGCAAGCGCATGAAATCTGATTACCCATCTGAGTGAGGAATGTTTCATGGGTTCGGTATGTCTATTTCCTAAATGAATTCTCCTTTTAATTGAGGAGGTAAAAAAAATATTTCTCATGGTTCAAAAAGTCATTTTCTCCCCGCTCTTGTTAAAACGCACCTGTAGTTTTATGAAAAGAACGAGGGCCTAACCCCAGGGAAAGTATTTGGCTGGCCGTGCCTAACGTTTCTAAATCAGTCTTGTGAGGGGCCGTCGGCTTGGTGTGTACCTTTTATGTTTCTAGGGCTTCACTTTGAAATGTTTATATACTGACTGATGTGACAGCTGTGATGCAAATGAAGACAATTAGGGTTTTTTCTTTTTTTTCTTGCTTAGCCATAATTTTCCTGATTAATAGTTCAATAGTAAATATAATTACCCGGGATTGCAAATCTGTCTGCCTGTCTGTCAATCGGATAGCAAAAAAATACAGATGAATTTGAGAGAAATGGGGCTAAACGAGACTGGGTGGTGATGCTTAGATATTTTGGTTACTGCAGAATCTTACTAATATAGTGCTTAGCGGGTATGCACTTTCCTGGGTGCTACTGCATGGTGGTAGTTTGTTGAAATAATGGTGGTGCAGGTGCTTTAGGCAGACAGGAGATTTCAGCCGCTGTCTGTAAGTCTGGAGCGGGCGCCATAAAAAAAAGCTGATTCCAATAAAAACGTCTCCCTGAAGTTAAACGTGCGAAACCTCCGCAGCTCGAATAGATTCTCCACGCCCGTCGGGACCCGAGGCCCGGGGCAGCTGAACTGATAGAGAGACCGTATCAATCAATCAAGATTCGGAGCCATGAAAGGCCAGAGTCATCGCCCATGAAATGGCCCCCGTTCCCATGAGTCAGCACAGCCCAGTCCTCCCCAGATTGGAAGCTGATTTACCGATGAGCCGCATGTCTTAAACGCTGCTTCGCCGAGACCTGGAGCCACCAAACTGTGTCTATTACCATGGTTAAAGGCACTGCAAAGATGCAGGATCGCTGTTTGTTTATAGTCACACTGCTTCATGATCAAGTTTGTCTGTCCAGATGCTTGCATACATGTGGCTGGGCTGTACTGGGGTATGCACTCTCATTTTATTTATTTTATTTTATGTTATTTTTAATTTCATTAGCTTAGCAGATGCTTTTATCCAGAGCTGACATTTTAACACAACTACTTTTGTACAGGACACAGGACAACGGTCAAGGTTACAACAGCAGTGCCCCACCTGGGATTTGAACCTGCAATCTCTTAGTTACAAGCACAGTTCCCTAACCATTCCCTAACCTTACTACACTAGCATTGTAGTGTTCTTCACTGTTGTAGACATGTTACATGACTGAGGAAGTTATACAGACATGTTAATCCAGGTGTAAGATTTGTCTTGTTTGTTTTGCTGTAAATAACAGTACTAGTGCAGTGACATGAAGCTCCAAGAACATGATGCATTAGTAAGCATTACAAAGACGACAATTCATTAGCTGTTGGATTTTGCATCTCTTTCTCAGCTGACAAGTACACAGAAGAACGGACTGCAATTAGCTTATCGGGAATGCTCTCTGTCGTGTTTGCTTTTGTCTGTTTGTACAGGTGACTCGTGACCTGTACAAACTCGCGAGGAAGACCCAGCACTCTCTTCCTGGTCTGATCGGTAGTGAATCACTTTCTCGGAGCTTCGTACTGTTGCAGACACCGTTCTTCACCTGGCGATACTGTGTATTTTACACATGCAACACCTTCTGCTATTATCTCCAGTAGGTAACTGTGGAAGGTTGAGCAGAGGTTATGCGCTGGCAGGGTTAGTCTCCAAGGTACCATGGAGGCTTATTGAAACACTGTGGCGTCAGACATCGAGAATGAATGATTGAGCCTCAGTGGGCACAGAACAGTAAATAATGTATGACTTTGTTTCTATGGCAGATGCCCTTATTTCAGGCATTTTACATAGTGGCAGTTGTTTAAGTAGCTGGGTATTTACTGTAGCAATTTTGGTTAAGTGCTGTATGTGGAGTAGAGTTCCATCAGCAACATTAATGGTGGTGCCTCTTTTCTCTGTGGACAAGACTAGCCCTGAAACGGTAACTCACTGGCACCAGTACACTTGAGCTTGATTGATTGACTATTTCTAATTGATTCATTGACTGATAGGTTGAATGCAACTGACCCCTGAGGGTCTTTAAGAGCCCTTGCATTGCTACACATGATGGCCTCGAGCCCAGTTCTCCTCTCTTTTTTCATTGTCTGAACTTTGGGCTCAAGAATAAAACCCTGCATGTTTATATGTATAACAAATCCTTCCTGGTTTTCTTTTGGGTTTATTTTTTATGATTGAAGTCTTCTTCTAATTCCTACTTTCTGTCTTTTTTTGATTGAATAACCCCACCTCCTTTTAAAAGATGTGACAGAAGCCTCTAGCTTTACCTGAGAAAGCTTAAGTGTAGTGAGATTTCAGAAGTTTGATCAAAATCCCCAGTACGCCATGAAAGCGCAGCGTCATCGACGTTGTAATGTACATCACGACAACTGAATGGTGACATGCCGTCCATCACACAGTTATAAGACATTTCGCTTTTTAAGGATGAGCCTAAACTAATAAGCCCTGGAGAGCTGCCATACGGTCCACGCCACGTTAATGTTTTTCATTTAATTTCCACGTAAGTTCATTAGTATTGTGACTTATCTGATTCACTCCGTTAACTGTGCCACGGTTGTAGACCTACTTGGCTTAATTAAATGCATGTCGTTTAGCTAGCTAGCTAGTTATGTTACCTGGTAGGTATTGAACACCACCATTCATAATGTTGATGACATAAATATTTCATTATTCATAAAATGAATGACAACAACACATGTTTTAGTTAATAAAGAAAACCTTTTGTTAAGAGTGCTGCAGAGTCAATGGTGGAAAAAACAAAAAGGTGCTCTTTGAAAAATGAGGTTGAATCAACTTGAAAATTGGCCAGCTTTTGCCTCGTATAAGGACAGCTGCAGGAGCTCAATCACGAAAAGAGGGTAATTAGAGGTTATACATTTTAGCGAACGTACCTGCGCACACCTGCATCGCTTCTCGTTAACGATGAGTACACGGAGTCAGGGGGGCGTAACAAATATACATTTCGGCAATTGCGGTATGTGTGTGTAATGTTTGCCATTTTCGTAAAGTAGGCTATTGTTCCGTTCCATGCAGGAATGCCTTACTATTTGAAATGCTTTTCAGTTTGTTCAGATAATGTGTATTTCAGGCGTGCAGCGGTTTAGCCATCCTGCCACAACACTTCTATACAGAACAGAAGAGCTGGGCAGCTAAACGCATCCGAAATGCACACGGATGAATTTCGTAGTCGCTGTAATATGTACTCGCTGCTGATAACCATCACCAGAGATTAGACTTTTTGATTATACTTTTTTTTTAATGGAGGGAACCTTCTGCTCCGTTCTGTTAAGTCTCATTCAATTCTTCTTTCCTTGAAAGGTCAGCGCAATGAACATTTTATTTTCAATCAATTAAAATATGATTTATTGTAGTGGTTTATAGAAAGGAGGCTTTCTTTAATCCTGCGTTTTATAAATGTATTTATTCTGGGGCTGTCAGCAGCCCGGGACCGTCGGCTCATTTTTATTCATGCCATTGTGTTGTACAATTACGCTGACAAATGCTTGAATGATTCTTCTGGTGCTGTTCCATTAAAATAAACCCACAGAAAAGGGAGGAAAGAAAAAAGGTATGGAATAAAAGGCTTTCTATCAGGAAAAGTCCTCATAAATATTGTAATTTCTAATAATGGAGGGAAGCAAGAAAGCACTGTGACTGGCTAAAAAAACAACAGTGTCGGCCCTTTTTGAAGGAACAGATGAACGCGATTGAACGACCTTTGGACACACGTTCATGAAATTGTCATATTTCTGTGTGAGAGATGTAGGATGTGCACAACATCACTCTCCTGTTGTTTGACTTTTTCATAACCGCCTTATTAAAGTTTATTAAATCAGCTGTAACATATATTAATGATTGTCATGCCACCATTATGATTGCCATGCCACAAATCAAACGTTCTACAAATGCTGTGTTACTATTTTATTTGACCCGTATGGCAGATGTTGTAGGATTTGTAAGGTTTTTCAGGACAATTGGAAAATTAAATGTAGGGGGAATCATTTATCCTGATGCAGTGTGCGCACATCGAGTCCAGGTGTGTGCTACACATTGGTGGTCCCCCCGGCCCCTTCATAGTAAAGTGCTTTGAGATGAAAGGCACTATATACATCCATAAATTAACATAAATTAACATTGTCATCTTGGTCAGTGCTCCTGCAGTGTTTATTTGTAAGCTCTCTGTACCTCTGAAACTTTCCCTGGTTTTTATTTCCTTGTAAAGCCACTGCAGGAGCTGTTTGCTCAAGATCCAGGGGCTTCATTTCCGCTGCGGATATGTTCACATGTTCATTTGAAAAGACAATTTTGTCCCGCCTCTTTACTTAATTAAAACAAAGGAATGAACGCTTCTCACATAATCAAAATGAAAGTGAGGTGACTTTTATGCCAAATACCCCCCACCCACCCCCGCAAAAATTATGTATCACAATATTGACATTAATATTCATAAATATATTTTTCACTGCACTCACTCTGTGCTATAAAGCAAACTTTCTGGCATGCGCTCAGCTCTCTCCTTGAGCCTGACAAGGAGTGTGTATGTGATGCTGTGGGATGAGCACTCTCTGTGACAAGCGGCCAACTGGTGACCTTTACGTACGGTGGCCGACCTTGTAAACGCACCTTCCGTCTCACGTTGGTAAAGGCGCTTTGCCATATGCTGTACAAACCCTGAGCCCCATCTCCATATTCTGTGTTCTAATCTGAATTGCTAATCAGGCACGAGGGGATCCGACGTCCTCTCCCTAGGGAGGGCCGCTCACAGGTCCCAAAATCTTCGCCAAAAAAATCGACATACCCCCAGTTGCCAGCTCCTCGGAAATGTTTTGGAGGGGATTCACACAAAATGCAAACAGGAGGGCTTTTAAACTCTTTAAAGGGATTAATAATGTGGGAGCTATTTCCAGCTAGGTTTTGTCAACAGAACCCGAGGCCACAGGTGGAAATTAGTCCAAAGTAAATTTCATGCTGACACTGGAAAGCGTTTCTTCACACAGGGAGTTGGCACGTTGTTAGCGCATGGACTAGCTTGCTTGGGTCTGTAGTCAGAGCCCCTTTGATTCATGGAGCACAGAGTTTCATTCTGGATGCACTTTCATCTTCTCTGCTTTTTATTGTTCCTGTGGTTCACTTAAAGTTTATTTTCATGCATTTCATTTTATCTGCGTATCGCTCTATTTATTGCTGTTTTGTTTTTGCTATTTCCATTGGATCAGAAGCCCCATATAAATAAACAGATTGTTATTACAGATAGTGCCTCCAGGGGTGGCAGTGGCTCAGTGCTTAGCGACACGGGCTGGCAAGCGGAGGGTTGCTGGTTTGAATCCCAGCCAAACAAAAAAACTATGAACTGGAAACCGGAGGGAGGCTAGTTCACTTCCTGGGGCACTGCTGAAGTGCCCTTAAGCAAAGCACTGAATCCCTAAACTGCTCCAGGGGCGCCGTACTATGGCTGACCCTGCGCTCGGACCTCTCTGATGGAATACATATGTATAGTGGTCTATGTGTGTGTATCTAGGAGAGATATGCGAAAAAACAAGTTCCAGTTACCTTGTGTAACCTGGCTAATAAAGAATATTACTATTCCTTCCCATTCCTTTTCCTAGTGTAAAAATGACCAGCCAAGATGGCTGTGGATTTATCTGTTGTTGTTTTCATTTATTTCTTATGTCCTTGTGTTCACATTCAGGGTGTACTTGGCAGGATGTATTTGGCTTTATCTTGAAACCGGCTTTATCAATGCTGAATGCTGCTTTGTGCTCATCATTTAGCCTGTACATTTCAATGAACTTTGACAACAAATAAATAAATTACACGTTCAGAGAAAGTCCAAATGGACTCTGAAAAGTGACACTGAAGAGAGTGTTTTCTCCCTTGCAGAGGCTCTGTGCATGGCTGATATTGATTGAACTGCTTTGCCTGGCCAATTGGGCATTTTCCCTGCGTTCTGTTTCCTCTTCGAGGGAGTGTACGCCAAGCCGATGACTCCAGACCAGACAGTTGTAGGGTCCCGATCGGCTGATGTGCCGAAATAGCATAGCAAAGGGGAGATTGCAAGATCAGTCAGGCGAGAGGCTACATGAAGAACATCCGGTCACGGCTCTCCTCTCCTCTGGCCCCTCAGTGGTGGAACGAGCTCCCCACTGCAGTCAGAACAGCTGAGTCTAAACTGCATCCTGGCCCAAATTAGACAGTCCCTCAAACCCTGAGCTGAAATCCCTATAACGACTAAACACTATATCCTCAAATTGAGCTCAAATGCCTGAAACGACTGAACACTATATCCTCAAACTCCCTTTGCTCCTACTGTGGTGCTTAACGAAATGTGATATGTTATGTAAGGACACATACTTTCAGGGGTGCAACTGTTGTCTCTGAATCATTGCTTCTTGTTTCCTAGCCTCTCTTGTATGCCCTATTGTAAGTCTCTCCATGGATAAGTGCATTGCTAAATACCTAAATGTAAATGCAAATGTAGACACCAGAAGACTGCCTTTGAATCCCTGAGCCAGATGTGCACACCAGGGCGCTTTCAGTTACTGATATTCTAGCAAATGTAAAGAAATTCTTTATGAAATGCGTTTTCTTTTTTCTTTCTTTTTTTTGTTTCAGCACTTTTTCAATCTAAAAATCGAAATGATTATGAAGAAAGTTAAAATCTCAAGTTTTTGTATCTACACCATAATCCTTGCCAAGTAAGGCTAATTACCTTAATACTTTGAATTAAATATTGATGGGGAATGCATGTAATCTAAATCTGTGAATTTGTCTTTAAGAATATTGACATTGGCAATCGAGGGCTTTTTTTTTTTGCATCAAATTTGCATCAAGTGACTTTGGTGCAAAGCTACAAAGGGCTGAGAGTATACATAATGGATGAGATCCCAGATCAGCCATACATTTCAGTCACCCACCTTATTTTATATAGCATTCAATACGTAATCATGTTGTCCACTCTCTTTTTATTTTCCAGATGGCGATTAATGCAAATTTATGTAAACATCTTGCTTCTCGCTGGCTGCGTTACGCTAGCGATGCTCCAGCTCATCTAAGTCAGCCTTACCTGAGATGTAACTGTACTGTTACTGCATCTATTCTTCAACTTCAACTCTTAAACATTCTAATTTGACTGGTTTTGTTTGAGCTGTTATTCAGGGCTGCTGGCCTGTAGCCGAAGCCTAGGGTGGGCGGCTCTTTGCGTGTCTGAGTCATGCTCTTCATTGCGCTTCAGCAGAAATGGCCGCCCGAGTCTTGCTCCTCTCAATCACAGTCCCATCTCCTGCTCGGTGCTCAATGTAAGCATTGTGGTGCCATGTTCCCCTGTAATGGAACCCTTTTTCTCTTTCTACAGTCAACTCCAGTTATTCACACCCTTGGTTTAAAAAAATGAATCAACAATACAGGTAATGAGCTATATTTTATCCTCGAAAAGTTGGGCCGTTCCAAAAGCACAGACAGAAAGATCTTGAAAGATTCTGTACGGAGGAATTTATTCAAAAGAATTATTAGGGATGTGAATAATTATGGCAACTGTTTTGGGGACAAAAAAAATATTACACGCCACAGTGTCTTCATCCCTGTTGGCCAGGAACCTCGGTGTGTCACTAGACAGCCAGCGGAGCTTCTCAGGGCACATATTGGCAATCAGCCAGTCCTGCATGTTCTCCCTCCACAACATCAGGAGAATCCGGCCCTTCCTCACCCAAGAGGCCACACGACTACTTGTCCAGGCCATGGTCATCACACGTCTGGACTACTGCAACGCCTTGGTGGCCGGCCATCAAGCCACTACATCTCATCCAGAATGCAGCTGCACGACTGGTGTTTAACCTTCTCAAATTCTCACACGTCACTCCATTCCTCTCCACTTATTACTGGCTCCTGGGTGCAGCTCACATTCAATTTAAGTCATTGGTGCTGGCATACTGGGCCACAAGGGGTACTGCTCTCTCCTACCATCAGCCACTGATCAAATCCTTCACCCCTTCCAGATCAGTCCGATCGGCCTCCTCTGGACAGCTGGCAGTCCTGTCTCTCCGCGCTCCTGCTAGCCGTCCCCACCTCTTCTCTACCCTCCTCCGGAGACGGTAGCATGACCTTCCCCATTCGGTCAGCACAGCAGAATCTCTAGCTATCTTCCGATCTTCCTTTTCACCTCAATTTATATTTAAAGAAAAAAGTTAAATAACCTTTTCTCCCCCTTGTATAACAGGTTTTGCTGCATGAACGTCAGACAATGATTAGACTGTATCTTAGTGTTAGATAGCTCTAGTGATGATCTCAAGCTCTATGAATGCACCCTTGTAAATTGCTTTAGATTGAAGCATCTGTTAAATAACCAAATTGTAGAATTACAATTGTGTCAGCATAAAGTAATATATTTTTCCCATTTATTTGAGCATACAGTATAGCTAATCACCTGTATTGTTTATTTTATACAGCAGTTCTTGGTCAACTGTGATAATTAGTAGTTGACTATAGTTTATCATTTGCCTAGCAGATGCTCTTAGCAGCAATGCACATAAAGTAACTCACTTTCTTTTTAGAATTTTATACAGCATATTATTTACTGATGCAGTGTATGTACTTGTGTATGTATGCAAGTACTGCCGCCCGGTGGCATCCCACCATGGCATTGCCCCAGCCGGGATTCAAACCTATAACCTTCTGGGGTCAAGGCCCTTCCCTTAACCAGTGCTTCACTCATAATTTTGCAACAAACCGCAATGCCCTTGCCCTTAACTTGGTTAAAATGGCAAAGTGAAATGGTGGCAATTTATTTTTTGTCTGGCATCTTCAGCGCCCTACCCAAAGGTCGTGAAGGTGTGCAGGGCATTAAAAATAGCAGCAGTAAGTTTGTTGTTGAAGGTGAGGTGCATTGTGGACAGACTGAATAAAGAGCCCAGGCTTGCAGGGTGTGCTTCTCTTGAGCTGCAGGGACGACGCAGTCAGCTGCTGTAATTGCATCATGTTCCTCCCTTGATTCACAAGCCTGCTTTATTTAGTCTTGCACATTATGAGACATTAATCTCATGAGATGGTAAGGCGAAGTTAGGGTGTAAAACGCATTGATACATATGGAGTGCGTGCCATATTTTATGCTCTATATCATATACACAATCTGGCTCAGCTTTGAAATCATCATGCTTGACAAAAGTTCTGATTCAATTATTGCTAATTATTCAGCCTCCGGTTTGGTGATGGGGATGCTGTTGTCAAGGAAACGGGATAAAGATGAGTTGAAGGATGTTTAATTGTTGGCGCCGCACTGAAGAGCGTATGGTCTGCTGCTTTAGTAGCGGAGCAGCAAGTCATTTGTGTCAAAATGGTGTACTTGAAAACGGCAGAAGTGCCATATTGACTATGAATTGAAATGAGCCACGGCTTTGATAATGGGCTCCATCAGAAAAAGTCTGAGTCAGGGATTTTTTTTTTTTTGAGGTGGGTGGTTTAATCACCATGACCTCCATGCTGAGAATCAAATTACACAGATCCCTCATTAAGGGCAAAGCGGACACACTGAGGAACATTGCTTTTGGAGCCTAATTAAGTGTTTTGATATATATATATATATATATATATATAATAATCCTCATCACAGACAAATGACAGGTTGATGTACTTATTTTTAGGTGTCTTTAAGTGACTCAGAGAGACAGCCAAAACAGAGGTAACTGCCAAAATAAAGGAAACACCAACATATAGTGTCTTAGTAGGGCATTGGGGCCACCACAGGCTGCCAGAACAGCCTCATTGTACCTTGGCATAGATTGTACAAGTGTCTGGAATTGTAGTGGAGGGATGCAACACCATTCTTCCATGAGAAATTCCATCACTTGATGTTTTGTTGATGGTATTGGAAAATGCTTTCTCAGGTGTCGCTCCAGAATCTCCCAAAAAGTATTCAGTTAGGTTGATCTGGTGACTGAGACGGCCATGGCATTACACCATTTTCATGCTCATCAAACCATTCAATGACCACTCCTGCCCTGTGGATGGGAACATTATCATCCAAGAAGAGACCACTCCCATCAGGAGTGAAATGCTTCACCAGAGGATGAAGGTGATCACTCACAATTGCATTGTATTCATTGGTGTTTACCTTGCCCTCTAAGTGGTTGAAAGGACCATGTCAGGAAAATGCACCCCACACCAGAACAGAGCTGCCAGCCTTCAGTTACTCCAGTGTTTCCTTTATTTTGGCAGTTATAACATTAAATATATAAATATGAGGACACAACAACCTTTGTTTGTTCACATTTTGAGATAAAAATCTATCTTCTGTGTCAGACATCTACCCTTGGTGCCATGAGGAGAAACTGAAGGAAGTACGATATGAACGAAAGGAATCGATTGATTAATTTCATCCATACCTGCTTTTCCTCCATTTCAAAATGATTTAGAGTGAAAAAGGGGGATTGAGTCCGCAGAACAAGAGGACAAAGGTAGAAACTGGTGAAAGGCAAATTCCGCACGGATATCAGGAAGGTCTTTTTAAAACATTTTTACAGAGTTGTCAATGCGTGGAACAGCTTGTCAGGTCATGTAGTGGAGGCAGAGACACTTGGGGTGTTCAAATCCAGGCCTGATGCAGTAGTGGGTACTCTTTCTATTGGAAGATAATGAGCCTAGACGGGCTGAACGGCCCGTTCTCCTCATTATTCTCTTATGTTCCTATGTTCAGACAAGGCAAGGTTATCCAGCTCAAGGAAGGTGCTTTGGTCCCCACAGACACTCAAATAATACAGTCCCCTCAGGAAGGCTGTGCTGTTACCAGGAAACCCTGGGGTATTACTACAAAGCCAATGGAGTCTTCCCCACAGAGCTGAAATGATAATGCATCCCACAGTCCTCCTCTGCTACCGCTACCGAAGAGCCCAGGGACAACTCGTACCCTCCACTTGAGCACAGCCATGGTGATGCCACAGCATGCCACATGAAATATGGGAATAAAGTTATGATGTAGTCTCTTCTTTTTTTCCTTTTAAAAAAAGAAATGTCATAATTTTATACCAGTGACAAGAGAGTGTCAGCATCCTGCATTGGTTTTATCGCCAAAGGAGAACGGTTCCCAGGACAACAGAGAAAAGAGGGGAAGGGGGGGAAGGATGGCTTGCCTTCAGCCCAGGATCTTCTTTCTTGTTAGCGCTTCAGACAGAACACCAAGAGAGAAGTTTCACTTTTCACTTTTTTATATTTATCCTCAGGCTCCTCTGCTGATATTAATATTTTATAGTATAGTTCAATTGAACTTACCCACACTTGTATATAAAATATTATATTTCAATATCAATACTTGGTAGCCTTTCTGGGAGTTTGCACTTACAAGTTTTATCTATATAATTTATTTTTATATTGCCTTGCAAATGGTGATTGGCTGTCTGCCCCAGGGGGAGGGGGGAAGGGGGAGGGAAAGCCGGCACAAGTTCGCTGTGAGCACAAAAACTTCCCTCTGGGCAAAATGAATAGGCGAGTTCCATCTCAAAGGAAGAGGCTCATTGCCAGCTCCGGGGTACCGGCTGGTCCCATAGTTGCGGGTGGCGGTCTTGTGGGGCAAGTAAAGAAATAGAGGGTACAATTAGCCACCAAATTTGGGGAAAAATGGTGGGAAAATAAATGTAAAAAGAAAATAAGATAAGATAAATTAATTAAAAAATATAGCCTTACGAACTTCATAGAAACTTAATGAAAGCTGCATATTTTAGAAATAACCTGACAAATTAATCGGGTGTAAAATGATTTACAGGAAGAGCACAACAGTTTCACATTAAAAGCAGTCCAGTAAGAGAGATGTCGTAAGACACAAATGGAGCTGATCAGGCACTGAACTGAACAGTACTTCTGCCATTGTTCCAATGCTTCTAAAAACCCATTGTAGCCCCCCCGGGTGGAGTAATGGTAAAGGCACTCGCCCAGAGTGCAAGTTGCCCACTGCGGCCAGGATTCGATCCCCGACTACGCCAGCCCAGCTATGGCCGGGAGCCCCATTCAGGGGTGGCGGTTGGCTGTCCATCCCAGAAGGAGTGGGGAGGGAAGCCAGCAGGAGCTCGCCACAAGCAAAGTGGCTCTGTGTGTATCGAAGTTATGGTCGACAGCTTGGCGAGTTCCGTCAGTGTTGCAGCGGCGAGCTCATAGTACGAGGGAAGGGATAGTTGAATTACAAATAGGGCACAGTTGGCTACCAGATTGGGAGAAAAATGGGAAAAAAATCTGAAAAAAACTAACAAAAAAACATTTTACCCTATTATTCTCTAACAAATGATATGTTTCAAAATTATTGGGAAAATATAAAGGGTAGAAAAAGAGAAACATATATTTAAAATTTTTCATAACATCATTATATACCACTCAGAAGGAAGTGCCTTTTTGTCATGCCTGCTCAGTCATAGAACGGCTTTTTTGCACTAATAAGAGATCTCATTAAGTTTAATCATTGACATTATGGTGATATTTTGCCCTCTATGCAATTTGTTCCATCCTTAATGCAGCTATAATTTAAAGCACTGTATTTAGTACAGAGTCCCATTTTCTGATTCGCTGGAAGTATCTAGAGCAGATTTGCACATGAAAATGCAATGGCCCACGTGTTGCAAGCTTATTCATGCCCATGTGACAGAACTCAGCCAATCAGCTGTGATCACAGTGACGCTGGATCTTCCTCCCTGCTGAGAGTCCACAGAATACACAAGCTGCACCCGAGGGTGTGTGTGTGTTTGGATCTGATATGAGACTTGAAAAGACTTCATTTGTTTGCTTGTATGTTTTTTTAGGTTTTTTGGATGAGGCTGCTGGAAGTATCACTTGTGTGTTCCGCTCATAAATTTGCATAGCATGAATTAATTATTGTGTTGTGCATATTGATTGGCTGCGTTTCACCATTGATTGGTTTATCCCCAAATTGGGCTCTGTGAAGGAGTTCCATGGGGTCCTCAGCAAATTAGAAATGTAGTTTATTTCCATATATCCTAAACCTGAAAGATTTGTTTTAAAGCTTGAGACAAAGTCAACCTTATTTGGTTTACAAATCAAATGTATTTGTATAGCGCTTTTCACATGTCACAAAATGCTTAACAGAAGGGAACCCAGGCCTAGACCCCCCCAAAAGCAAGCCTAATGTGACAGTGACAAGGAAAAACTCCCTTGATAGGGAGAAACCATGGGAGGAACCAGACTAAAAGTGGGGGGAGCCCATCCTCTTCTGACCGGCACAGGGTGTGTCCAAAAAAGACCGTATCATGGTCAGTCCAAGGTGACTTTCTGCCTCCGAGTTAGGTAGTCAGTGGGGGCTAAACCACGTGTCCCTGGTAATATTGTGATTATCGTAACTGAAATATTGAACTTGTACTGAATAGCTGCATGTCTTATATTGATCCATGATGTAATGGCGTCACGCTTTAGACATTCCTCTAGTGTGTAAAATAGCCAGTGCAGTGCAGCCTGTAGTGGATTAAATAGCCAGTGCAGTGCAGCCTGAGGTGTGTTAAATAGCCAGTGCAGTGCAGCCTGTAGTGGGTGCTGGATAAAGGGGGCTCTTAGCTACATGGTGGGCATTTTAGGGGCGTTGAGATGAGAGGTTTGGGACGTCCTGCTCTTGGGCCCGAAAGGGATGTCTTACCTGGAGCCCCTGTCCCCAAACGCACCTCTGCACTAAGATGGCCGTGCTATACCACTGCACAGCTCTGGCCCTGACCCGCTCAGAATTTGTGTTTGGGATGCATATTGCCTGTTCCCCAGGGAATAGCATGGACCGGGGTCCTGAAGGCAGCACTTGGGCCAGTGTGCAGCAGTCAGCAATAACGCAGAGCCTGTGTGACTCCCCTGAGCGGCCAAGAGCTGCCAACATCCACAGCTGCCCGCACAACGACACCATCAACCTTATTTAGTCAAAAGCCATAAATCTGTCCATGTAATACGTGATCGCTCTTTATTTCAATGGCCTCTTAATTCTGTCTAAAAACAGCTGATAAATGCGTCGCTACCTGACGCAGTTTACAACGCAGACGCAGTTTACAAAACAGATTGTGTTTGGTTGGTGAATTGATGACAGATAAGCAGTCCAAGTCTACAGACGGACATTACTTCATCATTGGCCTGAATTCAATCAACATCCGGCTTAAACTTTGACAGTTGAGATAAATTCAAGTGTTGGTCTTTATCTCTGCCAGTACAGTTTGGCGAGTTCGGCAGTCACCAAAATAAATTTGCCTTAAAGTGTGTTTGCGGAATTAAAGTGATCAAGGTCTTAAGACAGGCGGCCAATGGCACACACGGAAAGGAGGGTTGAGAAGAATGATGTGTCCAGAGGGTGCCCGCGTTCTCAGTGCGTTGGTGGGTCCTGCAGTCTGGAACCTGGCTGGTGCCATGCCGACTCTCCCATTAACAGGAGTGTCGTCCAGCGGTGTCGCACCGTTTGGCTGTAGTGCCGACTGGGGAAAGAGCCTATCAGATGGTGGCCTCATCGCTCAGTAAGGACTCCGTTGGTTGATTAGGCACCGTTCCATCTGCCTGTGAAAGCTGCATCCATTTCATGGGTTCTATGGCACGGGACCTGCACAGCTCAGCGGGTAATTCAAGAGACTCCCCCCCGCCTACGTTCTTGGGGGATTTCGTAGCAATGGAATGAGCCAGAAAGGGGCTATTGCAAAATAGTTTGGGACCCATTCAAAGTAGGAAATAAAAGTTTGTACACTTGTTATTTTTAAATAATGTCAGCTTTTACAGTACAGCTCAAAACAGTTTTGATATTTCCTGCTGTACCTATCTATTACCTGCTTACTCTGTCTTTATCACTGTGTCACACGCCACGCGACAATCCCTGAACGGGGACAGAGCAGTCCAGACACGGAGTGGAGTTTGCCAGTCTACGGACCGGATTTTATTAATTTCTTACCGGAGAGTTCTCTGTTCCCACACTGGGCAGAGAATGAGCACCGGGAGCGTACAAAAACACAAACAAACACTTCACCCTAGTTGCTGCAAAGCTTTTGGGTAACTAACTAAAATAACAAAACCAAATGAAACAATATCGAACCGGCACTTTTCAGTCCGTTCGATATTTTAACTTTCGCTTTTCTTTCATTTTTCTTCTCGCTCCTTGGTCTCTAACGCCTCTCCCTCCTGGTTCCAGCCTGATGGTAAACACAGTACTGGGTGTGTGTGTTAAAATATCGAACGGACTGAAAAGTGCCAGTTCGATATTGTTTAATTTGTTTTTGTTATTTTAGTTAGTTACCCAAAAACAACGAACTAAAATAACAAGCTAAAATAATTATAACTTACGGGACACCACGCCTCCTCCTCCGGAGTTCCCTTGGAACATCCCCAGGCACACACATATCCAGTGACCTTTCAAGTGCTTCCCACCCATTCATACTGAGTCACTCGAACTTTTCAGTTCGAGTTCTCTTACCCATTCATACAGAGACACTCGCCACTCCCCACAGTGAGAGTTTTCTGGCAACCAGCCCCGAGACACCCTCCACTCTTCCAGTGAGAGTTCTCGGGCTGTTGCCCAGAAACACTCTCCACTGCCCGAGTGCGAGCTCTCTTTCACTAAAACCGAGGGCGAGAGGCGGACCCTCTTCCAGGGCACCCTCTCGCTCTCCACAATCACACCAAGGGAGAGAGGCGGACACTCTTAGTGCACCCCCTCTCCCTCTTCCCCCACACACAAGAAGCACTCTACTCAGTCACTTTCGACAAACTCCTACAACATTCAACAAGACAACACTGACTGATTCCCCACTCACCCCACCTGCTCTTAAATAGGCTTAGTTTCTGCCCGGCTCAGGTGGGACTTGTGAGGCAATCACCCAATCACAATCATTCACTCACATACTCACACAGACACCCAATCAGCCAATTGACTTCCATATCAATTGACTGATTGACACCAATTAAATAATTAAATAATAATTAAACCAATTATGACCTTTGGAGCTCCCTTCCGGGCGACAGTTCACTCTCACATCCTGTGAGAGTGCCAAACCTGCCCCCGGAAAGTCTCACTGCTCCAAAGGCCTCTACCACATGAAACAACACAGGCAACCATGCCACTCCCATGTGGCCGAGACCGACATCCTCCACACACTGTTTTTTAAATGAATGCATTTAATTAATTAGTTGTAACACATTTTGTATGTTTTCTTACAGTTCCTTAAAATTGTCTGACCGTGGTCTGCTTGGTGGCTCATGTTAAGGCACTGTTCTAGTGTGTGGATGAGCCCCACGGTCTGCATCCTGTTAAGGCACTGTTCTAGTGTTCATGAGCCCCAGTGTCTGCATCCTGTTAGGCACTGTTTTAGTGTGTGGATGAGCCCCACGGTCTGCATCCTGTTAAGGCACTGTTCTAGTGTGCGGATGAGCCCCATGGTCTGCATCCTGTTAAGACACTGTTCTAGTGTGTGGATGAGTCCCACGGTCTGCATCCTGTTAAGGCACTGTTCTAGTGTGTGGATGAGTCCCACGGTCTGCATCCTGTTAAGGCACTGTTCTAGTGTGTGGATGGCCCCCACGGTCTGCATCCTGTTAAGGCACTGTTCTAGTGTGTGGATGGCCCCCACGGTCTGCATCCTGTTAAGGCACTGTTCTAGTGTGTGGATGAGTCCCACGGTCTGCATCCTGTTAAGGCACTCTTTTAGTGTGTGGATGAGTCCCACGGTCTGCATCCTGTTAAGGCACTGTTCTAGTGTGTAAGCCGACTGATCAAATGCATTAAAGACGTGGTATAAAAAGCTAATAAAAACTGTCTCATTGATCCAGCGGACTTGTGGGAGAAATGTAAATCACTTGTCAGTTTATGAGCCTTTTTTTATCCTGAGACCATGTGCTGGTGGTCACTGGTCCTCCCCGTTTAGTGTGTGCTAGTGGGTTGTGGGGGAAAGGCCTTTCGGAATACTGTCACGGCCTGCACCATATGGGGACCAAACTGTAGCCCAGTGGTCACATCTGTCTCGGATTGGCGTGTTATGTCATATAAAAATTTTTAAAAAGGAAAAAACTACTTTTTGTAAGCGATGTAGTTAAACACGTGGAATTAGGGGCCTCTCCTGTGTGTTTGAGAGGACGGATGCTCAGCTACCTGCTGAGGATGTCAAGAGGTTCTTGTATTTTCAGCTCATACTCTCCGTGCAGGGAAAATTGATTTGTGATTGCTCAAAAATTAAGGGTGGGTAAGGTTGGAGTTCGAATGGAGTGTGTGTGTGGTGTGTGTGTGTGTGTGTGTGTGTGTGTGTGTGTGTGTGTGTGTGTGTTGGGGGGGCAGTGGGGGCAATTTCCACCTTTGACTTACTTGGGTGTTCTAGACGTTTACGTGAAAGTATTCTCTTCGTTGTGTAATAAAAAACGAATTAAACCCTTGGGGGAGCTTTGTGCTGGTTACAATCTATAATAACTAGGCTGCTAGTATATTAGGGCTCCATCTAATAACATTAACCCTACTCCAATCAGCGCACGGCTTCCTGAGGGTTTTATTTGACTCACCGAATGTGCTTGATCATCCAGCATCATGGCTGCTGAGGGCTCTCCCTGGTGCGTGGGTTTACGACACAAGGGATTATGGGTACTGCAGACAATATTAAAGCCAATTTAGTGCCTCTATGTCCGACTTATTGCCCCGTGCATGCTGAGATGTGTTGTTCTGCTATTGGAGTCGTCGTGGCATCGTGTGCCCTCCACAGCTTTAGGCTAGCCGCTGCTGTGGTCCGTCCTCAAATCCGTCCTCTTTTTTGTCAGTAATCCCTTTTTTAGCAGCCGCCATGTTTGTTTTCCTTAGTTGCATAACGCTACTTGTATTCCATTGTGTTTTGAGGTGCTCTCAAACCTGTTTTTAAATGAGTGCCTTTTTACGTTCCTTACACAAAGTAAAGAGAAAAAACAGCACACTGCTTAGGTTGGATCAAGGCCTCTTGTTTTTTCTCTCCTGGTGAGGAGGCAGTGTACCCACCACACACTTAAGGCCTTTTGTGTGAATGTAATAAATTGGCTGTGCTGCTGTCTAGGTAATTGTATGTTACCGGGCCTATTGTACCTCCTAACTTGCTGTGTGTGTTCACACTGTATTATCTAGTGCTCTGTACATTTCTAAGGGTGCCAGCCTGAAGAATGATCCCAGCTGTTTCCCGGCTCCGCCGTCCGTACACCGTTTATGAGAAACGTGCTGACTCAGCTGTGTATATGCAGCCGTCTGGTTTACTGATTGGGTATGTGCATCATAGGTGCTGTACAGGTACAATACTGTTTTTTTGTTGATTGGCATGCATTTTTTTCAGTAATGTGGATGGAAGAGAATGTTTCACATTTACTTTTCAGGCACTAACCAGAGGGCACAAAGAAACAGTTCAAAGGTTTTGAGTTATACCGGTAACTGCCACAATAAAGGAAACACTTGAGTAAATGAAGGGTTCTGGTGACTCTTATGGTGTGGGGTGCATTTTCCTGGCTTGGTTTAGGTCCACTAAACTCCAATGAATGGCAATAAATACAAAGCCATTCATTCCATCCTATGGAGAAGCATTTCTATCCTGATGGGAGTGGTCTCTTCCAGGATGATAATGCCCCCATCCACAGGGCACAAGTGGTCACTGAATGGTTTGATGAGCATGAAACCGATGTACATCATATGCCATGGCCACATCCGTCGCAAGATCTCAACTGAACATCTCAATTGAACACTTATGGGAGATGGGAGAGCGGCACCTGAGACAGCGTTTTCCAGCACCCTCAACAACACACTAAATAATGGAATTTCTCACAGAAGAATGGTATTACATCCCTCCACTTGTAGAATCTATCCCAAGGTGCACTGCAGCTGTTCTGGTGGCTCGTGGTGGCCCAATGCCCTATTAAGACACTTTAAGTTGGCAGTTTCCTGTAGATCTGTATGCTTAACCTGCTGTGAGTGTCAGAGTCAGAGACTATGGGGAATGGGGACTGTATAAGACCGAACCAGGGACCATCACAAATTACCTCTACATTACAGGCAACATGAGATACGATGTTGCATATTAACACCTGGTCATTGTGCTTTTTTGTCAGTTCATGAATAATTATGGTCCCTATGGGCATCTTTTAGCACCCCCCTCCTGCACTATCAGTATCAGTAACCAATCAGTAATGACTAATTCCACCCTCATGTCCATTTAAGGTCCAGCACTTGCTTTGAAAGTTAAAACTAATGGTCCAATGGTTTTGAAAATATTCTTCTGTTTTATTTTTGGTACTACAAGGGGAGCTAAACAAACATTTTGGCCTTCATCAGTCATCAAAAGAATACAAATCATAGAGAGGTTTTTAAAAACATTTGGCAGAATAGACATTTGTGCTTTTTGAGTACGAAACTTTTTGCTTTGATGGATGATTTAATTGGGATGACAGCATTGCAGCAGGCGCGTTGGTGATTCATAAATACCAGAATGGAAATGATGGAAGCAGCCGCTCACAGAAGAACAGACTCTGCAGCTGTTTAAATCGGCAGGGGTCAGTTCGATTTCCAGTCGCCTAATAAACTCCCTGTGCCGTTTCCCTGCCCTCGCATTTTAAAAACTCATTGGGACCCTATTCGACAGCGCGAGAGGGATCAATACTCCTCAATAATGAATCAAATTCCAATTTCCCCATCTCTGTATTTACAGCACAGACCTCCCGTCAGTCCCACAGTGCCTCTGGCTTTGGGCTCTTCATTCTGTCCCCCTGAATCTCCCTAATTACTCCCCCCGCTCATTAGCTAGGGCCCCACAGAGGAAGGGGAGTCTGCCCGCTCGCTCGTTAGCCCAGGTCGATAACGCGTGCCTTTCGGCGTCATCGATTTTCCAGCGATCTGAAAAATCAAGAGGCTGCGTCACGGAGAGGGGGGTCGGGTGGGTATGGGGGCGGAACACACGACAGTGCTAAGGACGCCCCCGCACTGCTGTCACTGAGCATGCTGGGAGGTAAACGGTCCTAGGTTGGGTGAGCAGGTCGACAGAAAATCAAAGTCCCCATCTGTTCTCCTACTGCTCCTTTTTATACACACCCGCGGCCCGATTGATTCCCTTACCGTCAGAGGCCAGACATGTACAACCCCTCCCCAAAGAGCAGCCATTTCAGCCCCCTCCCAAACGAGCAGCCATTTCAGCCCCATCCCAAACGAGCAGCCATTTCAGCCCCCTCCCCAATGGGAAGCCATTTCAGCCCCCGCTCCAAAGAGCAGCCATTTCATCCCCCTCCCCAACGAGCAGCCATTTCAGTCCCCTCCCCAAAGAGCAGCCATTTCAGCCCCCTCCCAAATGAGCAGCCATTTCTACCCCCTCCCAAACGAGCAGCCATTTCAGCCCCCTCCCCAACGAGCAGCCATTTCAGCCCCCTCCCCAATGAGCAGCCATTTCACCCCCCTCCCCAAAGAGCATCCATTTCAGCCCGCTCCCCACGAGCAGGGATGGTGGCACAAGCTCCCCTCCCCAATCGGAGCAGACTTTTTACTGCACTGATCCCAAAGAGCTAGCTTTGATTGTTCAGCCTTGTATTAATGCACATCTTGTAAGTCGCTCTGGATGGTGGCACTAAAGCTAAAATGTTAAAATGTAATGTAATGTAATGTAGACTGCTCGGCGGGTAGCGGCTGGTCCCGTAGTTGCAGGCGGCGGGCTCGTGGGGACAGTAATTGAATCAATAGAGGGTACATTTGGCCAGAAATTGGAAGAAAAACATTTATTTATTTTAAAATAAATAAATACTGTTATGGAGCCTGGTTGTTGAAAGTGTCGGCTGGCCTGCCAGATCACCGTGGATCCTCGGCTGATGAATGGTCCGACTGTGGTGTGACCTGCCTTAAGCAGGCTTGTACCTTGAGATTTTTCAGTAGCTGTCCACCTGCATCAATGGATAAGACGGCAACGCGTGCGTAATGTGAGATACGGGAGTCGCCCTGGGGACGTCGCCATGTGATGTAACGATGGGGGATGGAAACGCAAACGCAGTGGGGATAAATATATTCTCTCCGTGCCCAGGAGAGCAGAATATTCCCCAGCGTTATGCCATACCTCTGCATGTGCCATTTTGAAATCGCATTTCCTAGACCTGTTCCTGGAAATGATACAAACCATAATACAAACCATGCAAAATAAATGATGCCCAGGATCAATAGGGTATAGCATTGGCAATGCTGTTGTAGTCCCCATATGGCCCTATATTTGTATGTGTGTGTGTGTGTGTATATATATTTTTATATATATATATATATGGTGGGCTATTTGCACATTGGTGTATTGACCAGGGAGAGATTGATATTGCTGGTGGAACATGCAGCCGACTGAATCTCCCAGTACAATGGGCTTCATTCATCACTGACATTCAGCAGAATCGCAGGTTTTTGAGAAACAAGCCATTACACCCATGAAGAATACAAAACAATCCTTTATTTTACATTCGATCCCGTCCTGCTGCCTAAAATGTTTTGCCATTAAAAAGATGGATGTCTGTGGTGAAAATGGGTATGTGGTCACATGCATCTTGTCTCCAGTGTTTTGACTGGCCACCTTTAAGTGTTCCATTTAGCCAAATTTTATGCATGTGTACACACACACATACACACACACACACACACACACATAAACCTATATATTTATTAGGGTTGTAACGATCAACATATTAAACTGAGTGATTAATCGACTGATGCATTTGCATTAGAGACTACAGTCTTCTTTGATATTAAATGTTCATCGTAGAGCAGCGTCGGACACAGGCAACAAGGAACCTTTCAAAAAGGGAAATGTAAAATCACGTCATAAAGATCCAGTGTGGTGCCGTGGCAGCCTGTTTGAGAAGCAGTCGCCTGCAGCACTGAGGACCGCAGTCTCTCTCTACCTTTAAACCCCAAATCATCTGGATATTTACCGGACGGTTTGGGGTTTAAAGGTAGCTGCAGGTTTACTGAAGCAGCAGAAATCTCCACTATTGTTTCAGGTTTTTCTTCAGGTTGTCTCCACCACCTGTACACTGTGTGTACGATATAGCCTGTCAGCTCTTCAGGTTGCAGTCAGGAAAGGGAGGTGTATATGCTGGGTAAACACCGGCGTGTTTAAGCTCTTCTTTGCCTACAGCTTGTGAATACATACGATGCTCTTTTGTGCTCTAGTCACGTAGCTTTACTGCCAGATGATATAACACGACCGTGAGCCAGTGTGGCGACGGACGTGAATAACTCCATGATCCAATTCTGGGGAACTGACCGTTACAAGTTTCACAATCGATCGCACTCTGCTCATCTGGTGAAGGGAGGAGAGGGTCCTTCATTCTGTCAGGAGTACGGAGCTGCTCCCTTCACAGACATTTTTAAGTGTAAATATTTCTTGCGTGTTTGCTTTTCTACCCCCCCAGGTGTTTATTTCTGAAGTATGATTTTATTTTTTTTAAATCCACAGATGGCTTAAAAGCACAAGTGCCCCAGTGTTCATACATCTTCTCCACCCCAACCCCCCTCTCTCGTGTTCTACATGCAGTGAAGTGCTGTGCTTCACTTTTGAGAAGTGCACAGCACATTGAAAAATGCACTCTGAGATGTGGTGCAGCTCGAAAACTTCTCACCCCATCGTTCTTTTCAACAGAGCACGTTCTCCTAAGCTGTGCAGCAGATTCAGCAAGAAAAAGAAAAAAAGGACATTTAGCTTCGACATCCTGCCGGGTTCATTGTATCCCCCTCTAATACCTTTCAGACTGAATCTGTCAGCATTAAATGCATAAATATGCTGAAAACTTTCACTCCTGAACCTTAATGCTATGTGACTCGGGTTGCCATGGTGCCCACTTCAGCCAGTACATTGTACAGCATACTATCCACTGCAGAAGAAATCAGATTGTTCCCATTTTGACTTAGCTTTGCGTAATGAAATACAGAAATGAATATGCATATTTGTCTCCAAATATAAAACTGGAATAATATTAATACAATATTTCATATATATATATATATTATACAAATATACAATGTTATACAATATACAATATATATACAAAGTATAATATGAAACAAATCGTGTTCATATTATACATTCCATTGAATGTGTATCTTTTTCCTGGAGACTTTTTTGCCATTATAATCATTGTTATGAGGCATTGTATCATGTAATTAATTATTGTTGTAAACATGGATTACTAGTATCTGCATTAATTTGCATTAATGCTTTTGTGCCTCATTGAAAAAACAGTGGTGCAATAAATGGATAAATACATGTTTGAAATTAGCCCAATTCATGCATTGAAAGATGTCATATTTAGATATCAGATATTACAGTAATTTCTTTGATGGGAAGATCGCTGGTTGGAACTCCCAGTTGATTAAATAGGTAAAGACCTTTGGCAGTCTCACAGCAACAGACTCCATTAGTGGAAGATACTGCAGATGTCTGCAGATGCCACAGATGTGGTTCTGTGTTGCTCAGTAGGTAGAGCATGGCGCTGACAACGCTTAGGTTGTGGGTTCAATTCCCACTGGGACCACATATACTGAAAAATGTATGCATACCCTACTGTCAGTCGCTTTGGATAAAAGCGTCTGCTAAATGGCATATATTATTATATATTATCATTATGTCTTGGAGATGCTTGCTAAAGATATCAGATTGCCAGCTGAAAATAAATTCTCATCGCTCCCACAGAATGTTTTAATGTGTCGGTTAAAAATACTCCCAGTCAAACCAGGGAGTGGTGGCACCACATCGTATTTAGCCTGCACCGTGGGAATAAAACAGACATTCACTCCAACTTTGAGCGTCCATTTTACATATTTTAAAATATTACAATTTTCAGACAAAAAAAGGATATATCAGTATATACAGTACCAGTCAAAAGTCTGGATTATGGTTAATCGGGCACTCCTTCATTCTTAAGCAAGATAATGACCTGAAACATACCTTGAAGTTGTGCAAGAACTATCTGGTGAAGGAGGAACATGAAGGACAACTCAAACCAAAGACCTGGCCTGCCCAGTGTCCAGCCCTCAATCCCATAGAACTTGTATGGGACAAACTGGACAGAAGAGTCAAAGCAAAGCAACCCACAAGTGTCTCTGCAGGATAGCTGGGAAGACATGCTGGTGATTTCTTGCTGAAACGTATTAACCGAATGGCCCGTGTTTGTGAGGCTGTTATCAAGGCAAAGGGAGGCTATTTTGAGGAAGATTCCAAGATTGAGACAATTTTCGATTTTCTTGAACATTGCTTTGATATTTCTTGATTGTTACATGTGTTTTTTGTCATTATCAAGTATTTACAGAAGCTTATATGGTGTAAAACCTAAACCAGCAGGTGTACCCAAACTATTGACTGGTACTGTATATACTGTATATATATATAAAAATGGAAGTACTGAAACTCGCCTAAAAGCAGACCAAGACTAACTTCCTTCCAGGTGTTTTGTAACTTCTTAGACAGTTCTTTGACTGTCCTCCATCTTGTTAGAGAACTTTGATACCTCCCAGTATTGGATTGATACCTCCCACAGCTTTTGGATACAGACCTTGCGCAAAGTTAATTGAAATCCGCGGGCCTCCGCCTCCCCCCCCTGGCCTCCCTTCGATCTTCTTGTGTCTTATCAGCGTGCCGTTTGTCTGCCTTTGGACTCCACTCCACCCGCGCCTCTTATCAGCCTCTCTGCTCAGAGCCTGGACACTCCAGAGGCGAGGAGGGGGCACGCCTCAGGGGCGTCCATCTGACTGGACGGGCATCGGCTCCCGGGACCTCTGCATTCTGTCCTGAGCGCTCTCATTACGATGCCGATGGTCCGATAGCCGGACAATTCATCACCTCTCAGCGCCATCACCGCGAGATAAGGGTCCGAGGGCAGGGGGAGGGCGCTGTCAGACAGGGCGACGTTCGGGGGAGCGGGCGGACGAGCGATGGCGCCCGGAGATGGGGCTTTGTCCCCGCCGACACAAAGGTGGTCACTCGGCTTTTGTGCTCAGCCTCCCCTCCCTGCCGTCCTGCCAGTCCCAAGCTAATTCTGCTGTCAATCATTCCGTATGCTCCGATCCATTTGCGTTCAGTGCTACATTTAGATGTATTGCATTGTAAATTTGTTTGGCCTGAATAAAAGACACTGACAATAACATTATTTATTCACCGAAACACCATTCATTCTTCTGACAAAACCTATTTTGGTGGAATATTTTATTGGCAGCATGTGATGTGAAACTCTTTTTATTTTTTATTTTTTATTTCTCTCCCCAATTTGAAATCGGCAATGGTCCCAGATTCTCCCATCACCACTATCATCCACCCTGCGTGCCACATGAACACTACAGGAGAGCTGATTGGAGGAGAGGGAGGTGTATATATTATCTGACCAATGAAAACTGGCAGCAGGTGGCAGGTTTAGGGGCAGTTCCACTTCAATTCAGGAAATTAATTGAAATTGGGGGAATGGCCATAATGTTCTATGAGGATTAAGATATGCAAATTGCAATGAATTTCCAAATTTCTTAGGAAATTAGGAAATTAACTTGGCATAGCATTGGGTGGAGCTATTAAAGCTGTAACCCAAGGATTATCGGTTGACTTAAGCTAATGCTCTGCCCCTCAGTGGGACAGAGCCAGTTCTGAGTTGGCTAATGGCAGAGTGTAGTTTAGTCTCAATCCTGTGGCATCTAGACTCCAGGTCCCAGCACACACCAGTAATGAGCACCTTTACTGACTGAGCCACTCAGGAGATTGAGCACTCAGGAGGCTGAGATAGCTTAAAGTATGTATTCTTTCCATAGTATTTACTACTGTGCAGTGTCAAAGAAATGAATGATTTGTATGATTTATTTCTTTTGTGAGTGTTTCTGTGTATGTCTCGTGATGACTTCACAGTTTCCAGCAGCCTGTTTGATAAGGTTTCCCAGACAACCGTGTCTTAGAGTTATACATTCTGCACTTGGCCATCTCCCATTCTGCTAACGCTAATGCTAATGCTGAGGACAGCCATCTCAAAGCGGCACATTAGCGGGACACAGTCCTGACAGTTTCCATTTTCATGAACGACCATCTGTCGCCTTAAAGAACTCTCCCAAAAGAGATGAAGATTAATATCGCATATGCAGCCATAGGATAAGAGGGCACTTGCTTGTGGAAGACTCAGCGCTGGCCAGAGTGCTTTATGGTTACTGCCTATTACTGTTACATTACTATTTTTCGATGTCTTTTTTTTTCTCCCCAAGCACAGCCATGCTTTTTATGCACATTTCTTGGTACGCAGATCCATTGCACCAAAGAATACAAAAATAAACAACAATAAATCCATGAAAAGCACTTTTGTTAACTAAAGCTGTCCTACTGCCTACCTAATGAAGCTGTCCTGGCAGCATTATTTACATATACAGGTAACTGCCAAAACAAAGGAAACACTAGTAAATGAAGGGTTCTGGCAGCTCTGTTGAGGTGTGGGTCATTTTCCTGGCAGGGTTTAGGTCCACTCAACCCCTTAGAGCAAGGTTACTCAAATCTGGCCCACGAATCCAAATTTGGTTTTCCTTTCTCTCAGGTAGTTAATTGAACAATTAGTGCAAATTATTGGCCAGAATGTCTTCACACCTGACTCCCAGGTAAAGCGAGTGTGGGGAAAATGGCAGTGCTTGGTCCATGAGGACCGTGATTTGAGTAACCCTGCCTTAGAGGGCAAGGTAAACGCCAATAAATACATTCAATACAAGTCAGTCTGAGTAATCACCTTCATCCTATGGTGAAGCATTTCCAGACACTTGTAGAATCCAAGCTAAGATGCATTGAAGCTGTTCTGGTGGCCCGTGGTGGCCTGTTAAGACACTTTATGTTGGTGTTTCTTTTATTTTGGCAGTTACTTGTAGTGTAGTAAACATAGGGGCAATGCAACACACACATCTCTATCCTGTGTCCTTGTGTATGTAATGTCCTTAGCTCTGAGTCATCAGTTTAAACAAATAATCACATTTAATTGAATAAAAACATCTTTTTTTTTTTTTTTTTTTTTTGCTGAGCATTCTATTTTTGCTTGTTACTTTTGCTTTAATGGCCACTTTGAGTGGATTGAGAACCCAACCACTCTCACCCAAACTGGAGTCACTGAAACTAATGGTGAAAATTAAGTGTAAATAAATAAATATATAAAAGGTTTCAGAAATGTTCATTGCTGAGGATGGAAGCGCATGGCCTTTAGATCCAATGAGTTCCTTAATGGGGATATGGCCTGCTTCAATGAGGAAATATGACCCGCCCCTGCAAATGGTGGCCCCGCTCCACTCTCATAAATGTATACAGCCAGCAGCTGTCCCATAATCCACTTTATTTTATGAGCCATTATCATGTCACTGTGTCCTGAAGTTTACTGGGTTTAGCTACTTTATCTTCAGTGCACAACAGCGGTGGTATCTTCCTCCGATCACGCATCTCCGCCCTGCACCGCCTTATCTCCGTCTGAGTGTTTTGATAAGCAAGAAGTAAAACTGGAAATATTCATCCATTCTTTGTCTAGCGCCCACGCTGCTATTGAGTTCAGACTTTCAGAAGGAGCCCAGGTGTGGTTTTTTTGGCCTCCGCCTGTCGATCGTCCATGTGAGTCGCATTGCCTTTGACCGCTCTGGGTAACGGGCAGCCGCTGTGGCAATGCCTCGCCGGTCCACCGTGGTCCTGGGCTTTTCCCGCGCCGCGATTAGCTCCCGCGACGTGCATATTGATTTAATTATAATAAACAGCGCGTGGACGTTGAGGTGACTAATCATTGTCAACGTGATTAATGGTGTTATTGTACTCGGCCCTGAAATTAGTCAGAAATTGCCACAAAGCGATTCGCCGCGGATTTCCATCTCATTGTGTTTTTCTGCTCGGGTGAAGTTCCGTCACATTCCATGAATCATCGTTACACATTATAATAATTATTGTCTTTCAGTTCCTCCGCACAACCTGGGCCTTCTGTGGGAAACAGAAATGATGAAGGTTATTGTGGGGTTTACGAGGGAGCCATATTTCACCAACACAAGCGGGACCACAATGCAGTGCGGCGTAGCTGGTGCAGTGGTTGAAAAACTGGGCCAGAAGGTTATGGTTTCGAATCCCAGGCTGGACACAGTTATTGTGGCCTCCGGCAAGGCACCAAAACAGAGCGAAAATCCAAGACCAGTCATGTGAATGACTGCCAAAGGGGCTGCTATGTATACATATAGGCTGCACCACTGATTCGTATGCAGTATATACAAACTACTGAGGATAAGAACACAAAGACATTGACTTGTGTCCATTGTGGTCATGTTCAAATCTCTGTGTCCCTGTTGGTGAGCTCTGACTTGTGGCCACTGTTCCTCTTTCTTGATGCAGTTTTTCCTTGTTCGGCATATGTCGTCATGATTTTCCACACTATTTCCCTTGACACATTAAATAATTTTGCCATTTCTGTGACTGACACACCTGAAATTCAGGCACCAACTATTCGACCTCTTTCAAAATCTGTTAGATCTCTCATGTTGCTTTTGAAAGTCAGAAATTAAAGTGTTGAGTTTCAAATGTATTTTATTGCAGAAACATATTGGTAATTAGTATTGACATTAATATGAAACCCTCCTTTTTAATAGTGATTTAGTTACTTCTTAGTTGTTTTTCAATCTGTTTCTATTATTTTGTATACCCCTGTATACACACACACACACACACACATATACAGTACCAGTCAAAAGTTTGAGTACACCTTCCATCCAGATTATGGCTAATAGGGCACTCCTTCATTCTTCAGCAAGATAACGACCCAAAAAACACCTTGAAATTGTGCAAGAACTATCTGGTGAAGGAGGAATGTGAAGGACAATTCAAACTAATGACCTGGCCTGCCCAGTGTCCAGATCTCAATCCCATACAACTTGTATGGGACAAACTGGACAGAAGAGTCAAAGCAAAGCAACCCACAAGTGTCTCTGCAGGAGAGCTGGGAAGACATGTCAGGTGATTTCTTGCTGAAACGTATTAACCGAATGGCCCGTGTTTGTGAGGCTGTTATCACGGCAAAGGGAGGCTATTTTGAAGAATCCAAGATTCCATTTTCAAGAAAATTTTCTTAAACATTGCTTTGATGTTCCTTTTGTTTATTGTTACATGTGTTTTTTTGTAATTCTCAAGTATTTACAGAAACTTATATGGTGTAAAACATTGTCAATTATGAGATAAGCCTAGTTTCGAGCAGGTGTACTCAAACTTTTGACTGGTACTGTATACTGTATATATACTGTATACACATCTAAACTGAAAAAACACTTTCTTTCTATGGCATTCTGTTCAGTTAAAAATCATCAATAATTCTTTCTATGGCATTCAAAATTCATACAAATCCTCATTTTACTAAATACATTTCTCTCACAGTGTAGACTGTTCCAGGCCATTCTTAAGAGCAATGAGTAATGGGTTTACGAGCAGTTTTAATGAGGAAACACACAGGGACGTCGTGAGTGAATGTGTAAAGGCGTATTTAAGTTTGCATTCATTGACAATTGGCTAATAAACTGGTTATGAACTTGTAAAGCCATTCTTTGCATGTTTTATTCAAATATTTAATTAAAGCTGAAACAACACGTATTAGAATTTCAGTTTTAATCATTGAATTCACAGCCATTCATTCAATTGTGAAAACTCTGAACACGCAAACGTAAAGTAGGGCATTCACTCATTTCTTCCACTTCGTTTTGGCAGCAGACTTCAATATTCATTATTCATGCTTCGCCCCTTTGATGACCTCTTGTGGTAGACCCTCCTTACTGCAACCCTCTGAAGTGGATGGACTGACAGACGGACAGACAGACATTGTCAGGGGAAGTGTATGCAGGTCTACCTGATTGGTTACTCTACCATAGAAATGAATTCCTTATCGGAGTTTCCCATGGTCATACCAGGTGCATAGGTATATTAAATGATAAACATGAAAAGAATTTAACTTAACCAGCCCGGCCTTTAACTCTCTTTTTCTCATTGAGAAAATGATACATTGCAGGTGAAGATTGCACATTTACCCTACTCTCAAAATGTTGTACTGCCATGTATTTTGTAGAAAGCATTGGTATGAATTTATCGAGCAAATTTACTAATTGGGACAATTAAGCCAGGGGTAATTGGTTGGGACCAAAAACCAACATGCACGCCGGCCCTCAAGGAATTGAGTTTGACACCCATGGGCTGGGGAGATGTCTTTTAATTTACGACTCTTCAGAAATAACTCAGTCGCCTGAGCAGAAAGCACTTTGGCATGAAATGAAATGAAATGCTGAAACTGTTACAGACACAGAGGGCAGTGAAAACGGCACTAAAGTTACTAAGAGGCAGGAAATGCTGGTTAATGGATGAGAAGGCCTGAATGAGGTAAAAATGACCAAAGTTGTTCCATTCATTTGTTTCAAGCTGGAGAGCACACCTCCATACTCCGCTATCTCGAGCATTATGCTCTGTATGTCATTCAGCTGTGCATTTGACCAAAAACTTGGCAGCAATTTAACGGACCGTGGGAGGTTTGGCCACTTTTGTGAGTGTGACATTTTCCCTTGAGTCAATGGGTTGAGTTTGAGTCAGGCTTGATCACCTTCCCTCCTTCACCACTGTACTCCTGCATCTCCTTCACCACTGCACCTCCTTTACCACTGCCTGGTGTCTGGCATGCTCAACCTCCTTTACCACTGTATCCCTCTCCTGCACCTCCTTTACCACTGTATCCCTCTCCTGCACCTCCTTTACCACTGTATCTCTCTCCTGCACCTCCTTTACCACTGTATCAATCTCCTGCATCTCCTTTACCACTGTATCAATCCCTCTCCTGCACCTCCTTTACCACTGTATCTCTCTCCTGCACCTCCTTTACCACATCCCTCCTCCTTTCACCACTGTGTATCCCTCTCCTGCATCTCCTTCACCACTGTATCCCTCTCCTGCACCTCCTTTACCACTGTATCCCTCTCCTGCACCTCCTTTACCACTGTATCCCTCTCCTGCACCTCCTTTACCATCCCTCTCCTGCACCTCCTTTACCACTGTATCCCTCTCCTGCATCTCCTTTACCACTGTATCACTCTCCTGCATCTCCTTTACCACTGTATCCCTCTCCTGCACCTCCTTTACCACTGTATCTCTCTCCTGCACCTCCTTTACCACTGTATCCCTCTCCTGCATCTCCTTTACCACTGTATCCCTCTCCTGCACCTCCTTTACCACTGTATCCCTCTCCTGCACCTCCTTTACCACTGTATCCCTCTCCTGCATCTCCTTCACCACTGTATCCCTCTCCTGCACCTCCTTCACCACTGTATCCCTCTCCTGCATCTCCTTTACCACTGTATCCCTCTCCTGCATCTCCTTCACCACTGTATCCCTCTCCTGCACCTCCTTTACCACTGTATCCCTCTCCTGCATCTCCTTCACCACTGTATCCCTCTCCTGCACCTCCTTCCTTTACCACTGTATTTAGCACCTGTTCTCAGTTGACCTGGATCACCCGAAAAGCCAACCCTGTGAGGGTGGTAGGGTGTGAGTGCCAGTGGCCAGGAAAGCTGACATGTTTCTGTTTTGGTGAGGTGCCTATGGGCCACTCTCCAGGTTTGGCAGGAGTAGGCTCTCACCTTTGCCCTCATTAAAAATGAGCTTGGTCTTTCTCAGTTTGTCTCTGTCCACAGGGAAACAAAACACTTCTGTGTTTTGACAAGTGAGTGGCTAGCAACCAACCTAACCAATCAAAGATTAGGTTACTACAGACTTCACCCTAGGATGTTGGGTGCTTGGTTGTCAGAACGGGGTTGTAATTTGTAAAAACATATATACATGAAATGTATGTGAATTATTTATAGATGGGTGGGGAGTGTATTGGAGTCAGTTCAAAATCTAGAGAAATATTTTGGGGGTGAAAATTGAAGGCACAATATTGGTTGGATGCCATGACAGGATCTGAAAAAAGAGGGGAACCTGCTACTGTTCTCATTTATTGGCCTTACTATTACAATTTCACTTCAATCAATCACATTTTACCCGCGTAGCATTTCATTCGTGAAAAAAGGAGGTGTCACACCTGTGCATTTCACAAAAGCCATGAGCCATTCTAACAGCTATAAGATGAAATGTAATCTACAAGGCAGGGAAGAGGATGGACCCATGCAACGTGCTGCTGTTACAAAGGAAATCTCATCTCATCTCATCTCATTTCACGCTACCGTCCCAGCGCCATTATGGCATCTGCTCTGTGTTCGTCTGTTGTGGTGCGAGAGCCCCGTTCTTCGGTTGCGTGCCCGCCCAGAGTTCATTGAGCCAGCTGTTGTGTGCACACAGTGATGTCAGAAGGGAATGTGGGGCATTTGTACGACGTGCCTGTGTTGTGATGGCTAAATGATTTTCAGGTGTGACCTTGGTAGATTTGCACCTTTTCGGTTTATGTGACAAATCAGTCACATGCACTGCACCACGTGTTCTGAGAACCACGGTCCAGGGCTTCATTCGCAGTGCCGCCCAATGCTTGTTTTCGAAGGTCTGACCAAACAAACATGAAAAAAAATCTGTTTTGGCACGCCGTACGGAAGTTGCACGAATCGATCCACCCTTTCTTAACCCCGCATCGCTGGCCCAAGGCTTGCTCTACGTGAACAAGTCCAATAACTCAAATTACAGGGATGTCAGTGCTGTTTGACAGCCCTCATTTTATAAATGGTTTTTAGTGGGGGTTTTTCCTTCAACCAAAACAAAAGTAATAAATGTATTTGTAGTTAAGTACTGTTCCTTGCAACCAATAACACTTGACTGGTAACCCTGAATGAACATGATTCATCCAATCCCATTAATCATGAATTAAGTCAATGTATTAACAATGAGTGCACATTATTTTTCCCATTACTGAATTGCATTATGCGTAAATCTTCTGTATTAGTTGAAGTTGTGTATTTCCATCTTTTTTTTTTTTTTTTTTTTTTTTACTGGCAAACTACCAATATTTAAAAAAATGTCCCCTGTTTTTTCTCCCAATTTAGTGGCCAATTATACCCTCTATTTTATTTAGATTCACCCTCCCCCATGAACTCGCCACCCGTCCTCCGGGTCAAGCCAATTCTCTGAGGCCAACAATGATCCGCCTTGTCTGGAATGGAACTCACCCCCCTACTTTCTGGAGACACCCATCGCGCTTCTCGGCGTGCCAGCTCACCCTCCCTCCTCTCCCTGGGGCGGACAGCCAAACGGCATGCCCAATCGGGGCTTCCCACCAGGGCCGGTCTGGCACAGTCAGGTTTCGAACCGCGACCGTGATAGGCAACTTGCACTTGCTTCGCACGCGAATCGAAGTGTTGTAGCCAATATGAACATTTTGACAACCGTGGTTTGTGAAGTGGTTTTTCATTGAGCTTGACATAAATATGCACTGTGCACCACCAAAGCATGATTTCACGGCTACACGCCATTCATGTCCTGGTAAAGGAGGTTATTAGGATGACCAGTCATTGTTATTAAAATGGACCATAGGCTTTTATATGGATATATTTTATATGATATTTTTGCGACTCATCATGATAATACAGAGCGTATTGCATGCAGAGTTTTTATCTTGGTGATTATCTCCGATGGAGCATTGTTGACATTGTAAAGGGTTCCATTTTTTCCCCCATTACTGAATTGTATCATGTGTAAATCTTCTGTATTATTTGAAGTTGTGTGCTGTATTTCTGTATTTTTTCATTTTTATAACTAGCAAACTACCAGTATTTCATTAAAGAAACCTTAGAACACCAGAGAGAGTTATACAATAACAGATCATAATTACATAAAGCTCTCTGCTAATCCGATCATATGAAGACTACACACTGGTCTTTACACTTTCTGTGCTCCGGCTCACGTAGACTGACTGAAGCGCTGGCTGGAAAACAGACCTGATGCAATGCCTTCCCTCGCTTCACGAAACAAAGCATCATGACTTCAGATATGGCTTCAGTTGTGTTGGGGGAAAAAGGCCAAGCAGTTCCTCACAGCGTGCCTGACACACAGCGGCTCTAGAGCTGTGATCTGTGAGCTTCTGCGTTTCTGAGGTATTAGGGTCTCAGTCATCTCAGTCCGCCTTCCTGGGCAGTGTTCTCACAACATGAATTAGACTCCAGAGATTCCATCAAGACAACGTTCATCCCACAAACCATTTCATCCCTCTGGCATTAAACACACAATCTGCAGCTGCTGTCTGTTAGAGGACAAACGTGATTGTGATTGTTACCATTCTTATAGCCTCCCACCCGCCCTTCCCCCACCACCCTCAATGTTTTCAGGTCCAGGTAAACATTTGCCATGTTTATCTGTATGTTTCCCACTTTATCTGTTCCCTGTAGATCTCCACGGATGTTATTGAAAATAGAAACGCACTAAAGGTTATTTAGTTTCTCGCAAACAACAAACTGTTTGCACAGGTGCGTAACATGTAATTCACATGCCCCCCCAGCTGGCACATACCTTAGTTCCCTAGCAACAAGAGCAATCTCAAACCAGCTCTGTGACTACCATCTTCGTGTAGCGCTAGCTCAGTTTTAACTTTTAATTAATGAATGCCATGACTGGTGTAGCATGGTGCCAGTGAGTCTCATCATTCTCCGGCGTGTGCAACAGCATCAGACGGCAACAGGAAGCCATGTGTCTGCTATAATCACACAGCCGCTCTGAAAGCCAATCAGCACTGCCGGTTACTCCATTGTCTATGAGGAGAACATTACAAACACTATTAACGTGTCAGAGTCGCGGCGCGGGGTGAAAGGGGCTATGGCGTGCGCTGCAGATTGAGCGGGTCTGGCTGTGCTGTCGGGAGAAGAAGCAGCCAAGCACAATTAAACGGCACAAACAATTAGCAGGTAGGCAGGCTGAGCTGTCAAAGGCTCCCATTTAAATGAGGACATAAACCGTTTAAACCCTGTGCAAGAGACTTGGATGTAAAGGCAAACAGAATGGATTGAGTTAAACCAATTATATTTCACTCCAATGTAAGTGTCCAGCTATATATATATACATACATACATACACACCAATTATATTTCACTCCAATGTAAGTGTCTAGCTATATATATATATAGATACCAATTATATAGTGAGTGTCTACTTATATATATTTATATGTACACACGTACACATCAGTTGTATTTTACTCAAAGTACCTAACCTACCATATATAACTTCATGGAATACAATTTTATTGTCATTTCTTGTCATTGATCAACACAAAATACTCTATAATGTCAAATAAAAAAACAACTATAAAGCTTTTTCTTAATTAATTGCAAATAAAAAAACTATATTAATTGCATAAGTATTCACCTCTTTTGCTAAGACATCTAAATAAACTCTTCAGAGGTCACATAATTATTTGATTGGAGTCCACCTGTGTACAATTTAAGGTGCTTCAAATTATTTCAAATTAAATACACCGGTCGGTCTGTGAGAGGTCCCACAGTTGGTTAGTGTGTTTCCAAACAAGCTTCATCATGAAGACCAAAGAACATTAAAAGCAAATGCTGAAAACTATCCTTACCATGAAACATGGTGGCGGGAGCTTAATGTTATGATAATGCTTCTCTGTTTCAGGGACTGGACACTTGTCAAAATGGATGGCGCAAGATGCAAACAAATCTTGGAGGAAAACCAGCTGCAGTCTGCAAGTGGCCTGGGACTTGGGAGAAGAAGTTATATATTCCAGCAGGACAAAGACCCAAAGCATCCTGGAGTGGCCCTGTCATAGCCCAGACCTCAATCTTATTGAGAATCTGTGGAAAAATGTGAAAATTGCTGTTCACCACCGGTCTCCATCCAACCTGATGGCACTAAAGTTGCTTCTATCAAGTATTCTTCAATTATTGTCTGTTTTTTATTTGTAATTAAGAAAAAGCTTTAGTAGTTTTTATTTTATCTACATGACATGATAGTGTTTTGTGTTGATCAGTGGCAAGAAATCCAAATTAAATCAATTTTGATTCCATAAATTAATAGATTGTGAAAAATGCCAAAGGGGGTAAATATTTTTATACCCACTGTGTGTGTGTGTGTCACACACGCACATATGCACACACCATGGCATTTTCCCCATTGCCTTGGGGTGTGAGTGTGATCCAGTAGGTGATAATGGTCTGCTGGAAGGCTGCGGAATGACAGTAAAGGGTCAGGAATTCAGCAGAGACACAAATACGGTTGAAAGGTGTGAAACGCAATAAAGGCGAGTAAAAATGGCGGGCCTCGGCCCAAACCACGCAGTTAACCCCTTGCCGTTGGTAGTTTTGGTTTTTCCCCCAGTCCTGGCTGTGGCACAATGAAAATATCCCATGCAATGCTTATTTAAAACATTTTAGTATTTTATTTAAAGCTTATTTCTTGTGCATTCATCACAAGGGAAGGAAGGAAAGTTCGGTGAAGGGCATTGAGTATGGGCACATCTTATTATATTCACTGTATGTTAGTGGATTTTCAATTTTCAGTACCTCTGGTGAATAAGAAGGTCCTATTGTATGTTACTGCGTGGGCCATTTGGGAATGTCAAAAACAAGAAGTGAGAAGCCTTTGCCCTGCATACACTGAACACTTATTGATTTTTAAAGTCAGTGCAAACCTAATGATTGCTTATAAAGCACAGGGGGGGAGAAAAAAACAGTGACTTTGCTTGTACTTGTTCTTGCAGAGTGTTTCGATCCTCCTTCTCAAGGCAATGTAGTTTTATGGTTAGGGAACTCGGCTTTTAACTCACAGATTGCAGATTCGATTCCCAGCTGGGGCACTGCCATTGTGTCGGGTACCTGAATTGCTTCAGTAAATATCCAGCTGTATAAATGGATTGTATGTAGACAAGACACGTAAAGACATGTAAACTGTGTACTTCGCTGTGGATGAAGGCATCCGCTAAGTGCCGTAAATGTGAATGCAACACTGAGGGATTGTAGGACAGACTGACTCAAAGCCAAATCGCCTGCATTAACCATAATTCCTATAGATGGCAATCAGTGAGAGGAATGTTAAACCCATTCATGTTAACACACGGGAATGTACCACAATGTGGCCAGTGGTTAGGCCTGGATTCTCAATGTTGGGTTGAGCAACACATTTTATTTGTAACAAATTTCTATAGTTCTTATGTTAACGTGCACAACATTGAGTTCGATACACTCAGTGAAAGTCGCTGCTCGACTTTAAGTGAAACGCGGTGACACGGACACATAAAAGAGTTTGAAGGCCCGAGCAGATTGATCATTGGGAGGTAGGGGTGAAGCACTGTGCAGTTAGACTGCCCCCACCCTCAGCGGCGTGTGTGCTCGGGAGGCCCGGAGGGGCTTGTAAGGGCTGAGGAAGAGCAATCCTGCCTGGCGCTGTCGTCCCTCACCTTCAGGCCGTAAATAAAGCACCCGACCAAGGGGACCTCTAAGTGCCGCAAACGTTTCCTCCGTTGATTGAATAAACCCGATTAATGTTTGATGCAGGGCCCCCTGTGGGAGAGGAGGGAGGGGGTGGTTGAGCGAGTGATGGGAAGCGCAGGTCAGGGGCCCCTCGAGCGGAGACGGAGAGAGAGGCGTGAGAGGGGGCCGCTCCACGGCTGGCCCCTCGTTTGTTAGCCAGACGGCGACGGGCGCAGCGCGATTAATGACCGCCCAGCCTGAAATGGAGAGGCCCTCGTTGGGCCCGCTCATCACGGAGCTCGCGGCCCCGCGGCCGAGGGAGAATCGCCGGCCGCTGTCTCGCTGCCGCTGCTTCTTCACACTCTTATCCTGAAATCTGCTCCTGATCCTCCCCGTTTGTTTGGGCTGGGAATAAGTGTCTTCATTTGACAACAGGGTTTACTAAAAACAAATGTGTAACCGGCTCATCGCTTAAGAATTTACCATAGCGGGGAAGTAGCTGAGATGGCTCTTCCAGCGCTGCAAAATTAAGCCTTAATTTAACCAGATTAATGTGGACGAAAATAATAAAATCAATCTTTTTTATAGCATACTCATTTTCAGATACCGCTTGCAATGGTTCTCAAAGCAATTTTTTCGGAGCACAATTTGTTCCAGTCAGGTCTTGGCAGCGATCACAGCAGCACGCTTCAGTAGCACATGAATCCTGTGAGCCGCGACGCGGTAAAGAGCCCATTGAGTAGCTGATCTTGCATAAAGCTTTGATGACATAGCAGCATATCCACCATCTTGTCACTACTAGTATTGTTTTTTTGTTCTAGACTTGTGATGTTTAAAGTGTACCTAGAGTAAGCTCTTCATCCTATCATCATCATCATTAGTAGTATTAGTCTTATTATACATAGTAACTGTATATACAGGTAACTGCCAAAATAAAAGAAGCACTAACATAGAGTGTTGGGCCACTATAAGCTCCCAGAACTTCAATCCACTTTGGCATAGATTCTACAAGTGCCTGGAACTCTACTGGAGGGTTGCAACGCCATTCTTGCATGAGAAATTCCATCATTTGGTGTTTTGTTGATGGTGATGGAAAACGCTGTCTCAGGCACCGCTCCAAAATCTCCCATAAGTGTTCAATTGGGTTGACATCTGGTGACTGAGATGGTCATGGCATATGGCTCACATAATTTTCATGCTCATAAAACCATTCAGTGACCACTCGTGCCCTGTGGATGGGGGCATTATCATCCTGGAAGAGACCACTCCCATCAGGATAGAAACGCTGCCCCATAGGATGAAGGTGATCACTCAGAATGACTTTGTATTTATTGGTGTTTACCTTGCCCTCTAATGGATTGAGTGGAGGGTTGAGAGGAAGATGCCCCTCGCACCATAACAGAGCTGCTAAAACCCTTCATTTACATGAGTGTTTCCTTTATTTTGCCAGTTACCTGTAGGCAGAACCAGAGCGAATGCTTGATTGGGCATTCTCAATCATTCTCAAGCATGCACCAAACAATGTTTACATGGCTGATTCACGCTTCCTGTTTCCTACTGAATATCCTGCATCGCCTGGCTTGTTATGGGAAGAAAAGCAAGATGTCTGATCCGTGATGATCTGTGAGCTGCTTCTCTGCTGGACCGGAGCCTGCGGTCTGTCTGAAAATACAAATGTTGGGATTAAGAATTGGTAAATATAAATAAATAAACGGATAAGCAGGGTACACTGTGGATGCCGGAGGCTGTGGCAGCAGCACTTAATGAATGTCTCTGAATTATACTCGCACACTGACAATCAATTAGCAGCAAGCCACTTGTTAAGTGGACAATTAAATGGCAAGATGTTAAATGATGAGCCTAGATGGGCCGAACGGCCTATTGTCGTCATTATGTATTCTTATGTTGGACTGTACTCTACACACAATGTAGTCATGCACTGTACAAACCCAAGCTACTCTCAATGAGAAGGTGACCGTGGCACACAGCGCCCCTGGCAGTCTATGTCAGGTGTCATAGGCGTTCATTAATGCTTATATCATGCTTATGAGGGTGTTATGTACTTTTTGTGCAACATAGTGCAACATAAAGTATAGAAAGTTCATGAAAGGGCCTCCGATAGCATAGAGGTCTAACACACTCGTTTATGAGTGTGAGCTGCTTATAACGGCCGCTATTCAAAACTTGACTGTCCCTGGTGGGGAGCCCCGATTGGGGGCAGTGTTTGGCCATCTGCCCCAGGGGGAGGGTGGAGGGTGAGAAGTTCACTGAGAAGTTGTTTAAGGGTGTCTCCAGAACGAATTCCATCTCAAAGGAAGCGGAGTTCGCTGCCCTCTGAGAATTGGCTTGCCTCGTAGAGACGGGTGGTAGGTTTGCGTGGGGAGGGCAAATTGAAATAAATAGAGGGTATAATTGGCCACTAAATTGGGAGGAAAAACTGGGAAAAAGTCAGAAACTAAAAAATTTATTTAAAAAAAAAGAAAGTTACTGAAGTGTCGACAGCATGTTGAGATTGACAACAAATTAGACGGTCCTGATCTTGAGCTGTACTGTGTCAGTATTTTTCATGTGTGTGTGTATTTCCCACAATGAGGGTTGTGTGTAACAGGATACTGCGTGTAAGCCGCCATTCTTTGCCTGTGCGTGTTACTCCTTGAATTACAATCGAGTGTGTGGTGATCAGACGTCCCTCTCTCTGCAGGATGAGCCATTCTGAACAGCCCAGATTGCAGAAACGACTTCCCTACTGGGGTTTGGAGCAACATCTGCCTATGAGTCTCTGACCTTCCTCTCTCCGTGATCTGCGACTGTCCTCCAAGAGTTCTCATCAGTTTCTGTCTCCTCTCCTGCACCGCCTAAAAACGCCTGGAAAATGTGGATTAATTCTGCGGCATTAAGAGTGCTCCAGCACCCCCCACACACACATGCACACACACACACAGCCCCACCCCTTTTGTCCTAGTCCAAGATGAACTTCGCTCACTGACAGATGCCCTAATGACGACGCTGATTGATGTGACTCATGCCGTCACCAGTTATGTCAGGCTGCAGTAAAACTGATTCCCCTGCACTGTGCTGCTTTGTAAAAGTGATTTAAACCTCCTTTTCTCGTCTATTTTTTTTAACTCATCGGTTTTACGCGAACACAACAACCTTGAGGAGGAGTCTTTTAAAGTTTTATTGACACAGTTGCAAACGTCTCTGCGTAATGTGTACAAGGAGAAAATCAGGGCTTGGCGCTCACCGTTTTGAAACGCAGAGTACTCCACATTGTTTAGCTTATATAATAGTAAATTATATGAAGTGGCGTAGTGTGCAGTGTAAGGCAATGATTCATTTGGATTGAAAAATTACACGTCTAATGAAAACTCAAGCCCTTGCACCTTTGCATTTGCGATTCAGGACTAATGGTGAGATATGAACTGGGCATGAGTGGAAACACTCAACCCTGCTCTCGACCTCTAATCCTCTGTGTCTCCGGAAGGCATTTTGATTGAACAAGTTAGGAAATGTAATCTGTGAGATGTATTATTTTTATCTATTGATAATTTCCCAAGAGGAAATTAATGCTTAGAAGTAGAATCTTCTGTAGTAATATGGGCATATTCTGCAGGAACCATTACCAATCTCCATACTATTTACTACCAATTACCATTGCCAATACCCACACTATTCACTACCAATTACCATGACCAATCCCTGCAGTATTTACTGCCAATTACCATTACCAATCCCTACACTATTTACTGCCAATTACCATTACCAATCCCCACAGTATTTCCTGTCAATTAATCACAGTGTTTACTGCCAATTTACAGTATTTACCAATTAACCTAAGAATAGATATGCCAATACCCACACTATTCACTGGCATTTTTCCATTTTATTTTCTTACTTCATGGAATCAACATGGATTTAAATGTCTTGTCACCCAAAATATTCTTATGTCAAATTTTTACTAAAGCTTTTTTGTTATTAATTACAACAAAAAAACGGACAATAATTGATTGCTCAATTCCCTTTTGCCAAGACACACTAAATAAACTTTGCAATCAATTGTCTTCAGAGGTCCATAATTATTTTATTTACCATTAGTACAATCCCGAGACACTGTTTGCATTTCTAAACCAAAAATTGATTTAAATTACCAAGAAAAGGTTCTTCAAAAGCAGTAAATCAGGTTTTAATGACTCTGAATATTTCCTGTCCATCAATTACCACTGTGAACCTAGAAATCCTCCAAAACTAAGTGTTTACTGACAATTAACATTACATGGGACAATGGGCGCCCAAATCTGTGCTTTATGGGTATTTACTGAAGAAAGCTCCATGATATCTTTAACTCTGAACTAAGAATAGATATGTTATGTTTACAAGCCTAAGACATCATCCCAAGAACACATACATATACTAATGCTATGAAGATGCTTCTCTGCCTCAGGGACTGGAAAACATATCAAAATAGAGGGCAAAATGGATGGAGCAAGATATAAACAAGCCTTGGAGGAAAACCTGCTGCAGTCTGCAAGAGACCTGGGACTTGGGAGAAGATTTATATTCCAGCAGGACAATGATCCAGGGTAGTATTCAGCAAAAACTAAAAGTGGTTTAAAAACAAAAAACATCAATGTCCTGGAGTGGGTCAGTCAAAGCCCAGACCTCAATCCCATTGAGAATATGTGGAAAGATTTTAAAATTGCTGTTTACCAATGGTCCCCATCCAATCTGATGGAACTCGGCCAATTGTGTAAAGAAGAATGGGCGAAAATTACAGTGTCCAGATGTGCAAAGAGGGTAGAGTCTTACCCAAATAGACTCACAGCTGTTAGTAATTAATAAAAAGCTTTAGAGTTGTTTTTTATATGACATATATAAAGTATTTTGTGTTGATCAGTGGCAGGAAATCCCATTTAAGTACATTTTGATTCTATGTAGTAAGAAAATAAAATGTGAAAAAGTGGGTGAATATTTTTATACTCACTGTGTATAAATAAATACACACATACATATGGTAATAAAAAACATAGGTATCTATCACAGGTGTGGAGGTTTCAAAAAGTATATAGAGAGAGCATATGGATTTACATTGTTTACATTCTGGAAAAAGTCCAAACGGAGGCCAGAGTTGCAAAAATATATATATCTGTCTGTTGCACTTATTATTTCTGCACTATGTTATAATAAGTTCATATATTTTTGCAACATTGGCCTCGGTTTTGGAAGTTTTCCTGAATTTCAACATTGTGTGGGTATCCATATGCTCTCTCTCTATGAAATTCATCGAAATAAATCAGGTAGACTTATAAACAATATTAGAAAACAAGCTTGTAGCAGAAGGCTTATGAACAACATTTCGAATCTTATAATAGAAGTTAGTATTGGTAGACTTATAAACAATATTTATATATTTATCATTTATAATACAAGTATGCTGAACCACTTTAGTAGCAATCGTAGGATTGCAGGAGTTAATTGCAGGCACCATTTGGACAACGGTGTAGTTTGCAAAGCAAGCACAACAGTTTACATTTCTGCAGTGTGTTTGTTGTTAAAGCCAGACCCAATTGGCAGCAGTCAAAAGATTGGTCAATCTTTATCCATGCCTGAGAGTCATAGAGAGCATTATTTTGAAGTCAAATTATTGCCAACCCTTTTACACATTTAGTATTTTCTTTTCCTGTTCTTGTGCATCTTCACAAATTCGCTTCAGGGCAGCCAGTAAAATTGACCAAACGAATTGTGTCCGAATCCCAAATTATATCCCCTTCCTGCTTAGTCTGTTACTGAAAAGTTCCTTAGCACTTAGACTGTGGTTCCCCATTTGGTGCCACTGTTTCTGTTTCCTGTCTCTTTCCATGGGCCATTTCAAAGTGACATTAATATTGTAGTTGCCCGATCAGTGAACACTGTGTCCTGGGATGGATTGCGGTTACTGTAGGTGTTGTGAGATGTTCTGAAAAGCTGAGTAATGTTTAATGTTCCTGTGAATGCATGGTATCATGACAGATGTACAATCACATATAATTGGGGGGCCGCATTTCATCAGTTGTGCCTCATCTTCACCCACCGTGGCCTGCACACTATTCATTTCAACATATTACCCAGACCTGGCAATTTAAACTGCTAGATAACCACCTTGCTGAAGGGCACAACTGTAGAGCTCCACCCGGAATTTAAAACCTGCGTCCCTGTGATTGCAAGTATAATTCCCAACCTTGGGAATACCTGGCCTGCTAACTAACAGTGCCAAGCATAAATCCCATCCATCAGCAACAGATGTAAGCATGATAATAATGATCACCATAAAGGTCAGCGTTCTATGAGAAACGGCTGGTGTAGTCTGGCACAGAGAAAATAACACGGACTTGGCTCTAAAAGATCACGTCCTCCTCGACTGGTCTGAGCCCCGATGTAAGGGGACAGGCTGTCTGTTCGGAGTGTGTGTCCGGCTCTCTGTGGAACTGAAGGCTGCAGCACCGAGGTTGTAATGGAAGCTTATTATGGCCCGCGCGTCCTTAGTTCAACCCGCCATGTGTCAGTGTCCCGGCGCCGGTCTGGCGGAGTGTTGGGTCTCCTGCGCGGGAGGGGCAATTTCAGGCGCGGTTATCGTCTTGGTTATTTATGTGCTCAGCAGACGCCCCTCATCACTTCTGACATCGCTTCTGTGACGATTGGCTGTCCGCCCCCAGAGGGATAGAGGCTGGCATGAGTTTGTCACGTGCAAGTGGTTCTGTGGGAATCAGGTGTGATGGGATACACCTGAACCGGAGGGGTACAGCTGCATTGGGCCAGCGCATGCTTAGGGCAGAGGAGGAATACTCTTTTTTGTTCATTATAAGTAGTGTGCCTACACTCACATGTGAGTGTATGGTTTATATTTGTGTTTCTCGTGTAATGTCTTGCCTGTACCCTATTTAATAAACCTATTTAATCTTTAATCTGATTTGGAGTTAGTTTTGACTTACTGTTTGATTAACTTATCAACAAGGTTTAAATTCTAATTATTATTGTTAATAATTTAAATTAGTCAAATATCATTATACGTGTATGGCATTTAGGAGTCTTCTGTTCCTTGCCTCTTGTGTTATCTTTCAGAGGGGATAACTGCCACACCCTAAATTTGAGAAATTCATACTTGTCTGACAGGATATCATAAATAAAGCCCTTTTAGAGCATAATGTTATTAGAGGTGGTTTGGTGCAGTTGGGGTTTGGGAGAGGGGGAGAATAAAGGTACTTATTAAAGATGAGTAATATTTTCAAGTTCCTGTGTTTAAATGCTAGAAGCATATAAAATATGTTTTTGTAACTGGAGGCTGTCGTGCTTAATGGAAGTTATGACATTGTTGGGATTACAGAACCATGGCTGTGTGCAGTGGATGGGGATGAATATAATGTAGGAGCAAAACTGTTTAGGAACAATGTGGCTAATGACTCTTTTTTGGTGCAATAATATGGGAAATAAAAATGTTAACTGCTGTCCAATGGCAATGCATTTCCCTCATTTTGGCACCTTGGCCAACCATAGGTCACGCCTCCTGGCTATATGCCTTTCCGTGTTTGACTCTTTTCCAAAGGGCTTTTGTGTTGTTGTTGTTGTTGTTGTTGTTACTTTGCTGTCATTTTTGCATTGTATATATGACAAGAAAGGACACTGGAGACCTCATTTCTGAAATTTTTGCTGAGTTTACTGATAAGCTCATGAATGACAGTTGATCAAGGCTGTTCTTGCATCCCTATGTGGAGCGTTTCACTTTGGTCTAATCTACGAGTGAAAGGGGCTCGGTTACTTTGAGAGAAGGAAAGTGCTGAGGTGCAGAGGCAATAATTTGCTTTGAATGAAAAAGGACGGCAGAATGAGGTGGCTAAATGACTCTATCTTCATACGGGACACATAAACAGCCGGAGAGACTCAGCCATTCAGCAGGACAATTGAGCTGTGCCTCTGAGCTCTATAAAAGTAATTTCAGAAAGTTTAGCATGTCTTTAAAACATCATTATGAAACTCCCACGCACTTTGATCTGATTATTGTGTAGGGAAACCTACAGTGCATCTTTAAAGTCTACACCACGTCTTCAAAATTTCACCTTTTATCGCCTTACAGCCTGAAATTATAACATATTATATCAGATTTTTTCCACCTTTATTTACACATTTTACCCTACAACTCCCACATGGGTTTTTTCCCCCCAAATTCTTAACATTAATTAAAAAACTAGAATAACTTGGATTTATTTTACTGATAGACTTTAAAGGGGCACTGCATATTTAAATGATTAACCAGCGACATACTGTACCGACAAGCGGCAACACTGTATCCATTTACAAATAGCATCTTTAACATTCACACTGTAGGTATTCCTTTACAAAAATGTATTCCAACCAATATCCCTTTTAATACTCAAACAACTGTATGTGCATACCATGCAATCAAAGGCAGTTTGTAAGCTCTTGAGTTTTTGGCCACAATTGCACATGAATGTGAATAGTAGGCATGTAACGGTACATGTATTCGTACCAAACCGTTCGGTACGCGCTGTGAGTCGAACTAATGCAATCTTGCTTTAACCACTAACGCGCCGGATGTTGTTCGTTCAGGCCATGTACGGCTATGGCATAGATATAAAAACGTTTTTATATTGTTCAACTGAGATCGGGTATGTCACTGGGAGTAACTTGATTACTCATTTGAGACGGCATCACCCGAATGTGAATATCATTGGTAAAATGATGGAGTGCAAACCCAGCTCCCCATGGCATTTAAACAGCCTTTTGCTGATAATTCAGACTGGGCCAATGCCAAATAACAAACACCGTAGGTGTTTTTATCGCAGTGGATCTGCGACCATATTCCGTTGTCGAGAACACAGGTTTTAAACATATGTTGAAAGTGAATGAGTGATACAAAGTTCCCTCTCGTCCGCATTTCAGTACTTTGTTCAGTAAATTATGGCCAATTAGCCACTATTTACATAGTTCATAATAAATGAAAAGCAATTTTATGTTTTGCATTTATTTTTCCCCAATGTACCAAAAACTTCAAAACCGACATACATACCGAACCGTGTTTTTTGTGTACCGTTACATCCCTAGTTAATAGCATGTTTTGAACATATGGTCACAGTAAATCACAGCAGAGGATAAATAAGCCACAAGACCATAGGTCTATCCAAAGTGCCGTTTATCAAAACGGCAGTTTACATTCCATTTCTCTGTTTGTTGTTGTTATTTATACTAGTATTACCCTTACTATGATCAGATCAGTGATTGCCAAACCGTGAGTCATTGGGTATTGGGTGGGGTTGAGGTGGGTCACAAGTACACTATACCAGTTGTATGTCTTATTTACAGTGTATATCAGATTATTTTTGAATGTTTTGAATATATTTTTGCACACTGCTGCAGCTGCTACCAGAGAAAACCTGGATCTCACAGAGGCAATAATGATGAGTGACAGCCAACAGAACGGAATCGATTGCAGTTCACAGCCAATGTGCAACGGCTTGCTCTATAAAGTGGAGTGAGCATGTTTACATTCATAATTAATTAATAAGATGTCACAAGTGCTTACAGTAGCATATGGTGTTTGGTGCCTCATTCTCAAAATGGAAACACGAATGTGAATATTACTCTGTGATCATTAAAAAATGAGTTCTGCATATACTGTCTGAACCGTTGCATGTAAGCCTCTCAAACATATGACATGTGCTTAGAACTTGTGGGTTATTTCCTGGTCATTCTTGAGACAACATGAATGCTGCTTCTTAACTACAGGAGGTTCCGGTTGGTAATGGGAGTTTCCGGTGCTGTATTACAGTACAAACTAGCCATCGCCACAGTATTGTACTTGGTCATGCACATTAATATGTTTTCGTAAGATGCATCAAAAGTTGAATGTTTCAGCTTCAGTGATAGGGAGTCAGAACGGTCAATGTTAAGAGTAGGGAGCTGAGAATCTGGTGGGTCTGTAGAATCTGTGATATTATTCTGAATGGTAGCATCGGTCTCCTAGGAAACCAATGAACCAATCAGGGGAGGAGGTCATGTCTTCTGTCTGTGAGCTAGCCCCTGCTAACAAAAAACAACAAACAACAGAAACAGAGGTTAATTGATTGAGGAGCACACCTCCCTAGCACCCCATGCTGGAAAGATGGTTATGAATTGAAGACTGAGGCTACTGCTCAAGCTCACTGGAAATCCTTAGAAATAGGCAGTCCTCCAAGGTGAAACCCACAGCATAAAAAAGCATTGGTACACACAGTACATTATCTTCAATGTGAAACGACAGAGCGGGCCAAAGTGGCAGGGAGTCTGTGGGGGAGCCCGGCATCAGACCCAGCTAATCGATACGGCCACTCCATATTCTCCTGCAGGCGCACCATTGCTGAACCCTTGCTCGCAGCAATCACACTGCTAGCTGTACCCTCTCCAACCCATTTCATTTTTTAATGAACTTACTCAAGCTTAATATTGATGAAGTCTTGGCCTGATTTGATTCTCAGACTTTGATTGGCCAACAAAAATCAAGTTTAATGTTTAATGATGCTCTGCTAAAGCCTTCGGCCAGCTTATTTGATTCGGGCATCTTGCTGGCTACCGTGACCAGAATAAAGATAGCTCTTGCACGGGCAGGTTTGTCGCAACTGTGTAAGTGAATCCTCCTTTTAGTCAGGGGCATGCAAAGTCATTTCTAAATAAATGGGCCTCTGTGTCTCATCCTCTCCGATGGGTGTGCGGGTCCACTGTCGATAATCCTCACGGTCCTAGGTGAGACGCTGCCGTTGTACCCTTGAGCAAGGTACATTACCCGGCTTGCTTCAGTGAATATCCTGCTGTCTAAATGGGAAATAGGTTAAAAATCCGAGCAATGCAAAACACCCAGGGTGAGGGCTTCAGTGAAGCACATAAATAATGACTTATTTTACAGTGCAAAGATTTCACCGCAATGGCAGGCTTCTCGAAGGCTCATGTTGGTTTACGAGCACGAGGGGACTTCTCTCTCATTGCGACTCAGGCACTCATAACGGGGAGGGTAATTGCAAGGTGCCTCTGCTTGTTGAAGCCAATCGTCCCCCCCACACTGAAAGCAGTAATCGATCTATTAGCAGCACCCACCACTGATCTCACCGAGATGGTCGTTCTAGTGGCCGGTGCTCTTGACATGGCGTTAAGGTCTTGGGTCATCGAGAACAAAAATTGCGCGTGAGTGTATGTGTATGTGTACAGGGCGGGGGCGGCGGTCTGGCCATTTAACCGCTTTCAAAGTCCCATCCCGTCCCATCAGTCAGGCCTGAACTGAGTGGAGTTCATTTTGCTCTTCCCGAACACTCCCTTCGTTTGCAGCTCTCTCCCTCTCTCTCCTCGAGAGGTCGGCTGGCACGGGGCTGCTGCCATTGTCGTTTATTCTGGGTCAGGAGCCGCTCAGGACGGTTTATCTGTGATTTATGGAGAAGTGACAAGAACTCTGGGACCAGAGCCTTCACCAGGTTCCTTAATATAACGCATCATGAGTGGGCTTGCATTCATTACCCACAACATCTCATGCCTGCTAGTCCCACTGCAGGGGGGTCTACAGTGTGTTACAGCAGAGGCTGAGATTACAGGCACATTCGATTAAATTAATGATATTACTCAACAGCAAATACCAATGTCTCTCTACGTTCACACTGCAGTCGGAATGTGATTTTCTTTTCATCAGCACAGATACAATTTTTTTACAGACAACAAAAAAAAAAACATGAACATGGAGGGTCGATTGTAGTGTACCATTAGTTGGAGACTAGTACCATAGACCATATTTCCTGGATGCAGGTACAAGATTAAGCCCAAACTATGCTTTTTGTGCATTGCTGAACAAAAGCATCTGTCCCCACTTCTGTCAGGGTTCGTGTCACAACAAATGGTCATACATTTCTGAACCCATAAATTCCAAAATGGTTATTGCCACACCAATGATTGGGAGATTAGGTTCTGATGAGTGGAAAATGATGTCACTTAATGAGAGGGTGGGTGGCACCATTATCAGATTACTGGAGTAAAGGAAACATGGGGATGGAGGCTGTAATAGTTATTAGTGCACTGAATATACAGGAGGGACCTGAGGACACACCCCTGGGGGACACCGCCATTGGTGATGCCAGCGGGGGGGATTGTGGCCATCTGCTCTGATACACTAAGGGCTGTTTCATAAAAAAGACATGATCCACAGCATAAAAAGTGCACCATTAAGACTATGTAATTTCATAATCATAACATTTTGCTGAACGGTTTCAAGGCAAAAAATCTAGAAACATCTGGCTACCTAATCATCCCCTACACCTTATTGGCTGCACAATCCCTCGCATCCCCTACACACTTTGATTCCCCATGCCATCGCTGCAAAAGATAATTTAGTTCTCAGTTGACCTCCCCGCTTAAATAGAGGTTAAAAAACAATAAATAAATATTGTCATATTGCATCATTCTCTGTTCCCCTACTGTGTGTAAAGCAGGGGTGGGCAGCCCTGGTACTGGACTGCCAGAGTTGTTTCTGGGTTTTGCTCCATCCAATCCTCCAACTACACACGTGGATTTATCATTATAAATTTAATGAACACACGTTGCTGGAGGTGCTCTGCGTTTCACCATTCAGACTCTCTGATTATTCAGAGGGGCAGAAGTGGCTCAGTGGTTAGCGACACGGGCTGGCAAATGGAGTGTTGCTGGTTCGAATCCCTGGAAGGCCAAATGAAAAAACAATGAACTGGAAACCGGAGGGAGGCTAGTTCACTTCCTGGGGCACTGCCGAAGTGCCCTTGAGCAAGGCACTGAACCCCTAACTGCTCCAGGGGTGCTGTAATATGGCTGACCCTGTGCTCTGACTTTTCTTAGGAGAGAAAAAACGAATTCCAATTACCTTGTGTGTGTAACATAAATAACGTTTAAAATATTATATTATGATTATTCAGGCTCAGACTTAAGTCCTGTGCAATCAAGATTGGAAAAAGCAGAAACATGTCTGAGCATGGACAGATTCATGTGTGTGGATATATCAACCCCTGACCGGTCTCCTGTCCACCCGTGACCACAACACCACAGGTACACTGTGAGGGATGTTATCAGGTGTACGAGGGATCAGTAGGTCAGTAATGCAAAGGAGGCCTAAATTGCATTGAATAGACTGTGGATGTGCCAGAGAGTATAAGCTCAGACACATTACAGTGGGGAAAATAAGTATTTCACCCCCTGCTGATTTTGTGAGTTTGCCCCCTTACAAAGAAAGGAACGGTCTATAATTTTCATGGTAGGTTCATCTTAACAGCGAGAGACAGAATATATAAAAAAATCCCCGAAAATTACATTATATGAATTTTAAACATATATTTGTGTTTTATTGAGGAAAATAAGTATTTCACCCCCTAGCAAAACATGACTCAGTACTTGGTGGAGAAACCCTTGTTGGCAAGCACAGCGGTCAGACGTTTCTTGTAGTTGGTCACCAAGTTTGCGCAGATCCCAGGAGGGATTTTGGCCCACTCCTCTTTGCAGATCCTCTCCAAATCCTTAGAAATCCATTTTCAGTGTCCTGGCTGAGGGAAGGAGGTTCTCACCAAGATTTCCCAGTACATGGCCCCATTCATCCTCCCCTCGATCCGGTGAAGTCGTCCTGTGCCCTTAGCAGAGAAACAGCCCCAAAGCATAATGTTTCCACCGCCATGCTTGACGGTGGGGATGGTGTTCTTGGGGTCCAAGGCAGCTTTTTTCTTCCTCCAAACACGGCGAGTCGAGTTGATGCCAAAGAGCTCGATTTTAGTCTCATCTGACCACAGTACTTTCTCCCAAGCCTCCTCTGAATCATCCAGGTGCTCATTGGCAAACTTCAGACGGGCCTGTACATGTGCCTTCTTGAGCAGGGGGGACCTTGCGGGCACTACAGGATTTCAATCCATTACGGCGTAGTGTGTTACCAATGGTCATCTTGGTGACTGTGGTCCCAGCTGCCTTGAGATCATCAACAAGCTCCAGCCGTGTAGTTCTGGGTTGTTCCCTCACCTTTCTCATGATCAGGTTCACTCCACGAGGTGAGATCTTGCGTGGAGCCCCAGACCAAGTGAGATTGATGGTCAATTGGTGTTTCTTCCATTTTCTAATTATCGCACCAACAGTTGACTCCTTCTCACCAAGCTGCTTGCCAATGGTCTTGTAGCCCATTCCAGTCTTGTGCAGGTCTACAATTTTGTCCCTGATGTCCTTAGACAATTCTTTGGTCTTGCCCATTGTGGAGAGGTTGGAATCTGATTCATTGATTGATTCTGTGGACAGTTGTCTTTTATACAGGTAAATGAGTACTTAATTAGGAGTACTAATTAAGTAAGAGGACTAATCTGTGTGCCTCCTGGTCACATAACCGGTCTGTGGGAGCCAGAATTCTTGCTGTTTTGCTAGGGGGTGAAATACTTATTTTCCTCAATAAAACACAAATAAATGTTTAAAATTCATATAATGTGATTTTCTGGGATTTTTAAAAAATATTCTGTCTCTCACTGTTAAGATGAACCTACCATGAAATTTATAGACCGACCGTTCCGTTCCTTTCTTTGTAAGGGGGCAAACTCACAAAATCAGCAGGGGGTGAAATACTTATTTTCCCCACTGTACATCTTGTTTTGTAACTTGTTAGCGAAGCTTTCCATAGTTTTTAAAGCTATACTATTAGAACTACAGTATAAATGTATGCTGTTGTGTGCATACATTTTAAAATACATTTTACAATGTATTATACAAATTGGTGGCTCATATAGTGCCAATACAGGAAGTACTATATATGCGACAGGCAATAGTTATGTGTATTTTCTTAAATATTTCCAAGACATTATTATACTTGAGATAATGCATATTTGCTATGACTGGTTATGTCAAGGGTAATTTTCATAAGAGCGTGGACTGTGACAAATCACTATAGAGGTAGATTGTTTATATTCCTGTAATGGAATGCCTGTCATGTCCAGAGGTGACACACATACCACAGTTCATTTGGCATATGACATGACCATCACCGATTTGTCAGTCCGGGTGACAATTTGGGGACGACGGTAGAGAACCCATTCAACCATTGCATGCACTGTGTGCTTGTTTCACTTTGGAAAAGTAGGCCTGAAGCTCAACCTGATGAAATTGAACAAATAAAGAGCTGCTCCCAGCTGTTCGCTGTTGAGCATGTGCGCCTGTCAAAGCGCTTCGATTATTCACTGATGAGGGGCGATTATGTTGATGCATCGACCGTGAGAGTAACTTCTGCAGAGCTGCTTCGGGGGCTGCATCACACGTCAGTCTAAGACGGGTAGGACTGCAGACGCCCCATGAAACGTGTGTGTGTGCATGTGTGTGCGTGGCTCAGATGATCTGAGGAAACAAAGAGAGTCTGACTTTGCCATGCCTCATCACACTAAATACTGCACACGTAGAGGATTTTGGACGTTTTTCAGGTTTGGTATTTGGAGAACAAACGTGTTTTGTGTGTTTCGTTGTTTTTAAATGTGAAAGGACTTCACGCTTGCTGGCTGACGGCTCCAGTTGATGCGTTTGGACAGCCGCCAGGTCCCCCATAAGAGAAAAAGGGCACCATCAATTTCCGCCGGCTGCTTCCAGCTCCCCCCCAAGGAGCGTGGCGCCGAATTAGTCATTTCAAGTCTTCTGTTTACAAGGTGAAATACCACCTCATGCAAATTGGGGAGGAACTGCGCAAGGGGGTAGGTACGGTGGTTTTGGGCTCCAAAATAAATGACAGCTGTGTGGAACGTCTTCGGCACGGAACGCTTCAACGACCGCAATCTGCCACGCAATCCGCTGGCCAAACTGTCAGACCGGAAAAAATGAATGAATTACAACAAAGACCACGCCCTGCAGCATATGCATGTCCGCATCCTGAATGTGGTTCTCCGAGCGACGGGGCACGTTTGTGGATTACCTCGAGCTTTCGGTCGGCTAAGGACTGAGCAGTGGTGAATTTGATCAAAGTCTCTGAAGTCATTTCCCAGCTGCCATGCGTCAGGCCACCGAGCTGTCGTTTTACCACCCATACATACTGCAGATGGGAATCCAGGCAAAGGCTTGAGCGCTGAGCACAGATTGTGAATAACCACGACGTTTTCTGCGCACCAGTCGGGAGAATAGACTCAGTTTCTGTGTATCATCTGGGAGAATATGGCCAGAATACCTTGCGGAGCTTAAAGGGAAATAGTTCATCTCATAGTTATCGTTAGCATGTATATCTAATTACAGGTTGAAATTAATGTTCAATTTGCAGATATGAAGAAAAAAAGGTTTTACAAGCATTTATACTAAGTTTGTGTTTGTGTGGGGGTAAGAACACACACAGTAAACAGTCAGATTTATGAGTGTGTGGCACTGCTGTATATTTCACACAACAATCCCAGCTATCTTTATTACAAGCTGCTGTGGAGATTACAGTTCAAATCCAAACGATTATGTAGACAAAAGTCTTAGGCCTGTGCAGCCTACATCCATCTGTAAACAACACACAGCCTTATTGCTTTGTTGGGGTGCAGTGTTCTGTTGGTCCTTGTATTTGAAATAAAAGGATCCACTTAGGAGAGAACACAGAATGCATTTGGAATGCTGGTTTGATGGCATGCTGGTTTTGGCCTCACCCAAGAGGCCACTCAACTCCTGGTCCAGGCCCTGGTGATCTCACGTCTGGACTACTGCAATTCCTTGCTGGCAGGCCTTCCGGCCTGTGCCATCAAGCCACTGCAACTAGTCCAGAACGCTGCTGCTCGCCTGGTGTTCAACCAACCAAAGTTCACCCACGTCACCCCTCTACTCTCCTCTCTGCATTGGCTCCCCATCGCAGCACGCATCAGATTCAAGTCACTGGTGCTGGCTTTTCAAGCGGCCAGAGGTACTGCTCCCCGTACCTCCAGTCACTCATCACGCCCTACACCCCGTCCAGACCCCTCCGCTCCGCCTCCGCTGGCAGACTGACTGCCCCATCCCTCCGGGCGCCTGGCAGCCGCTCCTCGCGGTCTCGCCTCTTCTCTGTCCTGGTCCCTCGTTGGTGGAACGACCTCCCGCAATCGGTCAGGACTGCGGAATCACTTCCAATCTTCCGCAAGAGACTCAAAACCCACCTCTTCAGACTCCACTACCACTGAACACTGTCCATCTAGTCAATCTGTCGTCACCACTGTTTACTTGTTCAAAAAAAAAAAAAAAAAAACACACCCACTAACCTTTTCTTTCCCAATGTTACAGGTATGATACGCAGACGCCTGCAATGATGTCTTTTGCCGTTTTACTGCACTGATCTTGTACGCTAACTTTGATTGTTCTCACCTTGTATTAATGCACATCTTGTAAGTCGCTCTGGATAAGAGCGTCTGCTAAATGCTTAAAATGTAAAATGTTGATGGCATGGGGTATTGGTTTGTCGACCAACTTATTGGCGTGTTGCAAATTAATTAGCAAATACATTGGAGGTTTTTTTTTTTTTTTTTAGTCTCCTGATTTTCCCCTGTGCCAGTGCACGAGCAGGTCATACCAATCTTTACGCCAGAAAACCAATACATGACCACTTCGAACCAATTAATTCCCCCTGTTAATTAAGGCAAGGTCTTCTGACAGCCCAATATTCTCTCCGGCAAACCCATGCATGTGCTGACAATGCAGTGCATTTGTATGGTGAATGGATTGGTTGACCCCATAGTGATCTGTGTTATTGTGTGGGTAATTTGCACACAAGAGCAACACAGGTTAATTGATGCAATTTGCAGATACCTGTTAACATAGAGGGCTGGTGTGCCTTAGACTTTTGTTGCATCGTCGCAGAAACGCCAGATCAATGAGTGGCGATAAGATTGCTTTCTCCCTGTGCGGTAAACCTATAGGCATAATACTGTTTCACACTTGTTGTGTGTTTACTCCTGTCACATGTCATGTTGTTCAATGTGCGGGGTTCTCCCACACAGGTAACTGAAGAGCAGTGTGATATGTTTTTGTAGTGCCGGTGGCTAGTTTCTGCTAGCTGCGGGTAAACACTGTAGCGCTCGAACGCTTCAGGTTGGGGTTCAGCCCCGTTTGCTTCTCCTGTGCTCTACCCCACCTGAGAAACACCTTCAACTTCCTAATATCTAACCCCCAACCTCAAAATATTTGACCCCTCCCAACTCTACGGTGTCCACAACTTCCTTGTTTTAGGGGGTGTGTTTTGAGTCCGACCAAAAACAAATGAATAAATAAATAAAGTGGTCTTCATAACCGACATTTATCATGTTATAGTCGTGCTCAGCAGCGATCGGCCATCCAGACCACTCTGCGCTGGCGTTTCTGTGACGGCTCATCCATCACTGAGAAATGAATAGCTATTTGAGCAGGTAATGTAGGCTGTACAGAGCAATGCTCCAATCAGGTGTCTCGATTGACACAAGAATCACAGGTGTGACCTGGACACACGCCTTTCTGAAGTCCAATCCCAACAAGCTTGTGTTCTTAAAATATAGTATTATGCTAAAAATAATGTAAATGAACAAAATTATGTGTAAATTGTGTTGTAATTGATAAAAGTAAAAATGAAGAGTCCGAGAATTAAAATTAGGAAAATTGCACTATAGAACTATAAATAAAATGAGACTTATCAGAAGCTCTGTGGTTCACTGCCATCGTGCTGCTGTGGGTAATCTCTATTGCTTTAGCAAATAATGGTATAATGGTGCATTCTCAATCAAGCACATTCTACAGCCTGACTTTATGTCATTTCATTTGGCTTAATCAGGATCTGTGTGCAAGAGCATGACTGACAGAAACATACAGACTTCCCGGTACTTCAATTCTATGCCAGTAATTGTGTGGCAGTGCTGCAGGAGTATGATTCCTATGAACTCCTACAATAGGCTGCCAAGCGTCATTATCATTAGCAGCGTTAGCATTTATTCATATGTATTTGGCATTTTCTCTTGTGGAGTGCATTAAGTCAAGCATTAAATCGTACGGTATAGAGTACATTTCATTTAGGCAAGTACTCCAGGGCCAGATCAGCACATGCACTCCAACCTCCAAAAAGGCTAATCCCCCAAACCAGATGACCAGATGCTAATCAGTCTTCAGGGGTGATGGAAGTTTGGTGAAAGGGTGGGTGCTACCACTACCGGGCCACGGCTGAGAATGAGTGAGCTGTGACCATCGGGCCTCGTGTTGGACGGACAGACAGCACAGGAAAGGCACAGGGTGTGTCCCTGCCAGTAAGAAGATTAGAGATTGGGGGGGGTGCTGGTTGTGGGTGGGGGCCTGGTATTCCCATGCCAGGGTTTGGAAGCATTGATTGATAAATAAACGTTACAGAGCCATGAACAGGAATGCCTTTCTGTTTCCAGGAATTATAATGGTAATATTTTATTTACACAAAGCTAATTAAGGCAAACTAATAGAGATGTGTCCACGATTAAATTACGACTTCAAGCCTGAAATGAATCTGTATATGTGCCGTTTGGAAGAAAAAGCAGAAGAGCAAAGTGAATGTGAGTGTAACGTTGACTGCCCTGCCCCCCAGCTCTAAAGACACAGTTGTCTTTGCCGCATCATTAAACCCTCCAGAGTGCTTTCTGTGTACAGCGCACTGCCCCCTGATTGCTGTGTAATACGCTGTTTCTCTGGTTCCCATCCTCCGGGAAGAAGTTCATTTATTGTCGCGGGAGCCGAGCGAAGAGACGCAGCGCCATTGTCAAATTCCCTCAGCCCAATCAGACGGCACTGTGTCTCTGCATCATTAGCTTACATTCCAAACCCTGCCAACCCCCCTTCTCTGAGTTGTATAAAGTATAAAGTTATTAAACCAATGCCTGGAGGAATGTAAGTGTGATGGTGTGGCCGCAGCCAGGCCTCAGCTTTCATCCCCTCCACGCTGCACTCCTCCGTGCGAGGGAGGATCGCGTTCCATCCGAGGGCCGTGGGGGCTACAGTAATCAATCCCGAGCTTCAAAGAGGAAGATTAAAAAAAGCAACAACAACAACAACAACAACAACGACGACAAGGAAATGAGAGAACCCACGCGCCCTGACCCTCTTCAAAAAAAAGAAGAAGAGACAAGAAGCGAGCGTGCTACAAGACGTTTGGCCGCAGCATTTCTTCACGTTCGCGAGTTCAGTACATTGTCAGGTTCCGCTACTTTGGCTAATAGTATGCGGAGCGGAGGCTTCTGAGGGCTCCAGAGCTCCTTGCTTGGCGGGTTTACAGAGGCTGGCTGAGTGGCTGCTCTGTTGGCGGGGAGCAAAACACTTCACGAGGGAAAGTGATCTCAAAAAAGCCAAAAGCGCAACTAAGGGTAGAAAATGGCATCCAACAGTTTACGTTTACTATTCAAATATTCACATGTCACAAAACCTCCTGAAGACTAAGCTTATGGAGAAGATTTTTGACAATGCACAGCTGCATCTTTAATGATAACAATGACAATAATAAGTATAACAGTATAAACATCGGTCCTGTCTCCAGGAACCAACATTCTATTGTACGGTCGAGCTTGTTATTCCCTGTTCCGAGTTTTTCGTCTTTCACAATGTAGGACAAAGGTGAATTCCTACGACGTGTTTGTATGCACGTGCTCCTTCAAACGGATGCAAAGAGGACACAATAAATTTTGTGTGAGTTTGCTTTCATTCATCAAGCCTGTGTCAGTGTACAGAAAGGGTCTGGGTGTTTCCTGATTACTTGAGTACGTGTCAGTCTTCTCAGGCTGTCCATCACAGTCCAGGCCGTGACTAAAAGTGCATAAATACATTTTCTAAAATATCATGTCATCTTAATTATATTTACAGGGCAGATTAATTCAGTTTGAACTTGGTTATTAATAATAAATTCCAGGCACAGTGCTGATGCTAGACTCCCTGTAGACTATAAGTAAATGTCTATGTCAAAAATAATGCTAAACACAGACATTGGTTGTGTAATTAGCTGTTAAGCCAGGTTTTGATTTAAGTGATAAATTCCCGAAAATACATATTTTTTCAGTTGTTAATTATACCGATTGCAGCAAGCTCCCGACCTTGCAAACTCAGTTGTTGACTATTTTTTAACATTATGTTTCACTTCATATTTTAAAGTTACAGTTGTTCCTGTCCTATTCTTGCTTACACATTTATTGTGTGTTTGGGTTTAACACAACGGCATGGGTTCAATCAACATTTGTCCTTAATTATGACTTCTAAATAAATGGAAGTCAAATTTTGGTGTTTGGTGTGTTCATCAATTACCAAAATGTGTGTGTGTGTGTGTGTGTGTGTGTGTGTGTGTGTGTGTGTGTTGTGTGTGTGTTTTTGAAGAAGAAAAAAGGAATCAGTGGAATTTATTTGAAATTCAAAGTTATGGACAAAATGTTGATTAAGCCTGGGCCAATCAGGTTCAGTCTATCTGAAAATACCCACTAATGGGAAGGGTGAAAATGTTATATAAAAAACCATGAAGGAGAAAGTGAGTATTCCAGACATGGTTTGGGTTTGTGTCGGTAAATGGGCACTGCAGCGTGTAATCGGTACCAATGACACAACGGTCACTAGGGAACACAGCGAAGCCGAACATATTCCCACCAGCAGACGTGCCAAGGCATTTCATTCCATTTCACGCTGGTCCCAATAAACCAGCGCTCTCGCCCTCAATGTAAAGAGATGCCACTCTCGTTGTGTAATCAAGCAGTGAAGAAACCGCCATGGGAACACGATGAGAGGGACTCCATTCGCGAAACCGAAACAACTTCATTTTTTAATTGGTGTCTCTCTATGTTTTACTTTTTTTTTTTAAATAATAATAATTTTCCCGTGCCCCAATTAAATGGCCGTCATGCCGCGGCCTCCCCGCACACCCGTCACAAAAGCGTCAGGACCAGAAGAATGCCCGGCTGTCCTGTGGCTCAGCTCTGCGCTCGTGTGCGTCGCCAGGGGAGACGTGCGCTCATGGACGAATCTCCATTGCTTATTCATGCCGTCTAAATTGAACAGCGTGTGGCTTTATTCTATATAGTCCTGCTTTCTCAATGGTATTCTGGGAGTTGGGGGAGAGAAAGAGAGAAAAGATTGAATCAAAATTGCTTCTGTGCCTGGTGTATTTGACACCAGGCAAATAACGAGACCCCTTTATACCTATTAGAGGGATTTACGTTGCCTCTTCATTCCAAAAAAAAAATCCAATCTGCGGTTTAAATGCACTCCGTGGCTGAGATCACTGGTCTACAGCCGTAGTAATCCCCGCCATTCGCTTTCAGCAATGTCACCTCACGGGACAGTCAGGACGGGTGCCTGCCCTTCTTGAGGCCGGGGAGTTCCAGTCAGGCCAGAATATTTGGTGAGTTTTCAGTGACAAATCGACCTCTTTTTATGTTAAAAATAATATGCAGGCATATACCAAATGTAGGTGACATCATGGATGCAAATCTGGTGCTTTCTAGTGCCAAATCCCTCCGGTGAGATTCGGTGAGGAGAAACTAGGCAGCAGGCAATAAATCCACCCCTTTCTCAGCTGACACGCTGAATTTATACCTTTTTTCCCTCCACCACCCACTTCAGGGGGCAAAATTGTCATTTCGTAATTTAATTATTTATATGTTTTGTATGTGACCCCTCAAACCCAAAATAGTGCACAGTTACCCCACCCCACCTCCACAACCCATATATTGTTGCTAAATGTTGCAAGGGAGGGGTATACGACGCTAAAATCAGCACCACTTTTACTTTTATTGGAGAAGGGAGTTCTGATCTACTAGTTCTGATCCATATGGGCTGGGACCTCTGCTCTTCCTTATTTACATAAATGATCTTGATATGGACGTTAGTAGCAAAATAGTTAAATTTGCAGATGATACTAAACTTGGGGGTTTGGCAAACAGTTTGGAATCGACTAAAGTAATCCAAGATGATTTAAACAAAATCCAAAAATGGGCAGATACATGGCAGATGACATTCAATATTGCTAAATGTAAAGTTATGCATGTGGGAAATAAAAACATTAGACAGGAGTATTTTATGGGATGAGAAAAGTTAGTAGGTGTTCAGACTTAGGAATTGTAGTTGATCAAAGCCTATCTGCATCAAAGCAGTGTGCTACAGCAGTGAAAAAAGCCAACAGGATGCTGGGATGCATAGCAAAAAGTATTGAGTATAAATCAAAGGAGGTTGTATTAATGTTATATAATACCTTTGTCAGACCTCACTTAGAATTCTGTGTGCAGTTCTGGGCACCGCTCTACAAGAAAGATATAGAAGCTCTTGAAAAAGTCCAAAGAAGGGCAGTTCTGGGCACCGCACTACAAGAAAGATATAGAAGCTCTTGAAAAAGTCAAAAGAAGGGCAACTAAACTGATACCTGGTATGAAAGGTAAAAGTTATGATGATAGACTTAAGGCACTCAATCTATTTAAGCTTAGCAAATGGAGACTTAGGGGGGATTTGATTGAGGTTTTTAAATTCCTAAAAGGGATTAACAAAGTGAAATACCAAAGATTTTTAAGATAAGTGGGGTCAGCAGAACAAGAGGCCACAGGCCACATTAGTTAAAGGCAAATTCTGCACAGATATTAGGAAGTTATTCTTTACACAGAGAGTTGTCAATGCCTGGAACAGCTTGCCAGGTCAGGTAGTAGAGGCAGAAACACTTGGGCTATTCAAATCCAGGCTAGATGTAGTACTAGATACTCTTTAGATTATGACATGACGAGCCAGAATGGGCTGAACGGCCCGTTCTCGTTATTATGTTCTTATGTTCTTATATGTTATTTTGCATTTGGCTCTGAGCAAAACGTGGAATGGAGTCACAACCAAACCGTAGTTCACAATTTAATTTTAAATTATTACGAGGGCTACAACCAGATCTGCGTCAACTTTTAATTCAACAATCATTTATTGCCTCGCAATAATTTTTCTTCTTGAATAGCAACTGAAATGTCATATTTTAGCATCAATACTAGCATTAATATGCATAGTTAGCATGCACGCACACACAATCGCACAAGATGTTAATGCCTGAAACAGCTTGCCAGGTCAAGTAGTTGAGGGAGAAACATTTGGGGTATTCAAGTCCAGGCTTGATGCAGTACTAGATTTTCCATTTCCATTTTCCAGACTAGGAAATGACGATCCTAGATCACAGTTTTCTTATATATATATCTGAAAGGCCTGTTCTCATTATTATGTATTCTTATGTTCTTATATTCTTACACACACACTCACACACACACATGCCATAAATGTTGCATAAACTATGCACCTCATTTTGAAACCAGCATTTACTTTTACTGTATTCATTTTCTCCAAAATATAATTTTGCACCATTCTCTTCAGACCACCTACCCCCTGGCCAGCGTCACACCGGTACAGAAGTTTTAAATAGCTAGTCACCTTCAATTATTCAATTGATCAGTTATCCCACATGCCACGTACTCTTACAGGCAGCAGTAGTGAACCACATTGAAACCAGCAGTGGTTTCATACAAAAGGTGCCCATGTAAAAGCCATGCCATCCATTAGTGCGGGTAGTGGAAGTGTACAGCATGTAATTATCCGGCGTGGGCTCAGTTTAGTCACACTGTTGTCTGCCAACCCTTCAACCGGTCCAGAATGGATTCTACCAGGGACTTAGGGGGGGGAAATGCAGGTATTCCAAGACACGTAGCTGAGTGATTGAGTCATTTTAAAGGGAGTTTTGTGTACAACGGGTCCCTTACTGACTCATAATTAGAATGAATGAGCAGGTGAATTTAGCAGTTCAGCATATCTGGGTTATTTTGTAAATATAAAGTTGATTGTTTCAGCACATTTATTTCTGCCACTAGCACAGCCCTGAAAGCTGGCCTGCTTCTTGTCAGTAAGTGGAGATGGATAGCTTAACGTAGCATAGATAGTTTAGCATAGTGTAGCACAGCATTGCATAGATAGCTTAGCATAGCATAGGATAGCATACTTAGCTCATAGGCTTCCATCTTTTAAGTATGTATAAGAAGATCACCCCTGCAGGTCACTGTTCATTTTCAGCTAAACATGTTACTGACCAAAACATACAATCATATGACAGAAGAAATTCGTTTTGTTCCGAGTATTGGCTCCTTTTTGAAGCATGATTGATTTCCAACTAATTATTAAGGACGTACATACAGCTAAACAAATGAAACACTTGAGTAAATGAAGGGTTCTGGCAGCTCTGTTATGGTCTGGGGTGCATTTTCCTGGCATGGTTTATAACCACTCAACCCCTTAGAGGTCAGGGTAAACACCAATATATACAAAGCCATTCTGAATGATCACCTTCATCCTATGGTGAAGCATTTCTATCCTGAAGGGAGTGATCTCTTTCAGGTTGACAGTGCCCCCATCCACAGGGCATGAGTGATCACTGAATGGTTTGATGAGCTTGAAACGATGTAAACCATGTGCCATGGCCATCTCAGTCACCAGATCTCAACCCAATTGAACACTTATGGGAGATTCTGGAGCAGCGCCTAAGACAGCGTTTTCCACCACCATCAACAAAAAACGAAATGATGGAATGTCTCGTGGAAGACACTATGCCAAGGTGCAACTGAAGCTGTTCTGGTGGTTCATCGTGGCTCAGCGTCCTATTAAAAGACGTTTACATTTGTGTAAACGTTCCTTTATTTTGGCAGTTACCTGTACTTGTCTGGTCAGGCATGGCAAGGCTTTATAATCTGATAAAGCTTTACAAAGACATGATTTTCAGGAAAAAATATGGAGGGGGGGTTAGGGATCAACAGTTGCTGTCCGTGATGTCTGCCACTGGCTTTCCTCGAGTGCTAGAGGGCTCCTGTCAGCCTTTGACACGCTCGAAACACAGCCTCGCTTCAGTCCCTCCCTTCTCTCCAGAGACCGCTGGAAACTGGGCCACGCAAAACAGAAAAGATGAGAGTCTTCTGAAAATGGCCCCTTCCATTAGCATACGTTTCTCCCTGGCGATTGAAACCCTGCCCACAAACGTCCGAGGTCCAAAAATGTATTGCTTTTACGCTTTAGAAACCAAGATGTATTTATTTAATACCATTTCTTTTTTCTTTTTTCATTTTCCTTCCCCCAAAATTCCCTTGAGCCGCCTTTTCAGTGAACCTTATCGTTCATTAGCTTTGTTCCATTTATAATTAGCAGCCTTCATTTTAAAACAAAAAAACCCATGTATCTCAGAGGCCAGCAATGTCTGCATTGTGTAGGGGCTGTGAATAATTGCGTGACTGCACTGGAAAAAGCACTGGGGTAAAATAAAACGTTTCGAATCAATCATTTTTTCTCCCCCGCTTTAGAAGCTGAAACTTTTAATTAAATGAGTCACTGCCATGGCAGGGTGTTGATTGCAGGAGAGTGGAAGTGGCGTGCGCGATGCCTGCAAGATGGCGTTGCTGTTGAACCCAAAGTACCGTCACAGATTTTTTAGACTCACCAAATACTCTGTTCCTGTGTTCCTGTCCTCTCTGCTTCTTAACTACAGGAGGTTTCCAGTTGGTAACAGGAGTTTCCAGTGCTATATTACAGTACAGACTGTCCATTGCTACAGTACTGTACTTGGTAATGCACATTAATGTGTTTTCGTAAGATGCATCAAAGTTTTTTTCGCTTCAGCGGTAGGGAGACAGAACGGTCAATGTTAAAAATATTAAAGGTACGGAGCTGATTCCAGTCGGCTGTGGCCTGGGAGTGCCACCAGGGGCCGCCAATTGGCTGTCTGCCCCAGGGAGGCGGGAGAGAAGCCGACAGGAAGTTCGCTGCGTATAGGAGTGGCTCTGGACTACCGGAGTTACAGTCCACAGCTTGGCGAGTGCTGTCTCGGAGGAGACAATACTTCGCCTCTGTCACTGCCGGTCACAGGTCTATGGCAGCGAACTCATAATACGAGGATTAACATGAAAAATAGATGGTGTAATTGGCCACTAAAATGGGAGAAAATCATTAAAAATAAAAATAAATACAGAGCTGAGTATCTGGTGATCCTGTAGGATATTGTTCTGAAGCACCAATAGTGGTGATTTTACGCAGCCAAATCAAAAGTCAAAGTGGTTTTTGGACATTTTATCCAACACCCAACACCCCCGCTCACAAATCAAGCACAGCCTTTATGCGCGGCTGGCCCCCTCGCCCAACTCCCTGCCCCGCCCGAACACCGCACGGCCCCATGCCGGTCTGAGCCGGGCGCCCTTGAGAGCCAGTGGGAACGTGGGAGGCTGGTAAACTCGGGAGGTTGAGATTGGAGCGAGCCACCCCGGCGAACAAGATTTCAGTTTTAAATGAGCCATAAGCCTGCCAATTATATCAAAAAGAGCCGGGCAGGGATTTAGACCTCCGGTGGGTTTTCTGATGAGAAGCTGGAACCTGGGCACGTGAGGGCTGGGGGGCTGGGGGGGTCATCCCATGGGCACAGCCCCCGCTCCCCCAGGGTTGCAGAGGAGAGGCCAGCGTCGGCGAGGACCGCAGGCTAACAGCGGCACGCTGAAAGAGGGGACCCCCTGCCGCGACAGAAATGGCACATCTCGGCACTCCGGCGCTGTCGGGGCGCGAAGGCCCTCGCTGGTTAATTGCAGCAGCAGCCGGCAAGCCGAGATTAAATCGCCCGCATTCCCCCCCTCACCCACGTCCCCCCACCTTCCCTTTGCAAAGTGAGTTTCCTTCTCTTCAGACATGAAACATAAGCTTAACGCTTTCACTGCACGCCACTTTATTAGCATTTGCAAATTCATTACCCTCTCAACTCTAGCTATGCAAATATAGCACAGGAAGACTGAAGAATGCAAATATAACACAGTGGCTGCCAGTTTACGCCACATTTAAACGTATGATTTTTTGACATTTTTTTACCCTTGATTTTCTGCAAAAAATTATAGAAATATATTCAATATTCTTTCACTGAGAGCATTTTGCATCCACATAACAGTGTCATATGGCGTTGATGGTTGACATGAATAAACTGTTAAGAGTACAGTGTTATAAATGTGTTATTAAGAGGACAGGGTTGCAGTTTGAGACAATTTCACACAAGGTTACACCGTTCACCTCCTAAATACCATATTTACTACCAATTATTATGCATTCTTTTTGTTATAATACAATGCAGTTATTAATGCTTTATTAAGCATTTGTTACTCTGGCAAATTCTAAAATGATACCTGAAAGTCAGTAGGCAAACGGATGAATTCAGAGCCGTCACACTCGTTTGATGAACTCTTCAGGGAAGCGAGTGTAAATGGGAAATAAGCAGAAGGCGAGGCAGGCCTCTTCCCACGAGGTGCCTGATTCTAAGTAACACAATTGTGAGCTATCTGCGGGATTGGAGGCAAGATATATGGCCAAGGAATGTTTCAGTAACACGGTTGCCAAGTTTGATTTCTACTTTAGATGTATTGATTTTGTCACTGTTCCAGAAGCCAGTTCCAAGCTCCCTGGATTAGAGGAGAATTTACAAAGCAATCATATTTATCTGGTGTGTTCTCAGGCAGGCACTAAACAGCAAGCCATCTCACAGGAGCCTGCAGGATGGGCCGTCACAAAAACCTCCACTTACCGTGGGTTTTTCTTTTTTGCCATTTCTTTTTTATTTGTTGTTTTTGTTGTCGTCGTCAACAGAAAAGACGAAAGTTGAAGTTTACGTTAATCTTAATTATTTTTTCCTCTGTCTTCCGAGATGGTAGAATATGAACAGAGAGAGCTCACAGCAGCAGTTTCTCTAACCCAATGGCCATCCTCGCTGTTTTTGCTGGCAGATGTTTCATCATGACCCACGCTGCGCTGTTCTCTAGATGAAGGCTTCCTGTTTCGCCTGCAGTCCTTTGAATGAACACCAGCGCACACCGCTGAAAGGCTAGCACTGAAGCATCTATAAAGAGGAACTCCACCAGGCAGGTGGGAGGATCGTAATTTGATGCGTTGTTCTGTACCTTTTAATATCGGCTTTTGTGTTCATATTTGTATGCTTTTGTTCACCTTTTGTATTAAACTCGGTGTGATGCGTCATGTAATGCCACTCCGTATCACTCAAACTGTAAACGCTACATTGCTGTGTTGGTGTCACCTTGAAACTAAAGCCGTGCAGAATATACAGACCTTTAAATGGCCTGGATTGCTCATACTATGCCCTATGTATGATATCAGCCCATCCACATAACGTGAAGATTAGCTGATCTATGCAGCTTGTCTGAAGGCTTTGTGCCCTGGTGTTGAGATGAAGCGTTACATAAGAACTAGGAGTAATAATAATAATAAACTTTATTTATATAGCACCTTTCATATAGAATGCAGCTCAAAGTGCTTTTACATTTCAGCACAAAGAATAGAGAGAGAAAAATGAATAAATCTAAAAATCACAATTTAAATGGCATAGAGAAAATCATGTAAGCAAAGGAATAAAGCAGTTTAAAGAAATAAAATAATAAAATAAATAAAATGATTAAGTGTTGCTAATTATAAACTAGATTAAAAAGGTATGTTTCCAGTTGCTGTTTAAAAATGTCCACTGAGGCTACTTCTCCCATACGATCTCCAAGCTATGCTCACTGTTTAAAAAATACATACAAGCATTGTTCTCATTGGTCAGTCAAGTATTAAGCCTCTGATTGGTTGCATGGATGGTTATGGAGGACGTGGTCGAAACTAACGCATACAGGGTAATATTCCTGAGTCTTCATCCTTCATCCAGCCAGCCAAGCTATATTTCACAGGTAATTTCTCAAGTTATATTTCAGGTAACAGGTTACATGGCCTTCACAGGTAACTTCAAACTTATGATATGAAGTCTTTTGTCAGTAATAAAGTAGTAAAACTGGGGAAATGTGCCCTGCTGTAAATCAAGATGGCAGTTTGACCTATAGATTTCTTCTCTGGATTACAAGTGCAAAAAAATTGTAAAACACCAGTTCAAAGCTTGGAAATAAATGTTTGTGCATATTTTATGGCAGTCACTAAAAGGTCCACAGGAATCATGAAGGATGGAATATTAAATATGGATATCAAGAAATGTCAGAGCTGAGGAGAAAAAAAGTCCTTTCGAATTATACACAGAAATTAACTGGGTAAACAATTAGGCGTTTAGTTTACAGCTTGGGCACATATTGAGCTGGCTGACACGTTTTATTGTATTGTTGTAAATTAAACAATGAAATGAGGGCAAAAACAGGATGAGCCTGTTCAATTAATTGTATGCTGTAATTACATACACTGGTGCATCAATAATAACATGACTGCTCCATTTTATTACGCTGCTATTTCACACTACCGTGTTCATCAAGGGCAGTGCGTGTGCGTGTGTGTGTGCATGTGTGTGTCTGTGCACACTGTGTGCATGTGTGTGTGTGTGTGCTGTATGTATGTATGTATGTGTGTGTGTGTGCGCGCTGTATGTGTGTGTGCGTGTGTGTGTGTTTGTGCACACTGTATGTATGTGTGTGTGTGTGTGCTGTATGATTTGATATTTCATTAGCCGATTATGAGTCCACACGATTGGTCTTGGTTCCGTTGTGGCAGGGAGGGCCTCCTCTGGTTACTGCTGAATTAGCCTCTGGCTACACACATACAGGTCACCAGTGAGAGATGCACTAGCTCTCCTGTGTAGCACACTGTGCGGTTGGGAGAGTTGAGAACAGTGTTGCTTGTGGCCGAGTGTCCATGCATTTCAGCTTCAGTGACCCCCCTAGGGTGAGCGTTCCTCTATTTTTACTCAACATGAGAGGCTGCATCACCATTTCCCCCCAAATGTTAGATACCATCTACTTAGACACCATCTACTCCTACGGCATGTAAACCAAAACGTTCACATTGCGATCTTTGCCATGTTGTACCGGACATGAGCGGAGAGGAGAAATGTGCCACATCATCTTTTAATATATTCCAAAGACATGAGTTACTCACACACACACACACACACACGTGTTGTTTTACCAGACAATTAGTAATTACGCTCCGTATTCAACAGCGCTCGTGGGGAGGTTTTCCCATGTTACACTGCTAGGCCAATAAAACTCGATTGATTGACCGATCGAACCAGTAAGCATCGCGCCAAGCCCGCTTTTCAGTCATTAGCGTTGGTCCCTTCCGCAGCCACTGTTCTCCGTCCAAAGTGAATATCGCGCCCAGTGACATAATTGGCCTGATAAGTCTCAGTCAAGTAAAAAATAAATAAATAAATAAACCATGTTTGGAAACGTGCAGCGGACACATTAAGCAGATCCCTGCCCTCCAGACGTGCAGGCCGTGATAAAGCGATGCGCTCACACAGACAATGCCCTGCAAATTGGAGCCCTTCAGTCTCCACGCGGCAGCACTAATTGGCATGTCAATCTCGCAGAGCTGGCTGACTCCTCGCAGACATGATCAAATTGTCATTACGGCGCTGGATCCCGTGGCAAGGAAAGGCCTGCTGTTATTACAGCACGGTGGCTCCATTTTGTTGTTTACCCCGAGCATAAAGCGAGCGGGCCCTTTAAGGAGGCTGTGGAAATGAGACCAGACGATGTGTGCTGAGCTGGTCTCATTTTCCCCCAGAGGGGTTCAAGGTTCAAGGTTCAAGGTTTTTTTTTATTGTCAGTCACAGATATATACAAGTATAACACGGTGAGTGAAATTCTTGTGCCAGAAAACTCCCGACAGCAAACAGCAGTAAGACTATATATTTTTTAAACTATAAGTAGACCATAAATAAAATAGTTAAAAACGGTGCAGCAAATTAAACTATAAGTATACATAAACATAAATAAAAAATTAAAGCGAAGATAAAAATTTTTAGCTAGAAACAGTGCAAAAATGTACCTATGTAAACCGATATAAACTGGGCAAGTGAGTACCAGTTATAATAGACTTTGCAATAATATTTTAAAAATACAAACATACGGGAAAAATACAATACAGAATAAAAAATACAATACAGAAAAAATACAATACAGAATAGTGCAAATAGGTATGAAGGTGCAAATTACAAACCAATTGCAAATACAATTGGGTGTGTGCAGAGTGCGAGGATCAGCTCCTATTCAGCAGCCTGATGGCCTGACTATGGAAGCTGTCCCTGAGTCTGTTTGTGCGGCACTTGATACTGCGGTATCTTCTGCCTGACGGTAAAGTGGAATACAGTTTGTGGCAGGGGTGGTAACTGTCTTTGATTATGCGTTTGGCCTTTGCCACGCACCGCCTGGTGTAAATGTCCTGGAGGGAGGGAAGCTCCCCTCCCACGATGCCCTGGGCCGTTCGCACGACCCTCTGTAGTGCTCTGCGCTCAAGTACGGTGCAGTTCCCATACCAGACGGTGATGCATCCTGAGAGAACACTCTCAATCGTACCCGTGTAGAATGTACGGAGGATACGGCGGCACATGTTGAATTTCCTCAGACGTCTGAGGAAGTACAGGCGTTGTTGGGCCCTTTTCACCACGTGTGTGGTGTGTGTGGTCCATTTGAGGTCCTCGGAGATATGCACGCCGAGGAACTTGAAGCTGCTGACCCTCTCTACTGCAACCCCGTCTATGGAGATGGGGGCGTGCTCTCCTCTCTGCCTCCTGTAGTCCACGATCAGCTCCTTGGTCTTCTGGGTGTTGAGGGTGAGGTTGTTCTCCTGGCACCACTGTGTCAGTGATCCAACCTCCTCTCTGTAGGCTGTCTCGTCGTCATCGGAGATCAGTCCCAGCACCGTCGTGTCATCAGCAAACTTGATGATGACGTTGGAGCTATGCATGGCCATGCAATCGTGGGTGTACAGGGAGTAGGAGAGGGCTCAACACGCATCCCTGGGGGGCTCCTGTGTTGAGGGTCAGTGGCTCTGAGGTAGTGCTGCCCATCCTCACCACCTGGCGGCGGCCCGACAGGAAGTCCAGTATCCAGCTGCACATGGTGGAGTGCAGGCCTAGACCCCGGAGCTTGGTGTCGAGCTTGGCAGGAACTATTGTGTTGAACGCTGAGCTATAGTCCACAAACAGCATACGCACATAAGAGTTCCTGCTCTCCAGGTGAGAAAGGGCGGTGTGAAGTGCCACGGCAATTGCGTCGTCAGTGGATCTGTTCTGGCGATATGCAAATTGCCATGGGTCCAGTGTGTCAGGCAACATGGAACAAATGAAGACCTTAACCAACCTCTCGAAGCATTTACTGACAATCGAGGTGAGGGCTACGGGCCTCCAGTCGTTCAGACACGTTACCTTGGGGTGTTTGGGGACAGGCACAATGGTGGACATCTTGAAGTCCGCGGGAACAACAGCCTGGGACAGGGAGAGGTTGAAGATGTCTGCAAACACCCCTGCCAACTGGTCAGCGCATGCTCTGAGGACGCGCCCCGGGATGCCGTCGGGGCCTGCTGCCTTGCGGATGTTCACCTGCTTGAAGGCTCTGCGCACATCGGCCTCTGAGATGCTCAGCAGGCTGGGCTCCCCAGGCAGCGCTGACTCCGGTGGGCTGCCGTTCACATCGAACCGAGCAAAGAATGTGTTCAGCTCTGCTGGGAGGGAGGTAGAGGAGTTCTCTACACAGCTGGTTCTCCCTCTGAAGTCCGTGATTGTCTGTAGCCCCTTCCACATACCCCTCACGTCTTGATTCTGAAATTTCTCCTCCACTCTGCTCCTATACTCTCGCTTGGCAGTGTTGATGGTCCTGCGGAGGTCATAGCGGGCTCTTCTATACTCCTCCATACTTCCGCAGTTGAAGGCGGCGTCGCGCGTATGCAGTGCAGCGCGAACATCCCGTTAATCCACGGTTTCTGATTTGGGTATATCCGAACCGATTTAGTAGGAACAGCGTCATCCATGCACTTCTTGATAAACCCCCCGACTGTGGACGCGTACTCACTGATGTTGTTGTCCGAGGCGTCCTTGAACATGGACCAGTCGGTGTGTTCAAAACAGTCCTGCAGCATGGATTCCGATTTGTCCGACCAGCGTTGAACCTCTCGCGCAGCGATTGGTTGCTGCTTCAGTCTCTGCCTGTAAGCGGGGAGTAGCTGGATAGAGCGGTGGTCTGATTTGCCAAACGGTGGGCGGAGGAGGGCCTTGTAGCCACCCGGAAGGGGGTGTAGCAGTGATCCAGCGTCTTCTCACCACGGGTCTTGCCTGTTATGTGTTGGTAAAACTTCGGGAAAACTTTCTTCAAGTTCGCCTTGTTGAAGTCCCCCGCCACAATAAAAGCAGCCTCCGGGTGAGCCGACTCCTGCACGCTAATTACCCCGTAGAGTTCCTTCAATGCAATGTCCGTATTGGCTTGTGGCGGGACGTAAACAACAGTCACGATAACCGCTGTAAACTCCCGAGGTAGCCAAAATGGTCGGCACATTAACATCAGATACTCCAGGTCCGGGGAACAGAACGACTTCAGAGTATGCACACAACTTGGGTTACACCAAGACCTGTTGATCATAATACATACCCCCCCTCCGCGATCCTTACCGGAGAGAGTCTTTGTTCTGTCCGCGCGGTGTGCGGAAAAACCCGTGGGCTCAATGGCTGTGTCGGTAATCCCCTCCTTCATCCAGGTCTCCGTTAAGCAGATGATACAATTGTCCCTTGTTTCACGGTGGAATTGAATACGAGCCTGTAGCTCGCACAGCTTATTGTCCAAAGACTGTACATTAGCCAGTAAAATGGAGGGTAATGGAGGACGATTGGCTCTGCGTCTCAGCCTGACCAGCACGCCGGCTCGCTTCCCTCTCCTCCGGCGGCGTCGCTTGCGTGAGATCGCTCCCAAGATGGACGGGGTTAATCCAACAAAGGCTCCTGAGTCCGAGTCAAAAGAGTTGAAAAACTCCGGTGTGCGGCGAGCGATTGCCGATCCAATCTCCAGAAGTGTACGTCTGTCATAGGTGATAAGGCTGCTAACTTTTTGAATAAAAATAAGTACTATAAAAAAAGTAAGAAACAAAAAACTGCGTGTTAGCTCGGGAGCTAGCGGCGAAGCAGCCATTCCTACGGCGCTCCGGAGACCAGAAAGCTGACATTAATATTTCTTGTTCTTTGATGCTACATAGCTAGTTCTTGCCTTGTTTTTTTTGGGCGGGGTTTGGGGTTTTACCAGATTTTCCCCAATATTTTCTCCTAATTTGGTGTACCATCTATTGGTTAAATTTCCCCCACGAGCCCGCCGCCTACAACTACGGAACCAGCCACTACCCTGGGACCGGCAGTGATGATGGCAATGAACCCCCTCCTTCGAGACTGAACTCACCTAGCCGCCACCTGTGATTCCGTTACGCACCCACAGGGAAGAATTCTGTGCATGTGGTGCAAGTGCTTTTACTGATTGAGCCACTCGGGGTAGGTCTCCCCTTGTTAAATTTATATCCCAAATGCCCCAAGTTTAGTCTTGAGCAAACAGCGGGATGGATAGGCATTCTGGATTCACCAGTTGCTATGATACCATCTGGACTACGTGCAGTCGTGGGTAAGCACCTTATGTCCAACGTTCAAAGCTCTGATCACCTCAGAATAAATAAGGTGGGGTGTTTTTGAAAAGCAGGGGAATGTCTGGCTCTGGCGTTGCTTTGTCTTCTTCGTCTGCTCAGCTTGCTGTGCTCACTGCCTACAAAAAACCCGCTTCATCCCGGAGAGTAAGATATCCGTCTCGACGCGGCTGAAACCTGACAGAAGCGAGTGAGATTCAATCACGACAGCTGACATTTGCAAACAAACGAGGGCTGCCAAGGCTTCCCCCAGATTGTAATGCAGTCTGCATCGTCGAGCGCATCTCATTTGCATTCATTACGTCCGTCCCCTGAGAGCACTTGGTGGGATGTTGCTAACAGGTTCAATGAGAATTTTGTTCAGATTGCATCAGTTTGCAACAAATGGGGTAAAAAGTTTGTAAACAAAGCAGGTAAACAACTATATTATATTATCATGTTGTTATATTATGATAACATGAAATAAAGGCCTGGATTGGATCCAACATTTTTCATGAACTTTAGTGTTGCAAGCTCAGATATCACCAAAATGAACTTGCCAAACTGTGCTTTTGAAGAAAAAACAACAACACTTCTTTGTTGTTTTTAAAGAAAAAGTGGTAGAAGTTGTTGACAAATGTTGAATGAATCCAAGGAGTGGATTCAGTGGGTTGGCCAAAATCTATTATGGTGTGTGGATCCATGGGATTCTCTATCGCCATGTGTTCTTCCAGGTAGCTCTTGTCTATATTCATTTACGGTGTGGTGACTAGTCAGTTTTGTAATATCAATGCTGAAAATGCTGAAATTCACAGGTAAACTGCCACTTACAGTGTGAACTGTAATCACTCGATGGCTGAAGATTGACCTACGCTTTTTTGCCCGGTCTAAAAACACCAGCCTTGTAAAATATTTGGCTTTGGTAATGCACACAGCCTGGATACAAGCATACGATCTGCAGGTGTCCACAGAACAAGATGCAAAGGCCCGCAGCAGCGTTTATTGTGAGGCAGCGTTTATTGTGAGGCAGCTGACTGGCCATGATCAGGCATCGAGGCAAACCCAGTGGACCAGGAGGAGAGGAGATAAGCAATAAAACCGTGTATATGTGAGCTTTTCTGCCACAAAATGTACAGAATTATTAATGCGTTTAATAACACATTCCCATTTCTAGGCTGTCATTAAAATGAGAAAATGGTCCAGACACACTGTGTGTGTATATACATGTATATATATATATATATATATATATATATATATATATATATATATATATATATACTGTATATATACACACACACACAGTACCAGTCAAGAGTTTGAGTACACCTTCCATCTGGATTATGGCTTATCGGGCACTCCTTCATTCTTCAGCAAGATAACGGCCCGAAACACACCTTGAAATTCTGCAAGAAATATCTTGTGAAGGAGGAACGTGAAGGACAACTCAAACTAATGACCTGGCCTGCCCAGTGTCCAGCCCTCAATCCCATAGAACTTGTATGGGATGAACTGGACAGAAGAGTCAAAGCAAAGCAACCCACAAGTGTCTCTGGGAATTGCTGCAGGAGAGCTGGGAAGACATGTCGGGTGATTTCCTGCTGAAACGTATTAACCAAATGGCCCGTGTTTGTGAGGCTGTTATCACGGCAAAGGGTGGCTATTTTGAGGAATCCAAGATTACATTTTCAATTAAATTTTCTTGAACATTGCTTTGATGTTCCTTTTGTTTATTGTTTACATGTGTTTTTTTTTACTTTTCAAGTATTTACAGAAATGTATGATGTAAAAAGATATGACATTGTCAATTATGAAATAAACCTAGTTTCCAGCAGGTGTACTCAAACTATTGACTGGTACTGTATATATACCTGGTTTATACCTGGTTTTCGAATGGCATCCCTACCATAGATATAATACATTTTTTGTTGTGACTGTAATTTTCTTGTTTGGCGTATGCCAGCATGATTTTTGATGCCGTTCCCCTTGACACATTAAATCATTTTGCCATTTCTGTGAGTGACGCACCCGCAATTCGGGCACCATCCATTTTCCCACTTTCAAAATTGGTTAGATCTCTCATGTCATTGGCACGGAACTACCACAACTTCATAACAGTTACATGACTCAAATCACATACCACCCATCTCAGTTTCTTTCCACAGGCAGTCAGGTTGCTGAACAGCTGACGCTCCATATGCACTTCACATTTGTTGTATAATATGTAATGTAATGTTATTGCGTACTGTATATTGTGCATTGTGTATTGTGTACTGTATGTTTTGTATATATACATACTGTATGTGTACATCGTGTACATTGTGTACATAGTATGTGTAGGCCTGTAGTGTCTATTGTTTTGGGGATGGTGTGTCCTTTGTGTGTTCAAGGCAGAGGGCCAGAGCACAAGCATTTCATTGTATTGTAATCATACATATGACAATAAACTTGAACTTGAATGTTGCTTTAGGAACTCACATATTAAATTGTTGATTATAAAACATCTTTTATAGCAGAAACATGTTGGTAATTAGTGACATTAATATGAAACACGTGTAGACTCCTTTTTAATTGCAATTTAGTTGCTTCAAAATTTTCATTTGGTGTTCCAATTATTTTGTCTACCCCCTGTGTGTGTGTGTGTGTGTGTATGTGTGTGTCCGTGCTTTATTTATATATATATATATATATATATATCTATATACTGTATATATACAGAGGGAATATAATAGTTCATATTAGAATAGTTCATATTTATTCATAATCTACACCTCTTTGCCTTATGTCATGTATTTGGAAATAATTCTCAGCTGATTCCATGCTGCAAGCTATAATGGCACATTGAATTTTGCACATTGATAGCAGCTTATTTTTTCTAGAGGTATACACATAGCCAGGCCGCCATTGTAAATAAGAATTTGTTCATAATGGCTTGCCTGGTTAAATAAAGGTTAAATAAAATAAAATAAATAAAGAAGATGGCATGTTACCTTGCTCTCCAGTTCTCCAGTTAGCCTTGGAGCATAGGGTATAGTCACACACTAATAGCGAATGCATGTTAAGTGTATTGCCAGCCTAGTCAAGGTTAATACCATCTTCCCCTTTAAGGGCCCCCCAATGCACACTGTCATCCTCTCCATGCTAGCTAGCTAGCTAGTTCAGAAGCACGATCTGATCCTCTCTTTCACAAACGTGTTCAGTTCTACAGAGAGCCTTCCATACCGCTAGTGTTTCACAGTGATAAACTCTGTGTCTTGGAGCAGAGAATCACTGTGCATTCAGGTCTGCACATCTACCCTGGTCTGCATATCCTGACCTCCACTCTCCTCTCCAAGAGTGCCGTGAATCCACCGTCCATTAAAGGCAAAGTGAATGCCAACAGAAAAAAACAAAAATGCTCTTTCAACCATTCGGATCCATTTGAATTTCAAATTCACTCCACTTATATAAAAATATGTGTGTTTAGGCTAAAGTATTGCTGCTGCGGTTTGTTTCTTTTTTGGTTCTTTTTGTCCCCTTCTGTGTTTTAAAATGGAGCTATCTAGTTGAACAACAAATAAAAACCCGCCTCAGGGCTCTTAAAACTGGCTGTATAATAAAGAGAAACCTCTCTGTGCTCCTCCTACTCGCCCTTCAGGAGCCAAATATAACAGATGCAGTGGAGTCCGCATTGGCATAGAGCGATGCGCAGCACACATCCACGCTGGCAATGAATACACAATGTAGTGTAATGGTTAGGGCACTGGGCTTGTAACTCAGAGGTTGGCTTGTAGCGCAGGTTCAATTCCCAGGTGGGGGCGAATGTAAACTGTGTAAGTTGCTCTGGATAAGAGCAAACGCTTGAATCCCTAAACCTGGCAAAAGTGACAGCTGTGCTCGGTTTGTAGTAGCTGCGTCCTGTTCTGATCCCATACAGCAGGTTCACGCACGACGTCATGCCGGCCCTGCAGCGTATTGGAGCACTCAGGATTTTGACGGTACGTGACGGTGCAGCCGTTTGCCATGCCCCTGCAGTACCGAGGACGGCTCCGTTCACGTTAAGTCTAATTGATTATGATCGGATCCCCCTTCAGACCGTCTCTGGCGGGTGAGGGAGCTCCCTTCAGTGCGTGGGCAGTGAGCCCGATGCTATGCTCTGTGACAGGGCTATTACGATCACGCTGCAGGTTTTAACCTTATCGCCTCCCAGTCATTTCCACCTTTGCCAATCTCACTCCACTTGCGGGAATTGGGGCCGTGAATTCAGAGAGTTATCCTTAACGCCTCACCATATCCTCACTGAGGACTTCATTTACGAGCACAAAACAGCAGCTCCAAACCACATTCGACAAAAATGTTCTGCACTAAAAAGAAATTCAGCTCTAAGGCAAAGCAATCACATCTACAGCGGAATGGGTTTTCTAAGGTTTTGGTATTTTGGTACCTTAGTTTTGAGATTTGAGTAATGTGGTAACTGCTCAAATACAGTGGTGGTCAACTTCGACTGTGATTTTGTGCAAATGAGGACCAAGTGCTGCATTCACACTTAAGAGGGATGGTTGAAATGTACTACGCAGCTTTACAACAGCAATGTCCACATTTCTCATTTGTTGTTCACCTCTGAGTCCATGTAGATGAAAGGCTCTAAATGAAAATGTTTTGTGGACATCGTTGTTTTTCCTCCTCTTATTCCTGCATCTGGTCCCAGTTGTTCTCAGCTCAAGACCGCACACCGCACACAATGTTCCACTGCCGAGTGCTGTTTTTAACCTGAATTCATCAGCTTCTGCAGCCGCGCTTGGGAATAGGGAGAGGAAGACGGATAAAATTGCTGCGAGCCTGACCTGTATTCTCAGTAGTTTGCCCTTTCATTGATGTATCGGTGTGCTCCTCAGGTATTTTAAAGTGGTGCATGCTGGGTAACATGTCCACTGATGTTCCATTGTGACTATCCCTGTGGATCTTCCAAATGACAAAAAAAACAAAGCCACCACTGCTCAACAGATATACCCTAGTGGTAAAACATTGCTGCAGGATCCAGTCAGTAATTCAGGGGCACTATCATGTTGAGGGCTTCTTCTTTAGTCACAGCTGAAAGATGGTATTCAGCTATTCAGAGTATATCAAATGCACTCAGATAGAACCTCAATAACCAGTGTGGTTAGCGTTCTTGCACAAAATGGCTGCTGTGCTTCTCCCAGGATGGGTGCTACACATTAGTGGTGGTTTAGGTGAGTTTCCCCCCTTCACTGTAAAGTGCTTTGAGATATTGAAAATTATAATCCATTATTATAAGCTAAGAAGGGAAAAACAGCAAAATAGTCACATCAGGCCTTGGCATTTTGAATGCAGTTGGTGTGAAAATCTGTTTTCTTAAAGAATTTTGACAACTTCAACTAGATGTTTGTCACAAAGCAGGACCACGAGCAAGACAGAATCCAGCCCAAACAGTAAAGTACAATGAAACTGAAAAGATTTAATGCACAGAAAAAGAAAATACACTGGGAATGAATAGTACACTGAATTAATAGTTCAGTGTTACACTGCTTATTAGAAAATCATGTGAATGTATTTTTGTTAATTTGCTGAACAGAAGTTTGTGTTTTGTATTCGATTCTGTGGGGAAAATGGCTTTAATGTGCAGTGAACCACTGCTTTTTCATGTGAATGTGTAGGCGTATATATATTTGCGTGTTTGTGTGTGTGTGTGCGTGTGTGCACATGTGTCTGTGTGTGTGTGTGTGCACATGTGTGTAGGTGTGTGCGCATACATGTGCATGTGTGTGCGTGTGTGTGCGCACATGTGTGTGTGTGTGTGTGTGTGTGTGTGTGTGTGTGTGTGTGTGTGTGTGTGTGTCCACGTGTGTGGGGGATGTGTGCATACATGTGCATGTGTGTGTGTGTGTGTGTGTGTGTGTGTGTGTGTGTGTGTGTGCGTGAGTGTGTGTGTGTGTCTGTGTGCGTGCGTGTGTGTGTGTGTGTGTGTGCATAAATGTGTGTGTGTGTGTGTGTGTGTGTGTGTGCGAGAGAGGCAGAGCATGTATGTTAGCTCCTCCAGAGGTCTATCCATGTGGATGACAGCTGCTCATGTAATGTCTTCTACAGCAGAATTATGATGACACCATTTTGGATGGTCCATTGGGCACATGTATGTCATCTGCTTGTTATTTTCTGTCACTTTTGTCCCATTGTCCATATTCATCATGTTCTTATATATTATACATTCCTTTGTGCAACATCCACATTTTAAATTCCAGTCACTCTTGATGTGATGTCACACCCTCGCCATCATATTCTCTTGACATTACTTTGGTCTCTTCTATATATGCTTATGCATAAACCCACAGTTGTTAAATCCGTTCCCTTCGACGGCACGTACTGATAATATGGGACATGGAGTTTTGGCACTAATTTCACACCATTTGCTCATTTATTTTGCTGTGGTCAAGCAGTCTGGCAATCAAATCCCAGTGCAGGGATTTCGGCAAGGGCAGCCATGACAGCTGGGAACACAGTAAACACACTGTGATTAGACAAGGGGCCTGATGCTCTGAGGCAGTGATATTTATTCATTAACTAAAAAAAGATGCTTTTACTCCTTTTTCTCACAAATGGGTCCACACACTAGAACAGTCCCTTAACAGAATGCAGATCCTGGGGCCCATCCTCACACTAGAACAGTGCCTTAACAAGATGCAGACCATGGGGCTCATCCACACACTAGAACAGTGCCTTAACAGGACGCAGACAGTGGGGCTCATGTACACTAGAACAGTCCCTTAACAGGATGCAGACAGTGGGGCTCATCCACACTAGAACAGTGCCTTAACAGGATGCAGACCACTGGGCTCATCCACACACTAGAACAGTGCCTTAACAGGATACAGACTGTGGGGCTCATCCACACACTAGAACAGTGCCTTAACAGGATGCAGACCACTGGGCTCATCCACACACTAGAACAGTGCCTTAACAGGATACAGACTGTGGGGCTCATCCACATATTAGAACAGTGTCTTAACAGGATGCAGACCATGGTGCTCATCCACACACTAGAACAGTGCCTTAACAGAATGCAGACTGTGGGGCTCGTCCACATATTAGAACAGTGTCTTAACAGGATGCAGACAGTGGGCCTCATGCACACTAGAACAGTGCCTTAACAGGATGCAGACCGTGGGGCCCATCCACACACTAGAACAGTCCCTTAACAGAATGCAGACCGTGGGGCTCATCCATGGATGCACTCCAAGGCAGTATGTTTCTTCTTTACTCTTTTTTTATTTTCTTAATCAAATTGTGACAGAGCTCATACAAAGAACCTCAATGTTTCAGCCGAAACCTTTGTCAAGAGTGTGCAGGGCCTTCTAATCAAAGGTCTGCAACTGTAGCTTAAAAGATGGGGACCACCGGAAAGAAGAAGAACACCAAGAGGACAAAGAAGTCAAAAGCGTTCACGGGGCTGTGGCAGAACAATCTTTGCCACTGGGTTGCTGCCATGGCCCCCTCTGTGGGCTTTGGGCCTGAGCTCCCAGCCCGCCTCCGCTATGTACAGAAAGTGTCTAACTAACCATATCCTGTCTGACAGTTTTGCCATCTTCCCCTGTTCCACTCTGCGCCCTGCCTTCATGCTCCGCTCGGTGCCAGCTCCCTTGTGGGGCTGGTGGGAATGTAAATCTCTCCTCAGCGGTTGGGTCTGCTCCATCGCTGTGATCTCTAGTGCATTATCGGTGGTCAGCATCGGCTAAAAACGCTGGCCCGGCCCGGTGTTTTACACCACAGACAGTGCGGGAGAGCGGCCGGACAGCTTTTTCATGTTTCGGAGATGGGGGCCAATGAGCGAGTCCATGGTTGGATTAGCGTAGCGCTGTGTCTACAGCCTTCCCAGATGAGGGGGTGGGCGTGTGAAGGGGGGACCTTGTTCTCAACAGCCATTGGTATAACAGCACACACATACACACACACTGGTCTTGAACACCCAGCACATCCCCCCCCCCCCACCCCCAATCAGCTCCCAAAGCACAGCCTGTGGAGCTATCCAGGGCCACCTTAAACCTGGAGCAGCCAGAACCAGACAGCCTATTCTGGCCCTTCCCCCCTCTCTCTCTCTCTCTCTCTTTCTCTCCCTTAGTAGTCTCCTTAATGGACAAGATCTGTCTTAATGCACTCATCTCTGGCCATGTGGAACCGTGTCCAAACTTTTTGCTTTTTTCTGGAATGTGACCCCTGTCCACTCAGCCTTTTAAAAAGGCTAAAAAGTGCAACCAGCACATTTCCGAAAGACATCTCAACTCAATTCTCAACTAAAAGCCAATTAACCCGCTACACACTCCAACAGATCACACAGTCTGTGAGGGCTTGTAGGGGTGAGGCCCAAGTGCGACCAATAGGGGAACAAATAAGGAACTCCTGACGAATCAGGGTGCCCACTAAAATACGCTGGGAAGCAAGGGACGGTACCCTGCGAGAAACGTGACAGTAACTTAATGGGAAAACGATACCCCGCATATAGCGAAATAATAACTACCCACAACAGAGGGCGAATAAATGCAGTCAGCGACCGGTAGTAAAACTGAACTAAAAAACACTGGTGAGTAGCCAAACAAACCACGACCCAGAAAGTAGGGCGACTCTAAGATATCGGACAGTGTCGAGGAATAAATGCTAAGCTGGCGACGAAATAAAAAGGACCACTACGGGGAACAGAGAACTGACAATCTACCTCCTAAAAGATGATCTCAGAGTGCTACGTATTTAGCTCCCATAACCGATCACATCAAAAGGAGGAGAAACCAGCCACTGACCCACGTAGAGGGACAAGAAAGAAAAATAAACTTTGTGATGCAGCACAGACCCAAAACAGATCTGGAACGAACCCAGACACCTAAGACGCAGCTTAGGAAAATGAACAGCAAAATAACTGCCCTGAGTCTGCCGGTAAGTAGCCCAGAAAACAGACTGAACAAAAACAAAAGTAAACACAGAACCTCCATAGAAGCGAAGCAAAAACTAAAATGAATCTTTTTCTTTATAGTGTCTAGTTTCTTCGGTTTTTGTTTTTTGTTTCAAAGTCTTTTCAGTACTGCGAATAACCTTACCGACTTCAACGTCACATGAATACACTGAAGCGAGGAGCAGTGAAAACAGTAAACTTAAATAGGCAGCGAACACCTGTGAACAATCAGCTGATCAGGTCTGGAAGAGGGGCAGGAACATACTTACGAGGATTAGAAAGGAGTACGCCCACACAGGGCTAAACAGGCACTCAAACCATGACACAGTCAGGCCCGCATTATGTTCCCAGGAGTGTGTCAAGGTGTTCATATCCACATAAGGGGATTTGTATTAATGTTCATAATGTTGTTTTTTATTTAGGTTTTGGCACATTTGAAAGCTGCCTCAGACACCTCCATTCCTGCCTCCCATCTGAGCGATTTGTATACATAGTGTTATGCAGCATAACATCTGTGTCTGCCATGTGCTCAGATGTGAGTTTACCTCTGTGGGACAGAGCAGCACTCTTCAGAGGGTCCAACCTCTCCTTTTCCTCCTGGCAGGGGGCAGAGAGGTTGGGGTGAGGGGCTGGGAATTTCCACAATCTTTTATATATTTAGTGTTTCTTGGCAGCAAACGCGCCAAACAAATGCAAACAAGACAATGCATTTCAACATGGAAACGCAGACGAGAGTGAGAGGGTGTGTTTTTTCCTTATTGCCGACGGGTGAGGTTTTGCACCACAGGCAGGGAAAAAGAATTACATCTGCGGTGCTCTCATGCTGCTGGCGTCCAATTTTTACACTTTTTTATTATGTCTTTTAATTAATTGGGGCGGGGGGGCGGTTGGTGTGAAATTCACTCAGAATTAATTTCACCCTCCAGGGATTGTTTTAAGGAGCGCGAGAGAGCGGCGGGAGGAAGTGATGTGTGCGAGCACGTTAGTCGCGACCTTCGGAGCGCGTGCCGACGCGGGGTTGGAGGTGGGCGCCGCCCAAGCGGCATCGGAAACTCATTAAGGTTTTGGGCTGACCCCTCAGCGGGTCGCTGGTTGTGTGGTGCCCCTCTCCCGGCCCCCCTAGCCCCTCTCCTTCGCTCCACTGCACCCCCAGGGCCCGACAGCCACTGAAAAACCAAGATAATCACCACGGACACACTGGAGGGACGGTATAACGCTAGGGTGTCCAGCTAATGCAGGGCATGGGTGTGCAGGTAACTGCCAGAATAAAGGCAACACTGTGGTAACCCGGGGGCAGACTTGAGCTAATATTGAGTCAAAAATAATGATTAATTGAATTGAGGATTAATAGTCTAGTGCAGATGAAAGACAAAATCATCTTAAGAAATTGTACTGCGGCCTCCGGGGTGGTCTAGCGGTTACAACGTTTGACGCTGGCCACTGCGACCAGGGTTCAATTCCATCGGCCGCGCCAGAGTCGGCTCTGGCCGGGAGTGCCACTAGGGGCCGTCAATTGGCCGTCCGCCCCAGGGAGGGGGGACGGAAGCTGACATGAGCTTGCTGCATACAGGAGTGGCTCTGGAGTACCGGAGTTACGGTCGATGGCTTGGCGAGTGCCGTCTCAGAGGAGTCGATACTTTGCCTTTGTCACTGGGCTACGGCAGCGAACTCACAATACGAGGGGGGGATTGACATGAAAAAGTGAGGGTGTAATTGGCCACTAAATTGGAGAAAATGGGATAAAATCAGAAACAAAAGAAAAAAAAAAAAGAAATTGTACCTGCATCCTTTGTAACAAGAATCACCTTTGACAGAGTCGTTTGTGTTGCTTTAGGACAGAGTCCGACTTTAGCCGGTTGTAATCAGCGTGTTCCATTACGCGGGTAATGGCTGTTTGCCCGCGTTTCCTGTTTCTTCCCCCTCCCGTGTTTCGTTTACAGAACAGAGCCGTCAAAGCGGCAGTGACCTGTTGTGTTGCCATTGGCTCCCTGCAGTTTTAATCAATTTGAAAGCATCAAAGTGTGATGGTGCCGGAGCCTCCAGGGGACGGGGGGTCACACTCCCTGATCCAAAAAGCCTTGAATCATAACATCAGGGGTGCGCCTCTAATGCGGCAGCAGTACCGTCCATAAAGCAGGCAGGGGGGCCCCTCATTTTTAACAATGGCTTTCCTCATGACGGACGGGTCAGTGGCTGCGAAAGGGAGCCAGTGTTCACCGTGACAGCTCCTCTTTTTAAAAGTGCGCCGTGAGCAGCTCTATTGGCACGCTGTGCATTTTTCAAGTATTGGCAGCTCTAGGGTTGCTGTCATATTTTGAAGAAAAACCTAGACCACACTGCCTTGCTTAAAAAAGTACCTAGGGTCGATCTACTAGAAATGAAATCCCAGAAGAATTTTTTTATTCTTTTTTTAATGCAGAAAATATTCATAAATCAGCCGAGAGCCATCGGCTTACTTGTGTGTGCTCTGATTAGACACGTTCGCTGGGCCTTCGCTTGGATCCATTTTCAAATATGGCCTGCCTCTCTCCAGAAAACTTTGACTTTGGAGCTCCTATTAGATAGACATGTTAAATGATAACTGCAAAGCTTCTTCTCAAGTTCAGGCCGAGGTGCTTTTCAAAGGCATACACATGCATTTCTGAAATGGAACACGCTGATTAGAACCGGCTCGTCTGATTCTGTCTTAAAGCAACACAAACGAGTATGTAACAAGAATCACTTTTGACAAAGGATGTAATACAATTTCTTCAAACTATTTCGTCTTTCATCTGCTGTGGGCTATTAATCCTCAATTCAACCAGTCATTATTTTTTTACTTAATGTAGCACCTTGAGAATTGAGTGTTTCAATGAATAGAAACAATGTGAGCCATAGTGAAAAGGGCATGAAAGGAAGGTCAATTATCATTTCACCAAGTCTACACTGATAGTATTGAATTTAATGAGTTTTGTTCAAACTTTTCCAGTCTGCCTTCATCTGCCTTCATCTTTGAATAGCAGATTTAAGCAAGACTTCATTTCCGGCTCAAGTTGCAATCTTTGAGTGGCAATTTCAACCTGACAATTACGTGATTCAAAGCCACTGCACACCACATCTGCCGGGAAGATTAATCTCTCTCATCGGTAAATGTCACCTGTCAAAACTGATGGCGCAAAACACAGAGGCACAAATCAAATCAAGAGTTACGTTTTGTTGATTCTTTTGCGATAGTTTTCTTTCGCCCCAGAGATCGCATTTCCTCGAGCTCATTCGGTTGTGTAAGCACAGAAAACAAAGTAAGACCTGCATAAATGTATTACTCAAAATTAAGGACCAAAATGTTTTGCGGGTAGATTGAATAGATCCCTAAAGTTATTTTTGACAGTTGAGTGTCCGCTCACTCATTAGTCAAATTCTACATTTATTTTTCACAAAGCCGTCCTTCGCAAGTGGTCTTTTAAAAAAAGGTCATAATGTTTCCATTATTTTTACAACATTACAGTTTTTTTTTATTGCCAAGACACATTTCTTGAAATGATGCTCCATTTCCCAAAACTCTAAACTGCACACTCATCTTCACAAACTTCAAACTTCTATGTCAAAACCAAACTCTCCACTCAAAACCATGTAATCTTATATCTAAACCAAACTTTGCCTTCAGACATCACACAAAAGCCATCAAATACACATACACTACAAAATAGTCAAAACATTACAAAACACTACCTTAAAAACCTGTTACTGCAATGAATAATGGTGCTTATGGTTTTCCGCCAGAACAACCTCATTACATGATGAACACAATATAAAGACACAACACATGTATAAATTTGCTAAAAATGGTATTCCTCAATGTACTGTAGTAAAATAAACTGAAATTGAGAGATATAAACCAATGAAGAAAAAAAACAGTTTGTACATAAAGAAAGAAATCACATTTCTTCTGCCTCAGCATCCCGTCTCTGGTCTGGGTCAGGCGAGAGATTCTCATCAACATTACAGGCAATATTAGCCCTAGCCAGGCAGCGGGGGAGAAAAACTCTTACATGCCTTACCCACCCCTGGCAAGCCTCAACTGTAATACCTAAACAAGCCTACAAAAGTAGGTCATCATATAGCCTGTACTACAGTATATACTGCTGTAATACTGTACATAACTGTACTCAAATACTTGATACAGTATGAAAAACCATACTTGAACCATCCTCTTCCTCTACCTTCAGGTCTTTGTAGTTCCATTGTTCCAAAACAAGTGAACTGACCCATGGCCCTTTTATCTATCTATCCATTCTGAGGCTCTGATTGGTGAGTGAACAATTTTGACTCTTAGTGTTTCCTCCTGGGGAATTGTGTGTTAATTGGGTTCAAGTTGTGATCAAATTAAGCTTGAAGAAGAAAAAAAAGTGTTTGTTGGAATAAAAGACAAGAGGGATCTAAAATAGTACCCTCGCAATTATTACAAATAGCATCACGCAAAGCATGTGATACAAGCTGCAAAACAAATACAAGCAAATTTTGCCAGAATACCGTAAGTGTGACATTTTATTTGAATCCGAGATGTTTGTCTTTAGCATCTCAAGGTAAAAGGCGGAATCTAGCTTCAATGCATTTAACTTCACTTTGTTTATCTGGCTTTAGAAGAGCAGCAATTTCTTGTGTTTGTGTGTGTGTGTGAGTGAGTCTGTGTTTTATTTTTCCTGCCTAACTAGAAATCCAACCAACTTCAGCCAAGAATGGATCCAGATGTCCTGGGCCAAAGCAGGGTTCTGCGAGTGGCTATTTCAAGCTGACAATTAAATGATTTAAAGCCACTGCGCACCGCATCCACTCTGCAGATTAATCTCCCTCATCGGTAAATGTCACCCGTCAAAACCCACGGCCCAGCATCTTCCCTCTGCGCAATACAATAACACAGAGACTGCACCTCCTGTCCCTGTCCCAGACCAAAACCAACATACACTGAGCCCTTCACTGGACACACACACACATCGAGCCCTTCACCGGACACACACACACAGACACACACACACACACACACACACACACTGAGCCCTTCACCTGACACACACAAACACACACCGACACACTGAGCCCTTCACCGGACACACACACCGAGCCCTTCACCAGACACACACACACACACACACTGAGCCCTTCACCTGACACACACACACCGAGCCCTTCACCGGACACACACACACACACACACTGAACCCTTCACCGGACACATACTACACACACACACACACTGAGCCCTTTACCTGATACACACAAACACACACCGAGCCCTTCACCTGACACACACAAACACACACACCGAGCCCTTCACCAGACACACACACACACACACACTGAGCCCTTCAACACACACACACACACACACACACACACATACGTGCACACAGACACAAGCATCGTTATATACTGTAAATCGTTCTGCACAATGTCCCTAAACTCTTATTTTTTATTGAATTTAGTAAAATTGTATTTTTGTATTTTATCTTGACATTGAATAGCGTTTGCTGCCAGGTTCGTGAGACCACACGAATACACCCATTCAGAAACCTATTCTGAGACCTGACGGTTGGCTGGCGCGAGGTTCTCCCGAATAAGCCCTAGTGACTTTGAACCTGAACTGAGAGATGAGGATGGGTTAAGCATTGTGGCAATTTTCACCACAACCATCTAAGTCGTTATTAATGTAGGCGACTATGTGAGCATACAGTATAGTTAGTTTGATAGCATTAACGTTAGATAACGTTAGTATCGTTACAGGGCAAAGACGTACTAGCTAACGTTAGCGATCATCTAACAGTTAGCTAGTTTAACAGCTTCTTGCAAACAGTAATGTTGGCTAGTTAGCAAGCTAACGTTACTATGAATATATGTGTGCCCAGAGACTAGCAAGTTACTAACGTTAGCTAGCTAGCTAAGCAGGCAGGTTATTCTTCAAACTGTGTTAAAGACTTTTTCTGGTTTAGCGCGCGATTCTTCAATCATATCTCGACAGGGAAAATGTAGTGTTAGCCTAGCTAGCAACTATGTTGCAGTCACTGAGCTATGAATAATAAGCTGACAACGTTGCACAATGGGATTGTTTTGGCTTGGGAAAACAATAGTCTAAAAGCCTAACAAGTACTTATACCATGTTTAGCATTTGTCTCTTTCAAAGCAAAAGGCATTTCTTTATTTTTTTAAAATTATTTTACATTGATCATGGACCCCTATGTGTTTATTACTTAGGACTAGAGATATTGATTTCCTTTCACATATTGTATAGGTGTAAGAGAGTAGGGAGAACATGAAGAGGAAGCAGGGCGATATACTCCGCTTTTTTGTGCAAAAAAAGGCCAAATAATGGGCAGGGAGGTGGAGAGTCGGAGTAAGAAAAAGATGCAGAGACAGAGCAAGAGAGAGAGCAAGAGAGCGAGATTGAAGAGCTGGAAGAGCAAGAGAGAGAGCAAGAGACTGAGATGGAGCAGGATAGTGAGGAGGAGGGCATTGCAGGCAAGAAGACACCTGTCACAAGTCCAGTTGGACCTCATGGTATGTCAATTCTCTGTTTTTACTAATTCCAACACAGCAACATGCCTGTACAATCAGCACTATGAAAAAGATGTAAAACTATCTGCTATAGCAGATTTAAATCTAGATACTCTAGCTATGGACTATCTGCTATAGTAATTTTACTTCCAGCCTAAGAGCAGTTTCTTTACCAGTAGCAGCCTACACGAATGGTGCAATCAGATCAGGAGCCATGGTAAGAGTAAGGTCTAATCATCAGGCTTAAATATCAGGTTTGGGTTAGGATGGTAAGTGTTAGGCTAGTTGTTGCAGTCTTGATACAGTACTAAATAGGTATGGAGCAGAGTATAGGGTATATCGTACTATGTTAGTGTGAAGTTTCACTATTTTCATTTTGAATAAAAACATATATTTTTTGATATATCCAAATTCAGAAATGAGGGACTGATGCAGCCACACTTACAGGCATTTCCTAAAACCTTTCAGGGGGGTGCAAAGAAAAGTTTACACAGTGAGGTTTATAAGGCCCACCATGGCTAGAGTATTCGCAGTCCAAAGATGCAGCATACTGTTTCCTTGCATTTTACATTTTACATTTTAAGCATTTAGCAGACTCTCTTATCCACAGCGACTTACAAGATGTGCATGAATACATGATACAGATACAGAACCATCATAGACACTATGCACTTCCAAACGCCCCTAGGAGATGTTCACTTCCATAGGTGGGTGTACATGCAAAATCGGAGAGCCTTTTAGGCTCTAGACTATTTAGGTTAATAGGCTGTACTTTACATTGAGACATCATGGATCATTGAATATTAAGAAATAATTGGTCCATTCACCATTGCCCCCTCTCTGCCACCGCATGTGTAAGATCCTGGAAACGCCACTGACAAGCATGCACACACACACACACACACATGCCCATACACATACACACACATATGCATGAACACACACACATATACGGACACACACGCACCCACACACACAAAACAGCAAGGCCCATTCTTCCTAATTATCATGTAATTATTCCATCTGAGTGGTCACAGGGAAAAATGAGCAATATACCATTACTTTTTTCTAATAATAGTTGGTGACATTCAGAGATGGCAATGATTAAATTAGAAATGAGCTAAAGCTCAAATATTGATCTTTTGGCCATTTGTACCTGTTAAAGTAATCGAACAATGGCAATTATAATTTAAAAATAAGCCAATTACTGGTTTTATTCAGTAATCACACCTCTCATTTCAATATTGAAGTACAATATAATATATACATACAGTGGGTATAAAAAGTATTATTGTTCACCACCAGTCCCCATACAAACTGATGGAGCTCAAGTCATTTTGTAAAGAAGTTATGGGCAAAAACTGAAATACCAGATGTACAAAGCTGGCAACTTTGTACTTACTCAAACAGACTCACAGCTGTAATCGCAGCTAAAGGTGCTTCTACCAAGTTTGAAGTCAAGGGAGGTGAATACTTAATAATAATCAATTATTGTTAGTTTTTTAATTGTTATTAAGAAAAGGCTTTGGAGTTGTTGTTTTTTATTTGACGCCATAGAGTATTCTTTTGTGTTGATCAGTGCCAAAATATCCTAATTAAATCCAGTTTCATTCCATGAAGTAAGAAAATAAAATGTGAAAAATTCCACAATCAACTGTATATCTAGGAAAGCATGGATGACAATATAAAGTGTTAAAGGAGGGGATGCATGCTTGCAATGCTAAAGGCTGTTGTCTGGTCAGGCTCTGACGTGATTATCGTGAAGAGCAGGCCAGCTTCACACAAATTCACAATGGTTTGTACAAGTAGCCAGATGGTGACCCACTGGAGACCATTTGGATGAACTCAAACCACCAGGGACTCGCTTCATCAACTCCAATATCCACAGAGCACAGAAGCGCAGAATAACTCTTCTGTACTCTGTGTGAACCCCGGAGCCTGAGGCCTAGCACAGCCACTTCAGCGCCTAACAGACGGGACGCTGAGAGCAGTGTGTGAGTGGAGTGGCTGTTATTGTTTCACCGCAGGACTCTATTGAGGCCTTTCAGAGATAACTTAAATGCAGCGCACCTGCTAAAAACAAAAGGCCTTGTTTCTGTGATGACACCCTATTACTGCTGGCAAGGTGTGGAGTCACCAGCGTAACATCTGAACTTCTTAACAGTGCCTTAACTTAACAGAGCACCCTGGGGCCACCCACAAAAACATTGTTATCGTTGCGGTGCCATTCATAAGAATTAGAATGATTCTTTTAATTTTATCTTTATAGTTATCTTTATTGTTATCCGTTCTTCTGGCAATGGCCCTTGTGTATGGTGGGTCCATACAAAGTATTGACGTGGCTCGCAGTCCGTGATGGAATTTTGACCATGCCAATATGTGAACAGGATAGGCCTACAAATGTGATTGGGCAGTCCCAAATTGGGAGAAAAACAATGAATATACAAAAAATATATATATTTAAATAGCATTGAAAATACAACCGTAATTCCTTGTTTTGAAAAGTATTGTTTGACAGTACAAGCTGAGGACATGCTATCTTTTTTTCTTTTGGCCCTGTCCCAAGTCCAAGGAGGCCCTGTGAAGTTGGTGTTGGCGATTTTCTGACAGATCTGGGCTCCTGTTCATCCCAGTCGCTCACAGGAATGATAGATTCATAAATCTTATTCTGGGTGCCCAGTGCCCACCCACCATCGCTCTACCCGAAGGTCACCCCGTTTAGGTGCCATTTATCAGAAGATGGCACCTCACAGATCCAGAGATAACAGAAGGGTTTATTTTTATGGCGTTCCATAACAGGAACTAAATATACCATAAAAAATGTTTACGTAGGTTAACATTTGGTTCACACCTCTGCTTTTTCCAGCGTAAATCTCTGTGCTGAACTGTGTGTACAGCAGGGATATCTGTGATGAAGTGATGTCATATTTTGTCCTCTGTCTCTTTTGTTTGTTGTTGTTGTTGTAAAAAGTCGTAGGCATCTGTGTCACAGTGCCCTCTGCTGTCCTGGAGGTGTGAGGGGGGAGGGGGTTGTTTTGTTTTTGGAGCACCTTTTTATCCCCATTTTGTCTTTGTTCTCTAATTTGTCATGTACACTCCTAGCTCTAAGCCCGTCTCATCCCTGCAGCATCTCCTCGTACCGGTTTGAGAGCAGCCAGGCACCGCTTGTTTTTGCTCTGTAGTCGGCCAGCTGAGCGGCGCAGCCATTGCGCTGGAGGACCGCACACCCTACAGAGCTGCCGCAGGCATACTGCGGGCAACCCTGTCTGAGCACATTAAATAAGACATAAGGACATGGTGTGGGTAACAGTGGTAAAAACACATTCAAAAGGTCAAGACGCATTGCAAGTGCAGTTAGAATATTATCCTCTCAGTCGCCTCTCTCTCTGTATGGGAGGCGGCGTGTGTTGTCTTTGAGGTGAGTTAATGGCGATTATCGTGTCATGCTTGAAAGCCGACTCTCTTCATAATCGCGCCTGGTTATCCAGAGCGGCCATCGGTCGATCGCTCCGAGGCTAACGGAGCACTTGTGCCTGCTGCTCCGTCTCGAGTGAGTCCCATTTAATGACTGTGGCAGCCACCGTGCCATTATTTCAGCAGCGCACGGTCCCGTTGTCTTTCTGCTGTGCGTTCATCCCCTTGTCTGCACTGTGTAAAGGATGTCATCGTTAGCGTTAGCCTGTGCAGATCTTTCAGAAGGGTAGGCCTCAGCAGGGCATGCTGGCTCTTAGGTGCTAATGAGGCAGACCTTTCGTTCAAGGTTTCCTTGTGGCATGCGTATATGTCGGTTTGTCTCTCTCCTGCCGAGGTGTACTTCACACCCCTTGTCTGATCTGGTTCCTGCCTGATTTTGTTCATTTGTCATTCAGGTCTCCGGGGGGGGGGGGATCTGATCGGTCCGGCCAGTGCTTTCTGTTAGGCCGCTGTGCTGCTTGTTTCCTGTTCAAAGCCTTTTCCCTGGCTGGCCTGCCCTACCCCACCCTGGCCTAGCCTTTCACACATTGCTTCATTTATTTGTATATTTGAATTTGCCGAATGATTGTTTACAATTTCCAGTATGTTTGTCAAATTTGTTAGCATGGGAATGTAATATTATTGGGGGGGTTTTTCTTTCCGAATTGTCATTTTATCCTCCTATTGGTCAAATATAGTGATATTATCCTCAATGTTTATTAACTTAACAGATCCACTTATACATATCTTTTCACATGTGATCCATTTATACAGCTGGAGTGCTCCGCTTAACGCGTATCGTCCAGGCTACGATCCCTGCAGTCTGTCGGCCCCATCTGCGCCTACTGTGGTTTAGCTGAAAGTATCAACGGTTAACATTCAGGCCTACAAGTTACAAATGCTTACTGTGCATACCAATTGATATATTATTTTACTGAGTTCATAGCTTCGTGAACATAGACTCCAGTGCCCAGTCTGACCTGTGTGTCTTTGGACCGGATAAAGGTGAATATATTGAAGCCTGAATGAACAGGAGAAAAACAGCTTTAAGCGAACGCGCAAGCGAGGGCAGGACCCCGTTCAGCAAGGTTTTAATTGGAAGCAAGCGCGGGTCAGGGGGTGTATGTGCGGCGGGTGAGATCGATGCGTTTCGCACAGCCACGCGCTCCCAATCCGTCAGCGAAGGTGTCACTTTATCATAAAGCCACGGCAACGCGTGCCTCGTTGTCGCGCGGCATTAATCATCGAGCGCGGAGCGACCGCGGCGGCACGCCGTTACACGGGCTAGCTAGATTACGCTGGCGCGGAAAAGTTGCGCGTCATATTTCAAAATTGCGTATTAGGCCCCCTTTCGACACGGCGCATTAGCGTTTTCCCGCTCGTTAAAAAGGGCCCGTGCGCGTTGGGCTTGTGGCCCTCCTAATAGGACGGCTGAGCGTGTTCACACGCAGGTACTCAGGGATAGTGCTTCAGGACATCAGTCAGCGGCGCTAGATTTATGACCTCTACGCCTATCCTGCTTTCATCCGCGCGGTTCTTAGCATCTTCAGAATGTGATTTGGGAAATGGCATTTTCCAGCCTCTGCATTAATCTCGCCCCCTCCCTTGTACGGAGGATCTCAGGCAGCCCCCCTCGGCGATGGACCTTTGAGCCCTGTCTGAGCCACGCTGCTGAAAGGACTCTGAGGTTGCCCAGTCCGGAAAATGATAGGTACTTCAACTCACAGTTGTCATTTAACACGTTTAATAATTGAGAGTGATGTTAGTTATTTATTTGTGCATTTATGCATTTGCACACATCTGGTGAACAGGCCCCACTAGGATGATTCATGTCAGATCACTTTTCCCTGTTTTTTTTTCAATTTAATTTACATGCACAAAACAAATGGGATGGCATGTGTGTGTTGGATGGTGGTGTGTGTGTGTGTGTGTGTGTGTGTGTGTGTGTGTGTGTGTGTGTGTGTGTGTGTGTGTGTGTGTGTGTGTGTGCGTATGTTTTCACACATATGTGTGCATGTTTCCAAGTTAACAGTAAATTTCTATTGGAACTGTGGCTTTTGAACTTGGGGAAGTTACATTTTTCCAGTCGAGAAAAACATATACAGTCTTATTTTTTTAACAGTTTGTCTTAAAATAACATTTTGTATTTGCTATACCTTTATTTCTTCCGACTTTATTTGTTTTTATAATCACAAAGTTCTTTGTGTCGGAAAGACTGTGTCCTCCTGACAAGGCGGATGAGCGATTTGCTCCCCCTATTGGTGAAGCAGCGTTGTGCATGCACAGCTCATGCTTACATCACACGATCGTCATGAAAACATTTAGCCAGAGCATCCTACCTGCTACAATCGGGTTTATCAACCGCGGTCCGACAGAGACACATGCGATCTTGATTTAGATCAATTGTAAATGCTATAATAGTGGTGATATTTTACTGAATTAGTGGTTTTGACTAGGTGACAATGGGGGTTCTTTTGTTCTTATTTACTGTAGGGGAAAAGAGCAGTAGGGGGTGCCATTATCATTGTCGTTCCCTGAGCGCCTGATTGGCTTACACTGACCATGGGGTGTGTGTTGGATATGGGTGGGGGGAGGTTGATTCTGTGTGTGTGTGTGTGTGTGTGTGTGTGTGTGTGTGTGTGTGTGTCCATGCAAACACAAGCGGAAGTGTGTCTGTGTGCATGTGTGTGGGGTATGTGAGTGTTTGTGTATTTCTCTGTCTCTGTGTGTGTTGGGTCTGTGGGGTACCCGTGGGCAGAGTTGGGGGTGATGTTGCCCTCTCTGATGAGCAGTGTCAGGCTGTGTTGCTCCCCTCAGTGCAGTGAGATAATGACGGTGTAGCCCGCTGGGCTCTGAGTGAGTGTGACACAAAGCCCTGCCTGTTCCAGTGCATCAGCATCTGGGGCAACTGTGCTGGTGGAGCTCAATCCAACCTTTACTGTTATCCTACTGAAAATGCACTTAGCACCACCGCCAAGCAGATTAGCACTGGGTACACATACGTACATATACACACTTACACATATATACACACACACATACACACACTTACACATATACACACATATACACACTTACGCACATATACTGTACACACACATACACACACTTACACATATACACACACATATACACACTTACACACATACACATATATATACATATACACAAACTTACACATACACATTTACACACACGCATACACATTTACACACACATATGCAGACTTATACACCTACACACATAGCCTACACATGCACATACATGCTTACACACATGGCCAAGTGCTGCCCTTGCCCCTGGACCTGCCACGGTGTGAATGTGGAAGTGCGCCCTACTCAGGACCTGCCACGGTGTGAATGTGGAAGTGCACGCTGCTCAGGACCTGCCACGGTGTGAATGTGGAAGTGCGCCCTACTCAGGACCTGCCACGGTGTGAATGTGGAAGGGCGCGCTGCTCAGGATATCCTTAACCCTGACTTAGACTGAGGTTAAGGTAAAGGTCCATTCCGAGAGGTTCTGCTTCCTGCAGACGTATACTTTCTTATAAAACTGTTACTGTGTCCTTTCCATCAAATATCCTTTATGAAACCTTAAAAAAATATATATATCTTCCAATCTGGAATGTCCAAATGTATCCATCACTGCAGTGTCCTCTGTAGATTTGGGAGGGTGCAAGCTTGCACCCATGTTCTGTGCTTTGGTCCTCTGGCCCCATTTGGCTCTGGCTTAGTCAGGATTTGATACTGAACTATGGGGTACCTCGCTGTACCAAAGGCTCATTACATGGCATTACAGGAATTTAGCAGACGCCTTTATCGAGAGCAACAGTTTACATTTCCTTACATACAATCAGTTTATACAGCTGGATATTCACTGAAGCAGTTCAGGTTAAGTACCTCGCTCAAGGTACAATGGCACCTGGGAATCAAGTCTACAACCTTTTCGTTACAAGCCTGGGGGCCCCGGCTCTTATGATGCGATTATTTTCTTATCACAACATTGTTCAGTTGTGCTGTCGGAGACCCACTCACCTGAGACGTCTGAACCCGATGACTCCAGCAGCGCTTGCTGCTGATAAGACCTCCATGACGTTCGCTCACCTCACCTGTCAAAGCGCTCCGTGCTCAGAACTGAAAATCATCCTGATGACTAATCTGAGGTACAAGATACACTTTCATTTCAGAATTAAAGCTGGCACAGGAGGGGCCCCCGGATGGCGTAACGGTAAAGGCACCTGCCCGGAGTGCAAGTTGCCCACAGGGCAACCATAGCTCTTCAGTATGACAGTGTCAGAGCTTTCACCTGTCTACTCCCACACATTACATTACATTATATTACAGGCATTTAGCAGACGCTCTTATCCAGAGCGACTTACAGTTTTACATACCTTTACATACAGCTGAATATGAACTGAAGCAATTCAGGCTAAGTACCTTGCTCAATGGTACAACGGCAGTGTCCCACCTGGGGATTGAACCTGCAACCTTAACATTACAAGCCCAGTTCTCTAACCATTATACCACACTGCCTGCCACACTTGCCACCTGCCCGCTTCTCAGTATCCAGCATGCGCACTGTGCACTAGGGCTGTCACATTATTGGGTCGGGATTACATTGTGGAGCCCTTTGACACTGAAGCCTGGGGTCGGCTCAAAGGGTGACCCCTGCCTGGCATTCAGCAGTCATGCCATGTGAGGTGTACTCCATAGTTGTAGCGTTTGTCGAACTCAGGACTTTGTTTCCCATCATCGCCTTTAAAGAATGTTGCATCGTGTTCTCAGTGTTGGCGTCGGAGCTGAACAGCATGCTCTAGGTACACTGTGTCTTAGACAGATCCAGGATCAGCATGCCCACATGTTAATCCTAAGCCCAGCTATGTGGTGTAAAATGGGATGCTGATCCTGTATTGGTGCGTGGGGTACTGTTCAGGAGTCTCGTGGGCCCGTTGAAACACCAGAAATGGGAGTGGTTACCGCACACCCACAGAGACACGCACTGCATGAGCAATGCCAAGCGCTTCATGTGTAACAGGAGATTTTCTAGGGCTACGAGTGGGGGGGCGGTGGGGTCCGGCCGGGCCTTGTGCTTTTCTAAATGTTTATTCCCAAACGGCAATGAAACATCCTCACCCTTGCTTCTTGCCCCACCTACCACAATCGAGCAAACACTGGCTCACTGTGGATCTGGGGAAAAACGAAAAAAAAAAAGTTTTTTTAAGATTTTCAGAAGTTGAAGAGTCAGGTGACTCCACGCTTTTGCCTGATATATGGTAGTGAACATGGACAGTTTTGATTCACGGTTGAGAGAATGCACACACCGGGGAAAGAACAGGTCATTATTGCACTCCTACTCCAGAAAAATCATTACTGAAATGAATATTGAGCTCACAGCCCGCGCTGAAGATTTGATGAAGACGTTAGTCATTACAAGTTTGCTGTACCTCGTTTGTAATACCGGAGCTCGGCTGCTATCTTGAAAGTTTTTTCTAAATGAAAAGAAACTTGTTCCTGCCACGGCTTTTCCTAAAAGGACATTTTCACAAAACAAAATTGTGCAAATGAGGAGTGGGAAAAGTGCAGGCAGTCTTCTGCGTTAACGATGACACAAATGCGTTAATGATGGCACAAAAGAGTCAAACGAACTTAGCAAGCTTAAATAACTTGAGCTTAAATTTTGATAATAAGGTGTCTGGTGAAGGCGCCTGTGCGTTTGTGCAGTAAGCCTGACGTAACCTGCGTTGCACCCAGACCGTGTCTGTGCAGGGGTGAGGGGGAGAATAACTGGCCAGAGGGATGATGGGTAAAATCCCGCCTCATTACTTACTAACTGCCCTGGTTGATCGGCCACCTGTGTCAGTCCACCTGTGCTGCCCCCAGAGGCAGTAGCTGGAAGCTTGAGGAGTGGGAACTGAGGATGCTGCACCAGCGGTATGGGCCTACACTCATGAGAAAATGCTGAAAAATAAAGATCAATTATTAAATCAAATTTGATGCAGAAATGTAAAGCACAAATCGCACTGATGTAGGAATGTGGCTTTTTGTTTACCCCCCACCAGAAAATGAAAAGAAGATGCCTGACGCAACACTCTTCCTGCTATGGGCCTGCTGTCAAAATTGAATTTCCCTGAGCTGATTGCGTCGATGACGTCCACTGCGAGAAAGGGAAAGGCTTGAGGTGCCATTTTGAAAGCTGAAAAAAGGGTAGAAGAAAGGGTCGTGCAGGCCCTGTGATGTGTCCTCCCGAGCACAAGCGAGGAGCGTTTTCAGCACCACGCCCCAAAGGCTGCAGGAAAACACCAGGAGCTCAACGTAAGCGTGTTCCCGTGCGCTCGCACGTCATGTAAACCCATTTTGAGTAATGTGCCGTTCATCGTCTGGCATTTTGTTTCGTTGTTTTTGTTTATGTAAGTGGATTAACGACCATGACAATGAACGGCGTACTAAATAGCTCATGCTATAATTCATCTGAACACATGCCACGCACATCTCATAAATATTAACTTCTGTCATTCGGCGGGTAATTCCCACAGCCTAACTGCAGAAGTAATTAGTTTTGACATTGTTTTGACGTACTTTGAAGGGCTTTTTGATATTGATATTTTCTCCACAATCCTATGTTTAGTATGTCTTTCTCACTTATTCAGCATTGAATGGAGGAGGGGGTGAAGGATGCCTGTTTAGGTGTATTCACACTTAACTTTTGGTCTTTGATACATTTGATCTTTGAAATCTTTAATACACTTAGAGGAATGCACAATATCAACAGACAGGGATTGACTTTGGTCCCGTAACTGCAGGAGAGAATGGTATACACTGTTTTCTGAAATTAATATGCCAATTCTGTCCTTTCCCATCTCTCCCTTGTGTCTCTGCGCTGCTGTTCCAGTTACACTCACAGTATGCATGCCATTCCTTTTGTATCATTTCGGTCTTGCTCATTCACTGTGCTTATTCCCTATTATTTTAGATATGCATCATCACACCATCATAACAGCAAATCTAATATAATAATAACTACTGTTAGAAGTTCATTATGGGCCTGTCATTTTGATTTGTACACCGGTACAATGGTCATTGGTAAAATGCGAGCCATTATGGAGTCTCGTCGTGAAGTGTGTTCAAAGTAGTTTAGTGGCCATTGAGAGCTCCCAAGTGCCTGGACCCTGTCACCCCGCTATGGGTAATTATAGAATGTGTGCTGTATCAGCATACAATCATACAGCAACGGTGTGTGCCACATTTTGCCTTGGGTAAACTGCCTGCATTCTCCGCCCAGTTGTGATGTCAGCTGTTTGCATTCTCTGCACAGTAGTGGTGTCACCTGCCTGCATTCTCTGCGCAGTAGTGATGTCACCTGCCTGCATTCTCTGCGCAGTAGTGATGTCACCTGCCTGCATTCTCTGCGCAGTTGTGATGTCAGCTGGCTACATTCTCCACCCAGTAGTGATGTCAGCTGTCTGTATTCTCTGCCCAGTCATGCCCCACTGTACGGACCCACTCAGCTAAGCTCGGGTCCTCCTCTCTCTGTGGCCTCTGCCAAGTTTTCAGGACCATTACGGGGGCGGTAAGTGAGCAGGGCTTAATAAAGTTTACTCAGCTGAGCGAAAGTTCCTTTTTCACCTGTTTGGCCACATCCCCCTGCACCATTGCTCAGTGGGTCCGCCGTGTTACAGTACACGAAGCAATGGCCTCCAGTGAGCGGACCTTTAACTCTGGAGGTTGATAATAAAATGATTTATGTTCAGTTCCAGAACTACAGTCTACTACTATGCCCTCTCTACGAAGCCTGAGAACAACCGTCGTTACAACGATGGAATGTATCCACCTTCAATAAACTGTGTGTGTGTGTGTGTGTGTGTGTGTACGGGGTATCTGTGAGCCTCGTGAAGCAGTGGTAAATACAGTACGTAACCTGGAACAAGGAACTAGATCTCAGGGTTTTTTTGTTTCAGTGGTAGATTTCCACGCAGCAGGGACTCCCAAGGCCAGTCTAACACACAGCGCTCATAAAATGTTAATGGTGAGTGGCTGTGTGGCCCTGCTCATGACAGCACTCAAATCACAGCTCTGGCAACCCCCAAAAACCCTACCAAATAATTCACAAGCCGGGAGGTCTGCGTGGAGCGAAAAAGTACATCCCTGCACTTTATGGAAGGCCACGTCCTGTTACACAGCTGATGAAATATGGGTATACGTTCCATTCGGATGTGTCCCACGGGGCCTTCTCTCTCTGCTCTTTTAACATACATTTCGGTGCCTATATTCACTGCGTATTGTGTCACCGAATCAGGCATGTGGTTGACACCCGCATTAAAAATTGAGCGACCCGAAAACATGGATATAAAATCACGGCTCTGAATAATTCATATTATCAAATGCACTACGCAGAGATATAAGCGTTTTACTTTACACACACATGAGCTGGAACAATATGTAGGTTCTGCAGTGATAATTGCACAAACAAGCCTTTGAAATTTTAATCGCTGGCTGTTATATTATTCATTCCGAAAGTGCATCTTTGAAGTCGCTGGACGTGCGGACGTGCCCTGTGCGGAGTGTCAACACAACTACCAGAATTGACTTTTGTGTGTCGTTTAAAAAAATTTTTATTTTACGTAACCAAAAAAAACAGCTACATTTCTAAAATGGTGTCTTTGATGTTTAATGGAAAAATATGTTTTATAGAAACACCAATGACTTTATTAGGGTTGAATGTATCCACCGCTCTTAGCGGTGGCAAATTAGTCAAAATCTTGACATTGGCCCTGTCTCAAAAAAGTCTGCCTGGTCACGGCTATCAAACATCATCAAAACAAAAGCCACACACACAAAAGCCTTGATCTTGATCAAAAGGCACAGAGACCAAGTCCAAATACACAATCTCACCTAATAATGCTCTCGTTCTGCATTCAGTATGAGATAAACACCTCATTTTTGAATATTGCATTCAAATAAAAAGGTTATTTTTGCTTGAGCAGGAAACAATCAAGCTCCCTCAGCAGTGAAAGGCTCTGACAGTAGCTCTGTCCAAGGTTATTTTGATAAGCCGGAGCATTACGTCCTAAGCTGGCCTGATGAGTTTGGGCCAGAGTTTGATTGGATGAAAGGTGTAGCTGTTTGGCTTTCCCAGAAAGACCTCCGTTTCCAAGTAATTGTAATTTTCCTGCCGATAATTAAGAACGTGGCATAAATCTGAACTCAACCAAACGTCAGCACATTTGGATTGATATTGTAACATTTCCGGATGCCTCAGAATAACTGTCACAGCTCTCACACATTTCTTTCCTGCAATACAAGCAGTTTACAATAACATTTTGTTATTTTGCAGACACTTTTATCCAGAGCGTCTTACAAGAGTGCATTAATATGGCTAGAGATCATCGCCAGAGCTATCGAACAGACAATACCAACGTGCATGCCACAAAATCTGTCATAGAAAGGGAAGAGAAAGGTTAGTATTTATTGATTTTATTTTATTGATTTTCTTTGTTTTCAGAAAGTTCTGGAAGGTATTGCTGGAGACACTCTGCCCCGGGTGCTCTGCTCCGCTGTGATATCATTTGCACTTGAGGCTGGATGATTTCATGCCGCGTTTTGACTGCATGTAAACAGTGCGTTGTGGGACTGGAGCCGCCTTCGTTGCTCGTGCTGTGCAGCCAGATGCAAACCTGAACAGCAGAGAAAAGCGGGAAGGGAGGTGGGGTGTGTGAGTGATTATTTCCTCAGAAAGCGCTGGTAATCGAGCAGAGCCAGGGAAGATGGTGCCGTCTGTATTGGCGGGTTTGGACAGATTGCTAGCGTGACTCAGACTCATCTGAAACAAGGCCTCCTCCAGCTGTGGTGTTGGGCTCACCTGCGGTGGGCTTAATAACGTGACGATGTGTGGCTGGTTCGTAGAGGGAGCAGGTGGAAGTGGCACACCTGGGTTTGTCGGTGGAGGCCACGCCTCTCCTTGCAGCAGGGCACAGTGTCCCATCTCGCCTCACTCAACCAATCATTCGGTTTTTTTATTTCTTGTAATTTTTTCCCCCCGTTATGTCTGCTGCTGGAATTCCTTTCCTTCCTTGCACCACAGCTAGGGGTACATATGGCTGCTGTGAGAGAAAGACCCGTCCATTGGATATTCCCTGCTGCCCTTCCCTGTCAATCAAGGGCACGAATTACAGAACTACAGCATGTGAAATTAGAGAGCTTGCCCACAGCACATCTAAGAAGTACATTCATTTTCACATCATCCCACCCTCCCCCCCACTCGACTGCTCTCCCCGTTTGTCTCATGGAAGAGCGGGTCACGTACTGAAGGCGTTTGTGTAACTTTTATGTATTCCAACTATCTCTGTCCTTAAGAATGGCTGTCTCAGTTATCTGCTATTTTTAATTAGGTATGCGGGCGTGGAGGGAGTCTCAACAGTGCCCGCATGGATGAAGTCTCACCGCTGTGCTTGTAGTTAAGTTATCTCACCGCCATTCCGCTGTCTGTAAATGGAGCCACTGCTTCTAATTGCGCTGAAAGAGATGGATCCCCGTGAGGGTGTTCTCCACCAAGTGTGTAATGTATGCACACCGACTGATATAGCCCTCTGATGAAGGCTGTGATCTCTTCAATCTCCTCTGCCGGCTTATGCAAGGAGACCTTGTGCAAGGCACACCACTCTAAAATGATTTAAAGAACTGTTGAAAACGGCTTGAAATGGTACGCCACAACTCATAGCGGCTGGAGCCATTCCGGCTCTTACTGGAAGCAGGTGAGCGCGCTGGGCCTTCCACTCCCTCCACAGTTGCATCCTGTTAGAGCCAGAATGGCTCAAAGTGCCATGTGTTGGGAGAGCCATTTCCATACTCCTATAGCCACTGCTGTGGGTTGAGTTCTCGACCGTATTGTCTAATATCTTAAATTCAGGATGCATTATACTTTGGTCGTAGGCAATTTGGTCCGTCAATGAAATGATGGATTATTCCCGAAATGTTGCTTTGGTGAGAAAGGCAAAGCGGGCAGTTTTCGTTGACGTCGTGTGAAGTATTTTTAGTGTCATCCTGTTTGTCCTACTCAGAGAGCCAGCTTTTTTCTTTACATTACCCGTGATTGTTAGTGACTTTCTTTTGGCAGGAAATCCATCGCCTGTGCATTCACCTTTACCTTTTGACCGCAGAACTGTCCTTATGGAATCGATTTATTGTTACATTAGGTTGATTAAAATGTTGTATCCCACTCCAGATAGTTCACCTTTGTGTCTCACACTCTACATCATAAGGGCACTTCAGGTGAAATCTTTCTTTTATGTCTGTTTTTTTGGGGGGCCGGGAAAACAGGAGTGAAACATTTATATCCTAAACGCTGAAAGACAGGTACGCCTAAAAATAATTGTCTTTAGTTAATGTGGTCTGGGTGTGCAAAGCTGCTGCCAAACTATGCATCTTTCAAAGGTTTTTGCATCGCCGCACCAACTCAAAATGTTTCTGGACCAAACTGCCAAGAATATATATTGCTGTGTGTGCGTGTGTCTGTGTCTGTGTGTGTGTGTGTGTGTGTGTGTGTATCTGTGTTTGTGAGTGTGTGTGGACATGAGTGTGTGTGTGTGTGTTTATCTGTGCATGTGTGTATCTGTGTTTGCGTGCGTGTGTGTCTGTGGACACGAGTGTGTGTGCGTGTGTGTGCGTGCGCACGAGTGTGTGTGCGTGTGTGTGCGTGCGCGAGTGTGTGTATGTGCTGTGCATGCATGTGTGTGTGTGTGTGTGTGAGGGGGGGGGTTCTTTTCCCTCTAGATTGTGCTTTAAACACCAGGAGACTCCTCCTGGTAAATACGTCATATGTAGGGTGATGATTGATCCATGTGCAGAGGATATTTAACTGGACTCACAAGTGTTGCAGTTTGTCGATAAATACATCAGCGGTGGCGCCTCCTGTGAGATCCATCAGCATGAGTGAGTGGCTGATGGGACAGTGCAGCTATCGCTGCAATCCTGTTATCTGTGTCCCTAAAGCTCCCAGCACCCAAATCAGGCCAGAGCAGTACTCTCAGATGCAACTGTTAACAGCTGAAATGAGAATCTCTCTTTGTTTTGAACAGTTATAAATGTCTTATCCACAGCACAGAGAACAAGCTGCGGACATCTGCTTTTTTTCATCATTTCATTTATTTCAGTGTGACTATTGGACTTGTTTGTCATATTAATGCCCTTATTAAGTATCATATAAATATGAAATAAAGGAATCTATTCTCTAAAAAATCAAAGGACAAATTTATAAAAAGGCATTTAAATACATATTTTGTGTAACTACTGTACTGTCAACTATTCCCCCATTGAGAATAGATTTCTCAAGCCTGATGGGCAATATGAGTCTAACACTTTCTTTAAAGAAGCATGTTCACTCCCCACACCCTCCAAAAAGAAGCATTGCACCCTACCTTGAAATGTATAGGGAATTTTAGAATGGTCACAGATGGTCAGATCAGCTATCGATTCCAATTACACGGCTTCTCGCTGCCGCCTCTCTGTAGAGTAGGTTACCCTATTGTTTTCAGAGGTCACGGAAGGACAATGGGAAAGTTGAGCGGTGTACGGTCCGCGATGAAACAAGACAGACGCAGGAGTGAGAGCGAAAGTATTTGGATTGTGTCTGGCCCACGTGTCATGTTTGTCCTTACAGGGCAGCTGTGGGATGTTGAGACCCTCAACCGAGAGCCACGACTGTTTTATTAAAGTTAACAGTACAATTTGGTTAAACTGAGGTGAAGGGGGAGAGCTTTGAGTGGCTGTTAGCTAAATGAAGACCCCACAGACAGTCAGAAGTGATATACTGTACTTTTAGCCAGTGATGTATTGTAGCTTTTTGGACATTTGCTGCTTCTGCACTCCCAGTGACCCAGTAGTCAGGATGTCAGGAGCTTAACTAGTCCCCGTAAAGCTATTACGCAAGTCAAGATTTGTGTTAAATCAGATCCTGTTTGTTCCCATTTGGATTTTTACCTGCACTTTGTTTTATTTTCCTATTGTGTTTGCCAGTTAAATAGCAAAATGGCTCACAAATGGAGAAACACAATCAACATTAAATCAAGGCAATCGATGTCCAAAAATGGATGCTGTCGTAGCAATCACAACTGAGTGCATGACAAAGGAGAGTTTTTCCAGTTTCCAGTCTAGGCCAGCAGATCCTGGTATCCTGGTGCATACACGACCGGTCTAAACCATAATAGTGCTCTTGTTTTGCTTGTAAGACTAGTCTAACACAAGTCAGTTGCACCAAATGACGTTGAACTAAATACAAGACCAAAAAGTTTGTTTTAAATTTACATTTAATCTCCATTACTTACACCTTTAGTGTCATGTTGCTTTTTTAAAGAAAAACCTTAGGCTGCAAATATATTTAACTACCGTTGCTTAGCCAAACTGATATTTGCTAGCTAGCTTTCTCTATAACAGTCAGTCATTTCAATTCGGCGTGATGTGAGCTCAGCTTCTTAGGTAGTTTGCTAATTTAGTGAACATTTCTAGCCCAATTCTCCAACCATTTATACTACACTGCTGCCCTAGTGCTTTCCATGTGTGGTCTCTTCTGTACTGTACTATTCTACAGTATATCCTAGCTAGGAAGGTATCAAATGTTTATTTACTAGTTAGCATGGATAATTGCACTGTGTACCTATTTATTATGACCCAATTGCATATTTAAATGTTATGCACATTTTTCAAAACTCACTTCATGCCCCTCTGTAAATCCCACATGCATTTTGAGAAAGCCCTGCCATAGAGAACCTGAATGTGACCATTAATGACTGGTAGTGGTGTGGTGATGTATATATTTTTTCGACACATTCATGTATGTGTCAGGGACATGGTGAAAAGCATTGTTACAATGTTTCAAAAAAGCAAGTGGCAGGATGCATTGCATTATAGATGTGGCTCTAAATAATTAACAGTATAATACGCAAATATACATCATTCCATTGCGATAGCTTGGCCTCCCTGTGATGTTGTTAATACCGTGTTATGCCGTGAAGCGTTCTGCACTTCCACACCAGCTGTGTCACAAATCACTACTGGGACGCAGCTTTGACGAACCCGCAAAACGGCTACCAGGTGGTCCTCAAATTTGTGATGATATGCATGGCAAAGTAATTATAACCGGCCTGGGCAATATCACACTTCAAGTCCCCACAATGGCACCAGCCATAGGCAGCCTGCACGTTTTCCTCATATTTCGGTCATAGCCAGCGTTAAATTACACACGCCTGCTTCTGTGATGATAAAGCCGTTATTGGTCGTTAGATGTGCATTGTGCGTCTCGTAGCGCACTTCATTTAAACCCATGAAACCCATGAATAGGAAAACAGTGGCCAGGAGCTCCGCGGTTGCCGTCGTTACGTCGAAGGTGGATGTGAACGTTTTTGCAGGACGGTGTGATGGGAGTGACGCAGCGCTGGGGAAAGAGCGCCGGGTTCACGGGTCTGAGGTGGACCGAGCAGGGAGCTAAGACAGAAGCAGGCAGTGTCCATTCGTACAGAAGCAGGCAGTGTTGATCCTAGGACAGGGTTACTAAAACTCTGGCCCATGAAATCCAAACTCAGCCCTGGTTTTCCTTTCTCGCAGGTAGTTCATTGAACCATTAGTGCGAATGATTGGCCAGAGTGCCGTCACACCTGACTCCCAGGTAAAGGCAGTGTGGAAAAGCAGCAGCACTCGGCCCGCGAGGACTATGATTTCAGTAACCCTGTCCTAGGCTGTGGTCTGTGCGACGTTAAATCACTCCATTTACACCGGTGTGGTACAGCCCCAGCCCACTGATGAGATGGATCTAAAGCCTCTTTATTTGAAGTAACATCTTGGTGATTATATTTATAGCATGTTGTTTAAGGGAGGGGGAAACGCAGGCAGCCAGGGGAATGGCGTTATTACCTGCAGGGAGAGGGTCGGTCGCATTGCAATCCTCCAAATGCACTCTCGAGCAGCAGCAGCTTGAGAAAATGAAACTCTTTCCCCGCACCGGCTCGTGTTATTGTCTCCCCGTCCCTTGGTCATTTTTATTTTCAATCAACAAGACGTCACGTTAAATAAAGCTGGCACCACGCAAACACACACACGCACACACATGTACACACACACACACACACACACACAGTTCCTGAGGCTGCTGCTCAACCGAGCCGTTATGTGTGCACCCTGCAAAAGAGGGGAAAAAGCCCTGTTCGCCCCTCTGACAAGGGATAAGTAGTTTGACAAGGACAGTTCTGGGAAGATTCAGTGGAAATACAAGGGACACGGGCAGCATACTAAACAGAGACAGTGCAGCATCCTCACTGCAGGCTGAAAGTACACGCACACACACACACGCACGCACATGTACACGCACACACATATGCACATGCACCCATCTTATCGCAGAGCCCCCTGCTGGGTCCAGATGAAATGTGCACATTACGGAGTTCACAGTGCTGAAGCTCTGATTCCATCAGCAGTACGAAAGCCCGTGGAATGTAGCAGTGGAACGGCAGCAGGCTCAACAACAGGCTATGGAGTGTGCCATAGCTTCTCTGAGGCCTACACATTACACTCGAATTACGGTGATTTAAATAAGAGCCCACAGCCCCCCAGCATGTTTCCAAGGCTACGCTGCGATATTGGGCTAGCCAGATTTCAGGCTCTCAGACACACACTCCCCAGATATCCTGTGACCCGGGCCTGCTGCAGGATCAGCAGCAGGAGCAGCAGCAGATACGGCGGTACCTCTTTAGAGCTCCTCGCTCACTCAGCTCGTTTAGAGTGGAACGCATCACACCTCACACAGACCCCTCTCTCGGGAGAGAGCTGAGTTTTGACGCCGGATAGAGCAGGGCTTCCATGCAACACTGATTGATTGCACAGATGAATGATAAGCAGCCACAGGTTTTATACAAATAACAGAGCCACTGTGGATGTTAGCTGGTGCGGCGGTTTCCCAGAATTTTTACTTGCTTTACTTTTTTCTTATTGTTATTGAATTGAATTAAAAGTCCATTAAACATTAATATTTTAAAAAATCTCTGTAAATACAGCGCACAGCATTAAGACTCCTCTTCCATGAAGGGTAATTGTACTGTAATCTGAACAATTATCAGTAGTGAACTTCAAATTTAACATCTCACATGCAGGCTTGCCTGAGCTTGAACCGTAGTGAATACCTTACTGAAGCCTTAAGCCCCTGATAGGCTGGTTTATAAAGGGCTTGGTGATGCGTCCAACCAAATGCCTTCCCCGGGTCTTCAATTCCGGCAGAAGCACTGCTCACTCCTTCATATGAGGCGATGCAGCCCTAGAATAATAGTAACAATGAAAACTGAAGGACTTCGAGCCACATGCGCTGAGGCCTGGCTGAATTCAGTCTGCTCTGGATTGTGTTGGAAGTGCCATGCTGCTAAATGGCTGAGGTGTTATGATAGAAAGCAAGGCCTGCCTGGCCTACTTTCCTCGCTTCAAGCATCCCGCTCTCTGAATGAAATCAAGTGTATATTTTCCATTTGCAGCGACTGCCTACCACTGCATTTATATGGACGTTTATCAGCAGAGGTCTCTCCGCATGCCCTGAACCTTGCAGTGTCCATTTCACTGTGCGCACCCCGCCGTTTTATTCGACACAAATAGCTCATACATAAACAAACAAGCGCCGGACACCATTCTTTTCTGGTTAAAGTTATTTATATATAGGTTTTTTTTTACAGCAATACCCAGACTTTACTCATCATCAAAAACTCAACGGGGCTTAAAGGTAAGAGCGATATAGTTTGGTTCAGCATTCGAAACGTCTCCTGTGTAATGGAAAAGAGGAAATAGAATGGGAACGAGTCATTATAGATAACCAGTCTCCGTGGCAACAGGTGTTGAGTCCTGATCTATGTACAACAGCCCCCACACACACACACACACAGTTGTGGATTATATGAGAATCAATAATAATAAATGACTGTATGGGACACTCTTCCACCATTTTCCCCAGCCAGGAAACACCTCCAAACTTTCAGACACAAGAAAACTTTCATCATTACAATTGGTAGCATGTGTATGCATTTACTGTTGCAGCAGATATGTATTATTGAAATGAAAAAGTCAAACCGCCCCCCTGCTGGAGGATGTTCTGAGAGTTTGTTCCAGGCATCCGGTGTGGGAAGCTGAGCTGCTGTTTCACCTGACAGCGTGTCTGTAGCGACGAGGGCAGTGTGACAGGTGATGAGGCCCCTCTGACTCCACATCAAACCCCAACAGATTCCGGGAACACACCTGGCCCCTGGCCTTGAAGGCACGAACACGTCTGAAACGAATAAAGTTATCTTCCGTCCCTCCGCCCCCTCCACACCGCCACGCTGAGAGTTGGTCCCGGGTTGCATCAGTTTCCACGGTGATGCCGCGCCTTGGACCAGCCCCGGGAGGGGCCGCGAGCGTCCCGACTTCAAAGCCGCTCCCGCTGACGGGCCCCGTGCAATTAGCGCGCGGTTAAAACCGCACGAGCCACGCGTTCACCTCTCGCATCGAGCGGCTTCGTTTTAATCACATCCAGATCAGAGGGGGGGCCGGCTCTCTCCCCGAGGGACAGCGGGAGCTGCACTTCCATCGCCATGCTCGACACCCCCCCCCCCCCTGACTGAAGGTCGAGGAGGAGAGAGAACAGAGAACAACACCGCATCCGCCGTTTTCTTGTTTTCGACCTTGACAGCCTCGTGCCAAATCGTACTTATGGAATGGCTGTGCATCCAGGTTGCCAGGCAACCCGGGCAGCAGCGACTGTGCGGGGTTCTACATAAAGTCACAGCGGCTGAGGATGTTGGTTTCTGGGTCTACGGTCTGTACGTTCGTCAAAAGACTGAACAAAATCGCTATGTTGTTATACAGATCTGTGCATCAGTCATGTTGAAAGGAACGAGCACAAATGCAGATGATAAAATATGAAAAAAAAAAAAAAAAAACGTTAAAAATGTGATTACCATGAGAAGAAGAGAACAGAGAAGGAGCCATTGAGACAAATGTCACTGCTTTAAGTTCCAAATACAACGTTATGAACGTCACAATGTGTACTTTATAAAGTTGTGAAAAATATAGTATAGCTTGACAGTACAGATGTTTGCTGTCTTTGCCCTTTTTATTTCCACTCTCAGTGAAAACAGGAAATAAAGCCTCAATAGTCATATTAACACAAACACGATTCACTCAGATTTATTCAATTCAAAAAACGTTATTTATCCCTGAAGGGCAATTATGAAGGCAGCATAGTACAGTAATACATAAAACCATCAAAGAACAAACCAATAAGCTAATAGTGGAGAAGGCCATCAGTACAGAGCATATGGTCTGCACACTCTGGAGGCGCTTCTTGTTCTGAATGGTGAGGGAGTGGAACAAACAGGTGAAGGAGAAGGTTATTATACTTTCTATGAATGAATTATAGAACAGGGTAAGGATGGTACGGTTGACCCCAAAGGAGTTGAGTTTCCTCAGGAAGTACTGGTGTAGCTGACATTTCTTCAGAATGTCCTTTGTGTTGGTGTCAAACCTCAGTCTGCCATCAAAGATGGTTCCCAGGAATTAATATTTCTGCACAACCTCCACTGGCTCTTCGTGGATTAGTGTAGGTGTCGATGTTAACCTTGACTCCTGCTGCCTGTAGGAGAAGACCACCACCATCTCCTTGGTCTTAGTCACATTCAGCTCCAGACAGAGTGTCACACCACTCCACAAACTCGTCGAAGGCAGGCCCATGGTCTTGGGCAGGAGGAGCACAGTGTCATCCGCAAACATCACCAGGTGACGATCGGGGTGTGAGGTCCTGCAGTCATCAGGGTAGCAGATGAAGAGGATGAGGTGAGAGGACACATCCCTGGGGAGAGCCAGTGGAGGTGTGCAGCAGATCAGAGTATGTGTTGTTAACCAGTACATTTTACATTTACATTTTAGGCATTTAGCAGACGCTCTTATCCAGAGCGACTTACACAGTTTACATTTGTTTACATACAATCCATTTATACAGATATTTTACTGAAGCAATTCAGGTTAAGTACCTTGCTTAAGGGTACAACAGCAGTGCCCCACCTGGGAATTGAACCTGCAACCTCTGAGTTACAAGCCCAGCTCCCTAACCATTACACTACACTACCAGCCACGTATTCTTTGTGTTCTGTGTGTGAGGAAGTCCATGATCCAAATGATTATCTGGTGATCCAAATGAAAATGGTTCAGGAATTTATCTCCCAGGATGTGGGGCTGTAATGTGTTAAAGGCAGAGGAGAAGTTTAGCAGCTGTTTAGGACCCTCGAGATGTTTATGTATGGTGTCAGGTATAAATTATTTTGCAGCATCCATCCACCATATTCTTTATTCCCTGCCAGGCAGAGCGAAGGTTCCCTTGTTTGAATGTTTGTTCAACTTTGTCTTTGTATTTCTGTTTGGCTTTTTTGATAGCCTGCTTGACCTCCCTGTTAACTTTTTCTCTGCCGTGAAAGACACTATTTTCTTTTTGTTAAGAATGTTTTTTTGATTTTTTTGTGACCCATAGTTTACTGTTTGGGTAAATTGTGATTATTTTGGTGGGAATGACACTGTCCACACAGTAGGATATGAAGGAGGAGACTGTTTCTACTTGCTCATTAATAGTATATGTGAACTGTACTCCACAGGGCCAGAGTGAAACACCAGTGTGATTGCTTTTCATTGCACATACGGTGAGCAGCAGAAGGTTCATCATGAATAAGAGCAGGTAAGCTCACTGCACCGATTAATTCAGTTTGTCCTTAAGGTCCACTCACAAATACACAAAGTGTTGTTTTTCTCCTCATGAACACAGTTTCTATCAATTCATTTTGGTGAGGTTTCCGAATAATAGAAAAGCTTGCATTAAACTTGTTATGGACATGTTGATTAAAATCAGGGGTATGCTCTGTGTCTGTGTGTCTGTGTGTGTGTGTGTGTGTGTGTGTGTGTGTGTGTGTGTGTGTGTGTGTGTGTGTGTGTGTGTGTGTGTGTGTGTGTGTGTACGTGTGCGTGCATTTGTGTGTGTGTGTGTATATGTGTGTACCTGTGTGTGCATGTTTGTGTGTATGTGTGGGTGTGTGTGTGCTTGTGTGTGTATACGCGTGCATGTCTGTGTATGTGTGTGTGTGTGTTTGTGTGTGTGTGTATACCTCAGCAGGTAAGGTGTGGGGCTCGTAACCCAAAGGGTCGGTACCCAGGTGGGGCACTGCTGATTGTGTTTTTTTTCACCATCGATGTGATGAAACAAGGGACATTAACACAGAAGGCCCAGTTTAGCTTTGGCAGAACTTGTTAGTATTTCAATTCAGTAATGCAAACTCGGGTAGCAGGTGTTTATATGTGCGCCTAATTATGATTGTCATCAATAACGTACAGGTGCCTTTTCTCCCATAGCTTCAGGAACATTTTCATTCCCATCATAGTTATTGTTCCTCTGCCATTTTATCAGAGCTGTGTTCAGTTCCTTGCATAGGATTTGCATTTACATTTTAACTCGTGCAACGTGTGCCTGATATACTCACATGGGTTTTATTCTAGAGTTTTGTTTGCTATAGCATTTTAATTACATGATGGGTTTTAAGTCATTCTCGATACAGATATTATCAGAATGCATATATTATTATTAGTATAATAATAATAATAACAACAACAACAACAACAACAACAACAACAACAACAACCAATAATAGTAATATGTAGATAAGAGTATTGGTAAGGAGGTTGTTGGAGTCACAATGATGACAGTACACACTGGCAGTTTAAGTGCTACTCCCTCACCACCCTCACTGTCACACAGCAGTCTGCAGTAGATGCGACTGCCAAACGCAGACATGGCATTTTGGCTCTTTGTGTACTTTTTTCTATAATTGCTCTCCTGCATGGTCAGGCTGTTTGGCCTCTGGCTGACCTCCCGGCGTTATTCTGCGGGGCGCTGTCTGTGTGCAGCTTGTGATGGGAGGGCAGGATGTTAGAGAGAGTCGCAGGTGATTGTAAGGCATTTTTGCTGCACCGTCGAGGGTCATCTTGTCCTGAGTGGAAATGAGCTTTGCTCTGTTATAACAGCAGCCTGGCCAGAACTCCAAAGAGCTGCCAACCCCTCCACTAACTACACGCTACAAACCTGCCAACGTGTCCACTAACCGCACGCTACAAAACTGCCAATCTCCCCGCTAACTACACGTAACAAAACTGCCACTCTTAGTGACTGTTTTATCTTGTCGGATGGGTAAAATATAAGCGACTAATGGTCTTTGTCGTGCGGTTTGTGATCAAGGATGACGGAGCCACCAGCCGGGCTCGGCTGTAGAATCACCCACAAGGTTATGAGATTACTGTAGACGTTAAAGACGGTCGTGGGTGAGTGGGGGCTCATCAGACAGGTGGGCTAAAGGCTACGAATCCTACGCTCCAGTTCACTCATAAAACATTATAGTCAGCCCGGGTCAATGTGGATTTATTTGGGACATAAATCTGGAATGTGTGAGGACATTGTTCCGTCATCCACTCGGCCTCCTCCAAGGCTGTCAAAATTACCGAGTGGAGACAAAGAGACATCAGTGAGTCAGAGTTCAGACGCTCTCTCCCTGTCCCCTCACTCACCGGCGGCTCTGGCAGGATTTATCCCCCCGGAGCACTGGCCGGTCGCTGACTTATGTCTCTATCCTTGGGGCGCTGACAGTCTGACAATTTCAAAAAGCCATTAGGAGAATATGGAGGAGAGCGCAGTGGAAAAAGCCCAGCCTGTGTCCCTTTAGCAAACACAGGCTATATCTGGGGTCACTCTCCGAGCTCTTCTGCACCCTGCCGGTTTGTTACTTTCATTTTCCGTCCCCAGTGAACACGATATGAACAAGGGGGGCGGGGATTTGTGGACTTTCTTGTGCAATGTACGGGGCCTGATTGGGCATCATGCTTTTTTTACGATGCTTTTCACTTCTTTTTGAGAAGAAACTTCAAAAAATGGAAACATGGTGTGGGGGGGTTACCACCGGATACATTACCTGGGCGCTGAACGGCTTGAAGGCAAGAGGAGGGATTTTAGTGTGAATGAGACAGCAGGTAAATTAGCACACACGTAGGCAATGAGGCGAGATGTGAATAAGGCACATGATTCCATTAGTAATGTGGAACAGGGGGGAGGGGGGTGGGTGGGGGGGGGAGCCCTGGAAAACTCCACTGCGCTCTCCTGGCTCCTGTATCCACATTAATAAAATATGGGATTTCTGCCAGAGAGCATTTTATGTGCAACACCTCTCCCCTGCTCCCCCTCATATTAACACCCCTCCATTTGTGTCTCCGGTAACCGCATGGTTCAGTGCGAATGTGATCATGAATATTTATTCTGCAAAACCACCAGGCCGCAACCACAGAAGCAGATTCGCTTGCGGACAGTGCTGGATTAAGACCAGTTACGCGCTCGGTGACAGGCGGACTGTGACATCAGCGGCCCAATACTGGGGACAAGAAATCAGCCCTTTTGTGTGTCTGCGTACTTTTCTTCAACATGAAATACCACGCGATCGTTTAATGACAAAACTGGCACAAATGGAGAGAAAAAGTTTTTGAGGTTTTGTGGCGTTCACGCGCCGTCCCTTCCCTTTTCACATTTTCAGCCCTGAAAGGAAGCAAAGGCCCACTCTTCTGCTGGAGGGCCTGCTCGGGCGCTGCTGATGTGCCTCAGTGCTACGATCAGCCGGCTGTGGAGCGCGCGGTCGGCTCGGCATGTCGGAGACTGTTGTGACGTTGTGCACTTAAGCAGTGCATGAACACATCAGGAGTGAGTAATATCCACAGGAGTAAAACAGGACAGGGCAGGTTGCACGCTATGCATTAACACGGAGCCCTGCTGTGCGCTACGGAGTTACAGGGAGGCGACTGTAAATCTCTCCCCCCGTCTCGCCCGTGCAATCTCTACGCTCTCCGCTGTGTCTGCCCTAGAGTCTAGGAAACGAGCACAATGTTGGTGTGTGGAAACCTGTGTAAATCCCCTATAATAACGATCAAATCCAATTCTATAAAAAATATGCGAATAAAATTGTGTGGCAGAATACGTCCCTATTATGTTTCTCCTGCATGGTTCAGCGCAGCATAAACAATTGCATTTCCTGTTTCTCATCACGAAGGCTAACGTCGAGTCAGCATCCGCTATTACCCCCGCTTTGCGATCTGATTAGAATTTTTTTGTTCTGCCCGATCAGGATTTTGAATATTTGAATGGAAATCTTCCATAAGCCTCGTTGCTTCCCTGCTAACGGGATTCAATTATTGTAACCTTGCAGTAGGACTGCATTGTCTCAGCTTCTCTGCGTTCCTGCCAGAGGCGGCCCCGCTCTCTAAATAACAATGTTGACACATTTGCTTATTCGGTTAAACTTAAACTTGTTAAACTGTGACTGATGAAGACAAAACACTCTCAAACGAGAGCTGTGGCGAACTTATTTAATGCAATGTTGAGCTCGGATGCTAGGATTCTTTGGCGCGCGCTCTCCTCCGAAGCACGTGATGTCAGCTGCTGCTGTTTTTCACACCGCAGTCTGCACATTAATCTTGCGCAGACGTGAGTCGGAGGAAGACACTTCATGTGCAGCTTTATACCGGCAGACTCTGGGCATCTGATTGACAGAGACATGGACAACCTGGCCCACTGAATCCCTCTCTCCCTGGGCAGCACTACCACCAATTACGCGTTGGCCCACAGGGCTGCTTGCCACAGTCGGCACTAGCATGGCCTGGATTCAATACCAGACCGTGGGGCTCATCCCCACACGAGAGTCAGTGCCTTAACAGGATGCAGACCGCGGGGCTCATTTGATTTGATTTGATTTGATTTGATTTACTTTATTGTCCACCTTAGTGGAAATTTGTCTTTGGCTTCTCTTCCCAGAGACAATAAGAGGACATGTGTTACACATTGCACAGCACACACAGCACACCATAAAAACATAGAACATAGAACATACAATAATACAATGGTGCAAGTTAGCAGATAGCAAGCAGCTTGTCGAATTGATCCAAAGGAAAAACAAAAAACAAAAACAGAATACCTACCTAACTAAAATGCCTACCTACCTATCTAAAATACCCAGAAATACCTACCTACCTAAAATAATACCTAACCTATACAGCACACCATAAAAAAACAACATTTATTTATTCAAGGCCAATATGGCACAGGGAATAAAAGATTTCTTATATATATTCTGGCTGGCCCTTGGGACCATCCACACACTAGAACAGTGCCTTAACAGGATGCAGACCGCGGGGCTCATCAACACACTAGAACAGTGCCTTAAGAGGATGCAGAATGTGGGGCTCATCAACACACTAGAACAGTGCCTTAAGAGGATGCAGACCATGGGGCTCATCCACTCACTAGAACAGTGCCTTAACAGGATGCAGAATGTGGAGCTCATCCACACACTAGAACAGTGCCTTAACAGGATGCAGACCGTGGGGCTCATCCACTCACTAGAACAGTGCCTTAACAGGATGCAGAATGTGGAGCTCATCCACACACTAGAACAGTGCCTTAACAGGATGCAGACCGTGGGGCTCATCCGCACACTAGAACAGTGCCTTAACAGGATGCAGACACTTCATGTGCAGCTTTATACCGGCAGACTCTGGGCATCTGATTCACAGAGACATGGACAACCCGGCCCACTGAATCCCTCTCTCCCTGGGCAGCACTACCACCAATTACGCGTTGGCCCACAGGGCTGCTTACCACAGTCGGCACTAGCATGGTCTGGATTCAATACCAGACCGTGGGGCTCATCTCCACACGAGAGTCAGTGCCTTAACAGGATGCAGACCATGGGGTTCATCCACACACTAGAACAGTGCCTTAACAGGATGCAGAATGTGGAGCTCATCCACACACTATAACAGTGCCTTAACAGGATGCAGAATGTGGAGCTCATCCACACACTAGAACAGTGCCTTAACAGGATGCAGACCGTGGGGCTCATCCACACACTAGAACAGTGCCTTAAGAGGATGCAGAATGTGGGGCTCATCAACACACTATAACAGTGCCTTAACAGGATGCAGAATGTGGAGCTCATCCACACACTATAACAGTGCCTTAACAGGATGCAGAATGTGGAGCTCATCCACACACTAGAACAGTGCCTTAAGAGGATGCAGACCGTGGGGCTCATCCACAAACTAGAACAGTGCCTTAACAGGATGCAGAATGTGGAGCTCATCCACACACTAGAACAGTGCCTTAAGAGGATGCAGAATGTGGAGCTCATCCACACACTAGAACAGTGCCTTAACAGGATGCAGACCGTGGGGCTCATCCACACACTAGAACAGTGCCTTAACAGGATGCAGACCGTGGGGCTCATCAACACACTAGAACAGTGCCTTAACAGGATGCAGACCGTGGGATCTTCCACACACTAGAACAGTGCCTTAACAGGATGCAGACCGCAGGGCTCATCCACACACTAGAACAGTGCCTTAACAGGATGGAGATCGTGGGATCTTCCACACACTAGAACAGCGCCTTAACAGGATGAGCAGCCCAGCAGCCGCTAGAAAACTCTTCTATTACAGTGGTTTTTGACAGGTTGTTAATGAAAATTGAAGGTGCATTACTACCACTTGTAGTCAGACAACCATCATGGTCCTGGAAGTAATGATAAGCAGGACATTCTATTGCTTGAAGTAATTCAACACAATGAGGATTGAGTAATTGAGGAACACAACATTTTATCCATTAGAATGAAATATGGTAGAAACTTGATTTCTCCCAAAGGCAAATTAGGTTATTTTTATTCATTTTGGAATATGCATAATATCTATATCTACATTAACTTCCAGGATATTTCATTCCACATGTGAATTGGAGGTTGGTAATTGGTTTGCGGTTTGCTTGTTTAATGAACCGTTTTCATTTTCCACTTGACTGCTGTTTCACACTGACTATCACACGTTGTTGGGACTCCCTAAACATCCAAGGGAATAACCTGAGTGAAGGGATGCAGCAGCACTACAAGAGCAAATATGGAAAACCACTGAGCGGCTTCGACTCTTGTGATTGTTAGTGAAGCAAATTAGATTGTGCCATGGAGAATTGGAACATCACAGGGAATCCACAAAATCGACATTGAATTGGTTTGGGTAGCACCTTGCTCAAAATCTGTCTAGGTTCAATTTATAGAAAATAGTTTGTATGCAGCGTGTTTGTGTGTGTATGGGCGTGCGTGTGCGTTTTTGGCACATGCAAAGATATGCTTATGTGTGTAAATCTTTGAAGTTGCTGAAACAAAACTAAAGCTAGCTCTCACATTTAATGTGTTATGATATCTTGCAGCGACTGGCAGGAAGAAGGGAGAGGCCAGGGGCCTGGAGCCAGCCTTTACACTGGAGGACCTGGTGAATACTGGTGAGTACTGGTGAATACTGGTGAGTACTGGTCAGTGTTGGTGTGTGGTGGTGAATACTGGTGAGTATTGGTCTGTGCTGGTTAATACTGGTGAGTACTGGTGAATATTGGTGAGTGCTGGTCAGTGTTGGTGTGTGGTGGTGAATACTGGTGAGTATTGGTCTGTGCTGGTGAGTACTGGTGAATACTGGTCTGTCCTGGTGAGTGCTGGTCGGTGTTGGTATGTGCTGGTGAATACTGGTGAGTACTGGTGAATACTGGTCTGTTCTGGTGAATGCTGGTGAGTACTGGTGAATACTGGTGAATACTGGTCTGTGCTGGTGAGTGTTGTTCTGTGCTGGTGAGTGCTGGTGAGTGTTGGTGAATACTGGTCTGTGCTGGTGAGTGTTGGTGAGTGCTGGTCTGTGCTGGTGAATACTGGTGAATGCTGGTCTGTGCTGGTGAGTGTTGGTGAATACTGGTCTGTGCTGGTGACAGTTCTGGTTTGATGAGTAGTGTATTACAAAGATGACCAGGCTCTCGGTGTGCAGATGCAAACCACTTCAGAGACTACTTTTCCCCATTTCTTTTCTAAAGTAATTATGCCAACGGTTATTTCAGAAGCTGACCCCAAAGGCTGTTCTTTCTCTCTTTCTCCCTAAAGGCCCAAATGAAATACACATTCACCCAATAGTGTGGGGTTGGGGGGCGGCTGCAGAAATGCACTTCTGTGACAGAGCCCTCTCTATACACAGAGGATTCAGCCGCAGGAAACGTGCCAAATTTCTCATGTTCACCCTCAAAAACCTGCCATGATCCAAAGCCTACTCTGGATGCTGTACAAACAGGGAAATTGGCTGATAATCCCACAGACAACAGACAATAAATTATATGTTTATGAACACCTTTTGCTTCCGAGCAACCTGTGAAATCTCGACATGGTGTGCGAATCTTCAAAAATAAATATGTAATACAAGACAAATTGGGCATAAATATGTGTGTGCATTGCTATGTTTACACTCGATGCCAAACAAATGGCTCCAAAGCAAATTGTCTCTATAGTTAAAAAAGAAAAAATAGAAAAAAAATAGAAAAAATTGGACAGCCCAGGAAAAGCTTTCTCATGCTAAAATATGTTTTAACATTCTTTGTTTGAATTCATAAATATATCCATTTTCCACCATAGAACAGGCCCTGATAAAATGTGCGTTACTCATCTTAATCACATTTCTCACTGATATTCTTTGTAGTGCAGAATGTCCTATGCTGTCACTGTGTTCAGGCACTGAATTTGGAATACTATTTTTAAGAATATGACAAAAAAATTGAATTACAGTACAAGTCATGTTCCAATATGAAAGACTACAAGTTCACTAAGGAAATATTGTGTTTTCATGCTTGTGTTTGACTAATTGCTCTCTGCGTAGCAGTATTGGCTCAAATCACAAGGGTAATATTCATACAATATGGATTCTTGACTTGACAGTAAAATTACATTTCTCTCAGAACCCATCAAATATAGCTCTTTTGTTATATTGCTCTCCCAGTGTTCTATATTATATCAAGTTATGCAATTGCTTCACATGGGCATTTAGCATTTGCAATTTAGCTGTGGATTTGGGTCCCTTTTATTACAAAACAAACCATCGATGTTTTTTCTCATTTGGTAACCTTTTCTCTTGAAAATAGTCTATTCTCTTTGAGCTATGAGCACATTTCCTTTAATATACGCATTCAATAAAATGTTATCCAGTTATTCATATAACACTGAAAAACAACAATACAATTCCAGAGAACCCATTTCTCATCTAAGGCTTGATTTGTATATCAAAGTTTCCACCACATAATTAGATTAGGTTTTGATCAAAACAAATTGAAAGGGTGTATATTATTCAGCTGTCTTTATATATTTCTATATGGTAAACAAAACCCTAAAGGCAGATGGCCCATAAATAATTTAACGTTAATACACATCTATGTTTAGATGATGGTGGCTTTATGTTGTTTGTTTGATCAAAACAATGCCCCACAACTATGAAAAGTAAAACAATACAATTATTAATAAACCCTTTATTGCAGAACTATGTTAAAACTAACAGAATCATTTCAAAAGTGACCTTTGAACTTACTCTGCATGGCATCACCACTAACAGAGGTTGTAGGTTTGAACTCCTTCAGCACTAGGCCTGGGACAGGCTACCTACAGGTAACTACCAACATTAAGGACACACCAACAACCCATACTCTTAATGGGGCATTGGGCCACCACAAGCTGCCAAAACAGCTACAATGTGTCTTGGAATTGATTCCACAAATGTCTCGAACTCTGTTGGAGGGATGCAACACCATTCTTTCACAAGAAATTCCATCGTTTGGTGTTTTGTTGATGGCAGTGGAAAAGCTGTCTCAGGCGCCGCTCCAAAATCTCCCATAAGTGTTCAATTGGGTTGAGATCTGGTGACTGAGACGGCCATGGCATATGGTTTACATTGTTTTCATGTTCATCAAACCATTCAGTGACCACTTGTGCCCTGTGGATGGGGGCAATGTCATCCTGGAAGAGACCACTCCTATCAGGATAGAAATGCTTCGCCATAGGATGAAGGTGATCACTCAGAATGCTTTGTATTTATTGGCGTTTACCTTGCCCTCTAAGGGGTTGAGTGGACCTAAACTATGCCAGGAAAATACACCCCACACCATAGCAGAGCCACCAGAACCCTTCATTTACTCAAGTGTTTCCTTTATTTTGGCAGTTACCTTTATCAATGCATGTCACACATGTAGTCCTAAGATAGTGGAGAAACCTGACACAAACACTAAAGACCCACCGAGTCACAGACAGAACCATTATCTGTTTAAATTAAGGTTTCCACTCATTTTTCGAATTGAGAGCGGGAGTCAGAATTTGTAAGCAGAAAAGGTTTCTGCATCAACCGTTCTTTTTTTATGCTGTCATGTTTTCCGTCATGTGTTTGTACAATATGCCTTGAGTCTCCCCAGAACTGTTATTGCATTGTTATGTTTATAATGCTCTATATCACTCAAATGGTGAAATTCGGCATTAGACAGAGGAGTATATAAAGGAGAGACGCAGAGCACTGTGCACAGAGAGGAGTGGATAAGCGTATACACGTCAGTCCTGAATAAATCACACTTCTATTCTAAGGTTATTGCCTGTGCAAGGAGTCTGTGTTTTTTACACTCGAGAAATATGGACATTGTGAAACAGAGGCGTGCGCACACACTGCTTGTCATGCAAACGAGAGCCTCTTTATCTCCTGATTTTCTACCAAAAATGACAAACCGGGATGCACTCAATCCTCCCTCCTCTGGAAGGACGCGGCGGGGGCCGGCGGAGTGAGTGGCGAGTGTCCAGGCGTTCGATGGACGGTTTCTCATAAGCAAAACACAAACAAACAATGGCCCCCCCTCGCGGCTTCACTTGACCGACCTTCACCGCTCTCTCGCTCATTCTGCACTTGGAAGAATCGCTCAAGATGACAAAAAAACAACGCGCACACACACCCCGGGGGCTGGGCTGAATGGGGATGAAAAGTGTTTACTCTCGTCGGCAGCGCCAGGACAAGATCACAGCCGAGTGGTGCATTCTCCTTCAGCGTGCTCACGCTGCTTTTGTATGTGCGCTGACAAAGCAACGGCGCAAATCTACAAACGGAGAGAGAGAGAGAAAGGGACAGGGGAGGGGGGCACTAGCAAATAAACTGCCGGGGGATTGATTTCTTGACACGACAGCGTTTGAAATGTAACGTATAATGCAGGAGGGCTTGCAATCATTGCAATCAACTGAACACGATTGTGGACACCGTTCCACAAGCTCTCCCAAACTGCTCAGACCTGTGTCTAGTTTAGTCAGGCAGCGCAGTTGCACACACTTAAAGATTCATACTTTTCCGAGTATGTAAGCAGTGGAGCTGAGTTGCTATGTATCTATGTATGTGAGGCACATTAAAATAGTGAATACAATGTGTCTGTGAGTGAGACACATTGGGAATACTGAACACTGAATGTGTCTGTGAGTGAGACACATCGAGAATACTGAACACTGAATGTCTGTGAGTGAGACACATTGGGAATACTGAACACTGAATGTCTCTGAGTGGGATACATTAAGAGTACTGAACACTGAATGTGTCTGTGACTGAGACACATTAACAATATTGAACACTGAATGTCTGTGACTGAGAACATCAAGAATACTGAACACTGAATGTGTCTGAGTCTGATTTCCCCACTGTGCATTTGTTTCTGTACAATAGAAAGCAAAGAACACATAAACATAGCTTAGAATTCACACATTTGAATAGCATTTAGAAAAAGACAAACCTCACACACACACATAACAATTTGCAAATGTAACCAAAAAATAACTTGGCAACTAGACTGGAACCCAATCAGGTGTGTGCACTGTGCTTTGGCAAAACAACACGTGAAGTGTCTTTTTAAAACCAAGTTTACCAAATTTCAGAATCCCTCCAGTGCCATTCTCAAAGCCCTGTGTTCTTTGTTACCTTTCTAGCGATATTCAACACAATGCATATTCATAAGGAAATGATTGTGCACTTGTACTTGCACACAAAATCAAATTGTGAAAGGCGTACAGCAAGAGGGTGTGACTGGGTGTTACTTGGACTCGCTCAGACCACTCTTGAGCGCTTTCAACTAGCTGCTATTATGAGGAGCAACTCACTAATTTACCTCACTGATTGGAGACATTTTGCCAAGGCACGACAGGGGATCATTGACAACTTCCACTTGGGTGAAATATTTAGTGTTTATGCACCCAGCCACCGGGGAACTACAGTGTGAAGTCATCGCGTGGCGCATGCAAATATGTTTCACACTGTTTCTCTTATGCTCAATTTAAACATGACATTTAATAAGTATCACGCAGCTCTTCCCAAAACACTGCAGTTCTAAAATCTTCCATGTCTCATCAGCTACATGTATGGACATTAAGGAATAATTACACACAGTAGTTAATGGACATTGTAAACAACATTTTAGATTTTTTTATTCCTGTAACAGTAGAAAATCTGCTGTTGTGTTATTTGTTGTTCATTTTATATATAAAGAAATACAAATAAGACCAGCTTTTAAATTTGGTAACACTTCGATTAGGGAGCAATTATTAATGCTTAATAAAACATCAATACCTGCATTATACTTTTTTTTTTAAACATTGTTGATTTTTCTTAATCCTTGCCAACCCTTAGTCTGGGCGTCCCTAGTCTCCACATTTATAACATGTTTTCTAACATGTATTAATTTTGACTAAACATCAAATCCTTTTTTTTGAAAGGCCAATGTCACCCAAAAATTTAATTTGATGTTTAATCCTCTCAAAATTCTATACATGACAAAAAATCGAATGTGTGGTTTATGCATTGTTGCAGGCAAGAGACAAAGAAATGCATTATGGGAGATTGTACTATCAGTAGGATGAACTGGAAGTTGCAGAGGAAAACGTTTTTTCGTTAAATTTTCTCATACTTATTTCTACAAGTGCAACAGTATTTTTTTTGGAAGAAATAAGAATGTATATACCATTGCATTCGTACTATAATAAAGACAAATAGCAATATATAAAAAATGTGAACATGCATAAAAATTAACCTTAAAATGCCTATTAAAACCTAAATAAAAATGGAAAAAATAACTTCATTTCTCTATTTAATGCATTTCATTTATCGCAAAATGAATAGGTCTTAATGGGTTAATCTTAATAATAATAATTTTCTCTTAATGCTTTATAATGAATATAAATCTTAATTTCAGCATTTATAACTGTATCGTGATACAGTTATAAACATTTTGTTAGTCATTATAAGTGATGACAGTGACACTTTTTATTATGATCATATCACACATTTAAAACAAATGAGTATCTTTTAGTAATGTTATTAACATTATTGTTTTGTAGTGCCTGCCCTGGATCAGACACCCATAGCATGTTAGCATGTTAACTGGCTATCATAGCAGTATATTTCACCCTTTAGTTACTACAAATACTAAATAGTACCAATAAGGGATAACGGGACTAGTTTATTTCTTGTTCCCATTTTGTACGATTATAATTTCATTACTTTTGTAGTGCTTCAGTCTCTCTTCTTGTCCTGCAGGAATGATTTTAGGCTACCTTAAAGCAGCGGCGGCAGCAGGGTATGCTAAGTATCCCTTACAGTCCATTCTGCCTTAATATTGGCTGTCACTGTCCACAACACAGCGCATAAATCCATAACCGTGAGCTCATTACATCATTTCAAATATGACAGGAAATAAAAAGTGCCCTGCTCACCCACTGAGGATGGAGTCTAGAAACGTCACCGCGTGTGGTCTCTGCCGACTGTGCCTCTGCAGCTCTCTCTAAACAAGGTTTCTTACTTGTCGTGCGGTAATCGGGTTTATGGGGATTGCTATATGCTTCCACGTTGTCACTGCGCCTTATCGATTGAAATGGGAAATGGCGACGTGCTGCCCTTGACTGGACGCGATTTACAGTCCGTCCATCTCGAATTATGAGTCCATTTTCATTCTTTCGGAGGCGTACTGGGTCCTCCTGCGTTGGCTAAGTTTTTCTCTCTCTCTCCTCTCCCTGCATTTAGATTGAATCTTGGTCCGACGTGCCGAGCATATTACGCTGTCTCTCTCTCTCTCTCTGTTTCTCTCCCTCTACTGAAATCAACTCTGACAGCTGAGGTCCAAGAAAAGCTGTGAGCAACAATGCACAATGCTCAGACGTCACCGAGAGCTGCTGCCAAGTACATCAATGAATAGAACGTAAATGAGTTAAGAACATACATGCCTGATTTAGAAGAGAGGTTAATAACAGCATTGTGGAAAAAATGACTCCAGCTGTGCATTATTTCGGTATTGCTATTATTCTCCACAGTGGCCTACCCTAAAATCGAAGTTTTTCGTAAACGTACACATATACTGCATGTCAGTCATGAGCGCACATTTCCCTATTGACTCTGCCGAGAAAGGAGCTTCCCCCCTTATTTGATCATTAGCCTGAACAGATTGCACTACTAAAATGGGGTTTGGTTCCTTTGATGGAGAGTTTCCTCTTACAACTTAGGCCAGATCTGTAATTTTCCATTGATTCCCCTTTTGTGTGAGCGCTCGCACGTCTCCTGATAGCTCCCATTGAAGACTAAGACTCCAGCAGCTTCCCGACATGTCCAGAGCTGAGCCCTTTCCCAAACTCTTCACACAAACAAATTCAACAATTACTCTGAACTACTTTCCTCTAAATGACGCACACGAGGAGCTACTAAGAATAGGCAAGCCTGATCAGTGATCTGCCGCTTCCTGAAAGTCAGCGATGGGGCAGCAGTGCGAACAGTACAAGGGCTGCAGCCATGTCTCTTTCTGTTTCTGTTTCTGTCAAGAAATAGGAATTGTTCAAAAGATTTTTTTTTTTTTAGAAATACAATTTTTTTTAAATGATCTTTAAACTTTGAATGTCTAGGGAACAGATACTTTTGGCCAGAGCCAGAAAGTGAATAGCCAAAGGTCGAGCCAGCATACAGGTAACTACCCAAATAAAGGCAACACTCAACACTCACAAGGCAAGGGGCACTCAAACAACAAACAGCCCTGGCCTGGGCTAGGAGGGGGGGTGGGGCTCGTTGGAAAGGGGTGGGCCGTGCCTCACCGCCAGTACTGGCTGTGGCACCCCCTGACGGACACACGCGGTACTTCACCCGTTAAATGATCCCTCACACTGTATGCTCAGTGTTTATTTTGGCAGTTACCTGTAGGATCTGAACAGATGAGCCGTGGCATTACTGTGTATAACTAATATCCAATTCTAAGAGGTTACGACACCCTATGCAGTCCAGATATGCAGCTCCTGCACTCCCTTCCACCCTCCACAGGGACAGCCCATTGAGGTCCTGTGCTGAACTCCCTGGAATTGATTATTATTTAGGCACAGCCACGCCCATTGTGTACCTGTTTTAGGTGGAGACAGAGGGGCGGGCCTTGGGTTATGATTGCATTCCAGGTGTCACACAGCTGTTGGAACCGCGAGTGCTTTGCCTCAATCGCACCTGTGAAACTCTGGCAACTCTCAGTGGAGAAATAATAATGTGTTGCTGTGAATGAGGGCATCTGCTAAGCTAATTTTTAAAAACTACTATAAATGAGAACTGCGAAATGTCCCACTGCTGTCCCGCACAAGACCAGAGTACAAATGATCCTTCCTTAGGCTGTAGTACGCTATTTTCCCTTTAGCAGCGGGGTGAGCGTGCTGGTGCCAGCCTGGATAAATACTATTGTAAGGGATTATACTTTATCTGCACCCACCATGGCTCAAACGCTGACACGATTTTCATTAAAGCGACCAGCCACCGACGCCGCACTTGTGTAAATCAAACCTTTCAGGTTTGGCAGTCAGCTGTTCTGTTTTGTTGCCTTGAAATTCTTCTAAAGCTCAAATTAAAAGCCACCTGGGCTTGATCTTCTTTTTTTTTTTTTTACCCAGGAAAGTCCTTTTGTTCTTGGATGTGATAAGAATGTATCAGTCCTGCAGGTTTAAAATGGTTTCCCATTAGCTCATAATTAAAAGCACATAAAATGTATATATAAATGAAAACCTATTCAACTACAACTACTATTTGGTAGTGTTGAACTGGACCAGAAGACAGTCTTAATGTCTGTTTTAATGTCTTTGACAGCAGGAGAGAGCTGGGACTCACCAGAAGGCTGGTGCTCTATAACTACTGGTACTGCTAGTTATAATGGAGTCATCTTGAGAGGGCAGGACAATGTGTGGACAGCTGACACTGTTGCAGATGAGCCCATAAGAAGGGCTCAATATGGTGCATAGCCTGAGTGCCCAGAGCTGCTGCGACATTCTCCCACTGGTGTCTGAACGCCGGGAGACGTGAGAAGTTCAGAGCTCTGCAAATTTAGACTTCCCAACTACAGACTGAATTTTCCTCCTTAAAGCAGCGGAAGGCCTCTACGATGGACATAGTTCAATGCTGTTTCTGTAGCTTTCTCGCTCTCCAACTGTCACAACATCCCTCATCCCTGCTGCTTGGCTTGAAATGTCCTCTCGTTCATAGAAAGCTCTGACCTGTTCTTTGGCGACATTGGAGAAGTGTAAATTAGGTGTGCTTTTTCTCTTGAAGAATGTTCATTTTTATGGCAAGTTTGTGTATAACAGCAGTTTTTTTGAGGGCTAGTCGGCAAAGCTTGGAGTGAAGGTTTAACCGCATTGCCTGGAGATTGCCTTGATTTAAATGGGGATTTCTGGGGTGACTTGGGGACTTGTGACAGTTTCTGGAGCAAACACCTTTTTCTCTGCCTTTCTTTAGCTAGAACCCTGACACTCTCTGCCTCCTGTTTTGATTGTGTCTTCTGCCTGTTAGCTCTCTCTGCCTGTTTTCTTTTTCTTTCCCTTTCTCTGAAGGATTCAACATTTTTCTTCCTCTCCCTGAACCCCTTTTGGCGATCAGCATAATTTTTTGCCATTGTATGTGGGTAAGATGAAATACAAACTTGTATTATTGATTGCTGTCATTTCTGTTGGCAATGACAGCAATCAATCACCATTAAATATTAATTTGCTATAGCTTATTTTAAGGAGCATAAATTGGGTGGACATTTGATTATGTTCACCTTTCTAATTGCGAGTTGGTCCCCCATTCATAGAAAGGGCAGGTCTACATAATAAAGTATTCACTTAGTGTAGCCTATATTAAGTGCTTGTTTAGAGCTATAGTTGTCAACAGTTAACATTTTAACCAATAATTATGAATTTATTCAGCACAATTTGTATTCTAACAGGATGTATGCTATTCTTTTAAATAACAAGCACATTATTAGTCACAATTGTATCTGGACACAACACAGTATGATTCGTATTTAAATGTGGTTGTGCTGAATGGAGTCAAAAACATATCCATGTAGAAACCCACAAGATGAAATAGATTTTCTACTGTTTTATTTGATTAAATTACACAGTCAAGACTGACTGGACTGAACCTGGGGTGTTGCTAGCCTACTTTGTGGCTACAGGGTTCTCACCAGAACACTCAGATACGCATGACTAATTTGTACTATAAATAAAATTGCTAATATGATGTTTGATTATGCTATTTGACTGTCAGTTTTGTTTTCACGCTGTTATCAATTTACATATTCACTTGTCAAAGTGTCAATATCATTGACAAATAGAAAAAACATGCGCATTTTAAACTGTAACTGCGTTAACGTAGAACCATCTGGACACACTCGTATGAGAGAACCCTGAGCTAGCTAATACTCATTATATTGTCACCAGCGTTTAATCGTACTGTCATCATCACAGTTTATCATTGCAATCTTTTGGGTTTATTCTCCATCTACGGGTATAATAATGAATTGCCTGTTAGTGAGGGGGAATTGGGAATTCCCTTTCAGTGGTGTAATTGGGATTGAAAACCATGTTAACCTGTGGTGTGCGAGACTGACTCACTGCTTTTGCAATGCATTTATGTACTTATTTTATTGTACACACCACTCACCGGGCCTCTTGGCCAGGTCGTTGTTGTAAAAGAGAATATGTTCCTAAATATAATAAACTATTGAGTCGAGTGGCCATGAGAATGTCAGTAGGATGACTTTCAGAAAAGCGGGAGGTCGGGACAGCATGTCCTGCACATGCCGAGGCGCGCCACTGAATCGCCAATGACCAGATGCCATTTGTGCCACGTTTAAATACCAGCCTGCCCACACACCTCTGTGCCTTGTCCATTAGCTGAATGAGCAGAGAGCTTCGCTGGAGCACCAAGCACTCAGATTCAACACTGCACATGCTGGGAACGCAAGACATGACTGAGGTCCTCTAATGTACATTACATTCAATCCATCAACTGACCGTTCAAATTTCCTGTAGCACAGCGCTCATCACAATGAAATTAGCACTGAGGAAATGTGACTGCAGAAACTCAACTTGTAATAATTTTGTTGATGGATGATGACGGGCAACATGGCTTTAATGAATTATGTCATAGATTCTCACGAGTGCATTCACACGTGAGCACATGAGTTTTTCACGGACTAAAATGCAATGAGTGCAGTTTGCTAATAACATGTTCGATAGCGTACACATTGGTAGCGGCATGGAATATTGACTGACATTCTGTATGAAATGGTGACATGATACTGTTACATACGCAAGGCTCCAAAAAAAATCACTATTCCTTCGAGCAAAGTATTACACCTGCACTGCATAAAGAGTAAATGCATTTTTAAATAGCATAATGCTTACTAGACTTTTCATATGTCATATTCTCCTACATTTATTTTTCATACAGAGGCTATCAGTTAATAAACCCAAAAATGGAGCGGTAACGCACTACATGATTTGAACCAAAAAAACAAACGTATTTTAGAGCTTTAGAGCTTCAAAGTGTTTCAGTTGGGCTCATTCAATGATTTACAGCAGGGCTATTCAATTCCAGGCCTCGAGGGCGACAGTGTCTGCAGGCATTTGCTCCAACTATGCACTACTCCACCTGATTTCACTAATTAGCTCACCTCATGGACCAAGGAGTCAAACTAATTAGGGATATCAGGTGGAGTAGTGCATGGTTGGAGCAAATACCTGCAGACAGTGCGGCCCTCGAGGCCTGGAATTGAATAGCCCTGATTTACAGAATACATAAACCCAACTGGAACGCCTTGCTCTCTAAAGGAAGTGCCTTTGTTGGTCCATTATAGGGGTTCATGAAGTTCTAGGGATTTGGTTTTTGCCTTTAGCTTTAGAGCTGAAACAGTAGATTCAGCTCTGTTTGATTCGTAAGCCTCAAAGGCAATTCAACGCTAACTATGATTGTTCCTACCATGTATTAATGCACATCTTGTAAGTCGCTCTGGATAAGATGCTAAATGCTTAAAATGTAAAATGTAAATGTAAGGACTTTGTTTCGTGAAAAAAAATTGCATCTGTCCTTGAATGGGGAGTGGGTTTGACACACTTGAATGGTGAATGGGTGTGACACAGTCACCCTTGAAAGACTGTGTATCACACACTGCCCAGCCCAGTCCTGGGACTAAATACAAGCATCCCGTTGTGAAAAAAAAACATTGGCCAACACATCATGACTCCGCACTCCAGCTTGATCAATGCACCTTGCCCTCAGGATTGGCTCATATGTGAAACAGCCTTCGCTAGGCCAGAATCAGCCACCATAAACCACTGGAGTAAGTATGGCTGTCTAAAAAAACTGGGATTAACTTGTGCTTCCAGTTTATTGATGGAAATAAGCACAACGCTCTACCTGTGTGTTGCTTTAATCTTGGCCTTCCTTCTCATAACTGCTTGCATCTCAAACTGCACAACACGACAGTCACTGAAGTTCTTTTTCAATTATTTTGAGTGAGAGCAGTGTTTGACTACAGAGGAACTTTTGTGAAGACTACACTTCCCAGGGGAGGCAGCTGGCGGCCTAACCACAGCTGGTTAATTGGTTGATTGTTCACATAAAAGGAAAGTGGCCACATGGGCTCTGTCAGCAGGCAGTGCTGTGTGAGGGGGCACTTCTGTGGCTTTAATTTGACAACTTCCCTTGATTTAAGCTTTCTCCTAGTGTGCGTGCCATACAAAGGATAGGCAGATCATTGAAAACATATTTCTTCAAAACACTCATGGATTTGACAGGGTTTGAACAAAAAATAAAAACCTTTCTCTGGTGCATTTATATATCCAGAATTGATTTTGAACGTTGCTATAGTATATATATATATATATACACATACATCTGTGTATGTATTTTAAATTCCACTCACTTTTAGCATCTGCATTAATAGTCCATTTATGATCCAGCACAGTAGCAGACATGAATGTCAATGACCAACTTTCACTGTCTGTGCTTTCAACTTGTCTATTTGGCAGATATTTTAAATGTGTCTTTTAAATATATTGCTGAAACAGGGCTGAATGATGTTATATTAAATTGTATTATGTTTTTATGATCTGCTAGCTTTCAGAGAAAAGTAAGCTTATCGAATCATTCAGTTTCTATGCCAGTGCTCAATGAAGGGTGTTTTTACTGTCTCTCCAGTCTATGATTCCAACAAATACAGCCATTTTGGAAAACTACAAACCAGTGCTAAATTGCTACCATTCCATTAAAGATGTTATAGGTTTCATGTCACGCCACCCCTGATCTCCCTTCACTGGGTACCAGTTGTGTTCAGGATAAAATACAAAGGTCTGGTCTTGGCCCATGTGGCAGCGAGAGGAACTGCACCCTCATACCTCCAGTCTGTCATCAAACCTTGCACTCCTGCCAGAGCACCCTGCTGCTCACAGATTCACTACAGATACCTGGGTGAGCTGGGAGCACAGAGAAAGGGCTGATTGAAATATCCGCGAATCTGCTCTGAATACGTGCAGAAAGATCACAGTCACGGCGGGAATAAAGCAGGGCGGCGACAGCCTGGACATTCGTGTCCGTGCACCTATCCCACAATGCATTTTTTTAAGCCCGGAGGAGCACTGTCCTCGGGGCCCATGTCAGCTCCACTGGCAGCCGGCCCAACTGACTTAATAAAACATAGCGTGTGCAGTTTGCCCTCTCTGCGCCCGGAGTGCAAAATCAGGACCATAATCTCTCATGAAACAGCATCATCAGAGGGTCAGCATTTTTAATATCCAGAAATTATGAGCAAATTATGCATGACAAATATATACGGGCCAGCCCTGCGGAGCTAGGGCAGCCCTAAGGGTTGTTACTCTGAGCTGGCTGGGGTTTACTGTGTCTGGCACAGCACGTTGCAGGGCCTTTCGTCATCCACATTACAGCTGACGTTCTCCCACCATTATTCTTTAGAAATTTGACACACTGCCCTCTACTTTAATCCATTTACCCTTATCTATAAGTGGGCACACTTATCGCCTCCCTTCTCTCCACAAGCCGTCCGCATTCATTCTTACTATGAGATGTGGTAGTGCCTTTCTGCGCTGACAAGTTTAATGAAGCTGTGGGCCCATCGCTGTCCTGATAAACAAATGAATGCGTAAATTAATAACACAAAAACACTGTTTGGATAATAAATGATGTGGCACAGAAGCGCCGAATGACTCTGGAGATAAAGATTGAAAAATGAGAGTCTGATGCGTGGCAGCTGGCCAGGCGACACCTGTGCCGACGACAGAAATTTGAACTTTTATTTTTAATCACTGGCAGCCCCGAGAGAAATTTTTAAAATGTGTTTAAAATGAGAACATAACAGACATATGCAGTATACGCTCTGTAGAGTTTTCCAGAATCCTTTTGGAAAACTGCAGAACTTTTTAATGTACAGTCTATTTAATAAGGTGATATTTCTCTGCCTTATGTGGGGTATGGTTTTGACATTTACTTTTCAACCCTCAAACTCAAGTTTGCAAGGCAATAATTTTTTTCTGAGATTTTTTCCAGAGGCCTGGCTTCATCCCTGTGTGCTCGTTCTCGCTCGCTGTAAAATGTTTTGTGGAGAGAATAGTTTTTTATCTCATTTCTTTGCTGTTCTGTTTTCCCCTCCTGACTGCCTTGCTGATATTATGTAGGTCAGCTGACTCTGAGTGCTTGTAGGATTTAAACAAACAAACGGGAGAGGGTTATTCTTAGCAGGGACGTGTTTCAGAGCAGTCCTCCGTCTGCTGCTTTCTATTTCACAGGCCTGAATTAATCAGAAACTAATCAGTTTTATTATTTCCTCAAGAAAATACTTGTTTAGTCTTTCTTTCATGTATTTTAATATGCCATAAACAAACATGAATCACATATCCAATATATTTTGAGGAAAGAGCAATCATTTTGCTCGTACTGTATTATTAGCTGCTAATTGCATACCCTCTAAATGGCAATCCCTCAGGAAGAACGCTGCACTTCAACATGGCGATTTGACTCTCAGCAGCCTTTAATGTAGCACAAGATGAATGAGAGTCTGCCAGGAGTCTTAAGCCACCTTACTGGTGTTAGAGGGCCGTCCCGTTTCAAAAAGTCGATAAGATTACGCACCTTGGCGCTGTCATCGTCTGCTCGGGTTCCTTAGACGCTGCGGTCGCCATCTTACAAAGATATGCCCTCAGCCTGTCAGGGAATACTCTGCCAGGCAGCTTTCCATTCTAGAAGAGGGTTTTTTAGACTCTCTCCTGGGGCTCTCCCCAGTGCATGCTGATTTGTGTTCCAGGCAATCTCTCAATCAATTAATGTTGTTTGAGGACATGTATTCTTAAGTTCTTTCATAATGTTCTTTAAATTATTTCAACACAATGCAAGTTTGGCTCACTGCCATTTGCTTTGTCACAAATGGTGTCGTTTTAGTCCAACAGAAGTCCTTTCAGCAATTAGAACCCCACTGATTTAGCCTGACAGTTAATTAAAAATATATATCCTCTCTTTGTGACTAATACACCGGCACAAGTCACAATCTAGACTTTACTTCAGAGCACTGGCAGAAGGTGAAGTGAGTTAATTTAATATACCAGCTATTTCCAACTTTAACAGCATTTCAGCAACTTATCACAGTAACAAGCTAGCTAATTTACCTCAAGAAATTCAACAAAACCAGCAAGCTATCTAACCAAAAGTCATCAATGCCTAACAAATGCTGAAGGAAGAGATTGTGTTAATTTTTCTCAATTACGATCTGGAGAGAGAGTAAAGGAGATATTGCTTACCTGAGACAGATGAAACAGAAAAAGAGGGAAAATCATTGTGCTGAAGGATTAACTTCTGGTTGTAGCTAGCGAGATATAGGCTAATATTTATTGACAGGCTACATTATTAAATTTTTTCTGCAGTTCTCACTGTTTGTGTTTACCTAACCTACAACATCATTTCTTAATGAATCCGTTATGTAGTTTTCACTCTTCATTGAATGTTATCTAATTTAGCTACCTAGCAAGCTAATGCTCATGCTAATACAGACTCACAGAAGTACAGAAGCCATTAGACAAGATCCAGGCTTTTCTTTCACATCGGTGCAGCCAGAGACTACACAATCTCTGGAGCGGTGTGGATGAGAAGCGCAAGTAACCTAGCTAACTGATGAAATTGCTAACTAACTGTTTAGAAACACTGGTAATGCAATACGATTGGGTATACAGTGTATTCAATAGTGCCCTCTACAGTTGAGTAACAATTTGTCCATTATAAACTAGATTGTGCATCTTAACCATTTTACATTAAGTGATATGCTCTAATATTGTATCAATAACAATTTAAAGGTTTATTTGTTGTGTTTTTCTTCCTTTCCAACAATTTGATTTAGACTAACTTGCTAACTGAGCACTGTTTCCAATAGGATTTGAAGTCTATGGTTCAATAACACAAGATAGGTTTTTAGGATAGACCTGTGACGCTTCCAGCACCTCTACCCTATACCTTATTTTCATCAACTGATGCTTTTCATATCACTCACTCACTGACCATTTATCTTTTTCAAATTGTATTCATTTATTTTTTCAATAATAAATTAATACAAATAAATAATAATGATATATTTTATTTGACCATTTATCTTGACAAATGGTGATTATCATTGACAATTTTGCAAGGGATACTACAGGGAGTGTTATCACCAAACACTGTCGGCCATCAGATAACATTTGTGTCACAGTGGTTTACCGGGAGGGGCCAACAAGTTTTCCAGCCGCAGGTCATCGAACTCACCCTGGAGAGCTAATGCCAGTTTAAATTAATAAGATCCTCACCTCCCAGTTCAGGCAAAGATGTAATCTCACCCACTACCAGCACACAAACACATTTATCAAGTTAAACTCTCATGGTTTTGTACTCATCTTTCATACCCACAAATATTAAGTTTAGTTCTCTTGTCCTCTCAAAGTGCCACCGGTGGCACAACCGGTAAAGGCACTCGCCCAGAGTGCAAGTTGTCCACTGTGGCCGGGATTCAACCTCTGGCTGCAGTAGCCTGTGGCTGGGGAGTCCCACTCGTGGGAGGCAATTGGCTGTCCATCCCAAGGGGAGGTGGGAAGGGAAGCTTCCCTGCATGTGTCGGTTTCATGGTCAACGGCTCGTCGGGGTCCGTCTCAAAGGAGGCGGTTCGCTCCCCCTCTTCACTAGCGGTCCCAGGGTAGCGGCTGGTCCCGTAGTTGCAGGCGGTGGGCTTGTGGGGAGGGTAATTGAATCAATAGAGGGTACAATTGGCCACCAAATTGGGAGAAAAACAGGGGGAAAAGATCTGAAACAAATTTTTTTTTTAAAAAGTGCACTGACTCTACTGTGTCCAGGGGCAAATCCATTACTAATGGGATAGAACACTTCTATCCAAAAACGAGCACCAATTACACTGCATGTCACCCCACTTCACAGGCTGCGCTACAATAGGAATATCAATGCTCCTCCTTAAGCAGCCTGTATTCAGTATTCAAGTTCCAAGACAGAAAACGTCAAAAACGAATATAACATGTCCCTAAAGGTAATTGTTTTGAATATGGTTTATTTGTGTGGGCTTTAATCTGACTGGGTTATGAATTCCTAATGAAGTGTCAGCTCCGCGTTATCTCCTCAAAATGCAATCTGTTAATGCATCTTCTGAGAAGTTTATAAAAGAAAAAAAAAAGCTATCGAATAAGAAATAAAAGCCTACGCTAATTTCTGAATAAAGTCATGCGTTTGTGAGCTCTCACTGTCGTGGCTTGACATGCTGTATAATAAATCGATAAATTGTCTGTCATTCCACTGATTTAAAATGGCAGACAGGAGGAAAAGTGCATCATCCCTGGTCTCAATATAAAAAAAGGCATTTTTCTCTAAATCAACTTGTCACTTCATTTATGTGTGTATTTTCTTAACAAGGTCCCTCTTTTTCATACCCGTACAATATACGGGAGAATATTCGCCCCGCTGTCTCTGCCAGTGATGGATTCAGCGTCTCTAGTTGAGGATGCACATTCATTGACTGTGCAGTGGCTTTGTAATACATCTAAAATGAGGAAGAAAAAAAAAAAAAAATTCCAGTGGCCATCAACGTCATAGCACGTTCAGTAGCTGTGACAGTTTATTCTAAAGCGTAACTTGAGATAAATGTTATATAAACCCCTGAGTGTGAGTTTTCATTCCACATCGCACTTTCTGAATTCCCCTGTCAGCGTAATGAAAAATGATGATACCTGTCATTTGCCGTGAAGCCACCCAGTTCTTCTGGCTACAGGTATTTGTGAGACCTGGGGGGAGACATGCAGGACTTAGGCAGAGCCATTGGCTTGTTAAAATGCACACCGTGAGGACATGGCTGTCTACAGATTTGGCCGATGGTGAAAAGCGTTCAGCAACAAAAGACCCACCGCAAAAGTCGTAGCGTTACAGCGCGCCGTCTAACATGTGTAGCGTTGCAGGACACCGTGTAACACGGTTACGAGCATTAGAAATGGTGCGGGCTCCAGCTTTTGGCACAATAAACGATGGTTCCTTCAGCTCCATTGTCTCGTGCTTGGAGGAGGTGGATCATATTTACGGTCGCAGTATTTCCACGTTGGTAAAAGCCAGAGCTCTTATTTCCCCAGCGAGGGTAAAAAGGCAGCCATTGAGACTGGGTACAGCAACAGCCATTTGAGAGCGGAGCCACATGACGGAGCGGCGCACGCTCTTTAAAAGGTCACATATTACGGAAGGGAATCAATACCGAATTCATCCTGTTAAAATGCCATTTCCGAACCCATCTCAGAATGGACTCTGATGGAGTCTTCGGCAGTAACAGAGATGTGCGTCAGGGCTGACAAATCCCCCCCCCAATAAGTCCGGTGGGGATGTTGGTTATTACGCCACAGAAATAGAGCGGGTTCTCTTAATCACCTCTGGTTTGGGGCTATGAGGAAGTCACGGGCGGCAAGGCAATTTTATGTACACCGTCCTTCATAACTAAATGGGGATCATTATTCAGGACTGAATAATTCATTGGTTCGTGAGGGAAACGTGCCGAGCGTTTGGCTTACTGGCTCACGTCCTTCGTGACACCCAAAGCGGCGTTGATGGCTCAGACCGACATTCGTGAATAATAGAAATGGCGTTTTTAATGATGCGACGTCCAAAGTGTGTGGCCTCGTGTCAACACTGTTTTTAACCCCTCCCCGGAACATGACAGTAAATCTGGGTTGGGCTTCTGGGGGGGCGCATCTTGATTTACAGGGGGGGTCTTGGCATGTGAGCCCTGGGGCTTGAAAAAGGGGGAGAGCAAGCGGGTGGGATTTAGAGTGAGGGGAAGGAGGGCCGATTGATCGGCAGCCGACCACAGACCGATCCCACTAATGAACACAAACGGCGCCCCACCTAAATGAATGACTTCATCAAGCTGATTAGAATCAGTGGCCAACTGTCCTGAGTGTAATTGTCTAATTTGTGGAGGAAAAAAATTAACAGCCCTCTGTGGTAAAGCCTAATTCACAATGTGCACAGGGTTTGGCAACGGTGGCAGTGGCCTACTTATAGAGAGAGAGAGAGAGAGAGAGAGAGAGAGTCCTTTAGTTTCCACGCATAGGGGTTAAATGCATCGCAAACACAACATATTCTGAAAAGCTAAGTGATCCTATTAAAAAAGAGAAAGCATTCTTTTCCCCCTTGTCTGCAAAAGCATCATAAAACATTAACAAAACGCTTCCTTGTTAAAGTGACATATATCTTATTGGCACATGCAGTCCAGGATGTATACTGGGGATATATACAGTGCAGCTTTGTCCATCTGAGATTAAATCACACTTCATCATTTATGACAGATTCATTCATTTTTAATGTGTCAATGCGCATAAGGCAGATGGATGTGGAGCGGTTCCCATGGGACTCGGGTTCATCATAATTCATTCAATAAGTTACAAGATTATCACGCAAATGATATTGCTGCATGAGGTCTACTTTGCATGTGTGTGTGTGTGTGTTTATGTGTGTGTGTGTGTGCACATTTGTACCTGTGTGTGTGTTGAGACGTGTGCATACGACCTCTATTCAACCTGCAGTTTGCTTTGCCCTTGGCTTTGAGTGTCCATTACATTGTAAGTAAAGATTTTATTTTCATTCACATTACTACCATTTACAATTTACAAATGTGGCGCCCTCTAAACTGGAGTCACGCACGAATTGAACAAGGTGGATAATTGAAGAAATTAAGAACAGAGTGCCTGACAATTTAAAGAGGCAGTGGATATTCATTATGCCTTGAATTCATGGTAACACTTTAGAATGTATACTGCAGTTATAAATTATTAATAAAGCATTAATAACTGCATTACACTTCATTGGAAATGTATTATTGGTGTTTAGTCCAGCATTAAAAATGTAATATAATGTGTTATTAAGGAGACCAGGGCTGCCAGGGTGATATATTTCAAAGTGAAAAGAAATGCTGTTGCTATGTTACACATACTGCCACAAATACTGCATATTTAAACCTTGTGTGATATTGTCTCAACCTGGCAGCCCTGATTGCTTTTATAACACATGTATTACCATTTACTAATGTTAGACTAACCGTCAACGATGTAGCCTATACTTATGAATGAAGCAGCGACTGCCTGCATGCGCTTCGGAGAGGATTCATGCTCGTCTGCGTTCTCTCGGATTGTGATGGAGACAGTGAGGGTAACGGTCTACAATATGCCATGAAAGTGCTTACATCACTGCTGGAAGCAGGAGATCACTGGAGATACACAGACAGCAACCACCAAAATGATCATGCATTTCATCCCACTATGAACCAACCGCACTGACAGGGAAAGTTGTTTCCCCAAGGACACAAATGTAGGAAATTGTGGGAGAAGCAATGAGTCTCTGTGGTTATGTTTTTAAAGAAATAGTGACTAATATATTGTATGAATTATGATAAGGTTCAATAACTACTAACTAATGTGTTACAGTGCACCAACTAACTAGCACTAGCTAGATTAATGTTAATTTACTATGAACACTAACTCAGTTAATTGAGTGAGTCAATAAAGTGAAAAGGTTCAAATGCTTATGTGGAAGTTAAATGAAATGAACAGGACTAGCATGGCCTGCATCATGCACCAGTTTATCACACTTTATTCATTTAGGCTCATCCTTACAAAGTGAGGGGATGTCCCATGAACCAACGAGAGGCGTCATTGTATTTGGATTGTGTGTCTCTGGCCGGTTGTTGCTAAGATGAAGTCACAGATGCTGCAATTTCATGGCATATAGGACTGGGCATTCTAAATCCCCCCCACCAAAACATTTTGGGACAAACCAACAAACTCTTCAGTGACATATTTACATATGCAATGAGGCTAAATTAATGTGAGAGGGAGAGGGTGAACGCGTGCAGGGCCATGGCTCCTACCTCGGGGTTCCTGCCCCTGCATTACATCATGAATTCCCCATACTCCCGTCCCAGACAGCACTGATGTATTTGAAAAGGTTTCTATAATCAGCCGAAATGGCAGCTCCGCTGAGCCATGAGGGAATGATAAAACGTGCCGTACTGAAGAAAGCCAGATCAAGGAGATAAAACATGGGTAAACATCGCTTATCTATATTTAATAGCTCTGTGTATGCATTTAATCATTTGTGTCATAATTACAGTTACTCTTGTGCTACGATACGATTAGATAATGGTACACATTCATCACCGTGAAAGCTCTACAAGTTAATAAAGCTAACCACTTCCCTTTTAGGCCCGGCAAGTAGAGCTATGCGTTTCCTCGTCGGGTAGCAAAGGAGGCATTGATCTTTATTTTAACGCCATTACATTAATACTTGTGTGTGAACTGTGCATTCGATATGTGCCTCGAGCCTTCTGGATTTAAGTGCACGATCCGCTGAGTTTGAAAGGGAAAACGCAGCAGCGAAGACACGAGCATACAAATTTACACCCGTCAGCTTTTATCATTTGCTAACATCTTTTTTGGAATTCTGCTGCACAGGAACCAATTTTAGTATTCTGCTGCACAGAAGATTCAGTCCACACATGGATGATTGTATAAGAACAACTACCCCATTTATGATGTGAATGGATGAGTGAGGAAATAGATTTTTTGTTTCCCAGGAAATAAACAGAAGAGAAGAGTAAACGGTGACATGCTGAGAGTTCGGAGCGATCCGGTTCTCTAAACGCATATGTTGTGCCAATCAATTCAATTTTCAGAGAAAAAAAGCTAGGTTACGAGCCACTCCTGTTTTCAGTCCTTTTCAGTAAGGCTGACTGGACATTTCATTGATTTCCAATGGAATACCACAAGCATTGCCCTCAAGTTATTGCTGTGCATGTCAAAGCTTCAATGAGGTACTTCTCACAGACAAACTAGTAGCAAATTCCAGAATGGATTTCACTGCGGCTATGTCAGATATTTGCTGAGGCTTATTAAAGAAGCATGACATTTCTGTTCCATGTCTGTCGAATGCTCTGGGATCGCTCTTTCTCGGTGACATTTTCCTTGTTATGAATGTTGTTCTTTTATGATGGACACATTGCCCCCGTTCTCCTACGGCCCAGGATCTCTCAGTGCAGTTATAAGGTGATGGAAATGGCATTTTAAAACATTACCAATGAACCTCATGTTTTAGATCTAGGTGTCATTTGTATGAAGCAGATGTACTATTGAAATGAGCCAGTGTGTATGAGTAAGGAGATGAGCTCATTCTTAAACCCCAAAATGATTAGACAGTTACTGTACAGATGTCAGGAGCCTACTTGTTTGATAACCGCCATTGTTTTTTTTGCTTTTTTTTACATTTCTTTTCCATTTTTTCTCCCAATTTGGTAGCTAATTACACCCTCTATTTATTTCGATTCACCCTCTCCACACAAGTCTGCCGCTCGTCTCTATGAGGCAAGCTAATTCTCAGAGGACACACGAACTCCGCTTCCTTCAAGATGGAATTCGCCCACCCACGTTCTGGAGACTCCTTACATGCTTCACGGGGGAACCGAGCCGGCTCACCCTCCCCCTCCCCCTGGGGCAGACAGCAAAATGCCGCCCCCAATCGGGGCTGAGGACCAGGGCCGGTCTGGTAGAGACGGGTTTCGAACTGCATCCCTGACAGACCGCCATTGTTTTACATGTAAATATGCACCACGATAATAAGAAGACACTGAATAAGATTGAAGATTGGAGATTGAATAAGAGGACACTGTCACTTCTGTGTAAATATGGAATAATATCAACTGTTATACCACAGCTTGGTTAAATACTCTATTCTGATTGGTTGGGAGGTTGTTGATTATATTCCACTAAACCGTATGGAGAAACATAATAATGCACTGCTATAAAGTAGTTCCAGCAAAAGTGGCCTTATCACGGTTATAAATTTATATGCAAACCCGTTCAAATTCTGTCAGTTGGACATTCTATTTACAATTGATAATAATGGCAAGATAGTAATTAATGAACAACGACAACAACTTCACTACAACAATTTTGCTTAATTGTATTTTAGTGTTGAATTATTTCTGTTGCAAGAAGCCGTGGTAGAAGCGGAATAACCTACTCAGGGCGGTGCAGTTGTATGAAAATAAACCACTTCTGGTTTAGTTAACCCCTCGGCTTTGCCTCAGGACCGCATAACACCACCCTGTCCTGATTTATTTTCACACAAGCACACAGCCCGTCCTGGTTTACTCCTTACATAATATCTCCAGCCTATGGACCTGACTCATGTACTAAAATGAATTGTTCATAAAAAATAAAAATAATAATTCCACTACATTGATCGTTCAGTTAATCGTCACATTTTGATTGGACCAGAACTGGCAGGTGAGACTGCTGTGCTACAGGTCCACCGGTTTTCCCCCACTGTGGTTAGATTGGCCCACAATTGCAGGCCAAAAATATGTTATTAATGTGAACGTGGAATGTGAATTTAATGGGGTGTAGCCTTTTAGATAACGCTGGCCAGCGAGATTACTTTAATGAGTTTCCAGGCCTGCGTGCTGCATGGCAGAGCTGAACAGGATCTCACACACGGAGGGTGAGTGTGAGTGTGAGCGTGCAGCAGACGCAGGGATTCTGAGGCGTGTAAAGAGCGCCCGATCCCCTCTGCATGGGGGAGCTAGTTTAAGATCAAATATCCACAAAAAGGCAGAGGGGCCAGGGTAGGATTGAGAATCTTAAATCCTTTCACATCAGGAAGAGAAGTAGCTTTTCAGTAGGTTTGATGGGAGGTGCTGTCATCAAAATGATGTACAAATTGTAAAAACAAAATTGTAAATGTCAAATGTAAATGACTGCGTAGCAACGTGGCAGGGGTGGCCACCATGCGAGGTGGTGAGTGGATGAAAGACCAAACCAAAAAGACAGGCCAATGGCCAATTTATTATCCTTTTACAAAAACAAAATAAAACAGAATCCAAAAAATGTTAAGTTAAATCAAAAACTATTCATTGGAGGGAAAACATCAACAAAACCCAGTGCCTCTTCCTCCATAGCCAAAAACACCTCTTCAATCAGGCATGTGCTTTTATAATGGCCTAACCAAGGCAATGGCTCACAGCTGAGTTGATTGCTCATTAGCCTCAGCTGAGCCTGCCTGTAAGTGAGGCCGCTGCTCTCCAAGGTCCTGTAGTCCTCTCCAAGCTGTGGGAGGGAACAGAAGCACTTGACAGCAGCCAAAAGGGAGGCGCAGCCATCTCCACTGCTACCGCCACCTCTCCCAGTGTCACAGACTGATTTTATTGGTGAATGCTGTAACAGAATTTTCTTTACCATCCTACACAGCATAGACATGTATGATGGACATTTCTCCCTGAAAAAAGCACACATTTGCTGTGTCAGTTCTAAATCTGGCGGCTATCCCTGTCAGCGTACACTTCTACAAGTCTACGGCTATGAACTGGCTCCAGCAAAAGTGGCCTCATCACGGTTCCAAATCAATGCGCAAGCTCGTTCAACATTCTATTTCAATTGAACATTCGATTTACAATTGAGAATTGTAGACGCGACTTTACATATTTACGGTAAAATAGTAATAAACGAACAACGTTTTTCTTTCTCCAGCGCGTGAGTGGAGCCTGCGAACGGATCCAGATTTTCAGGATAGCGGATGTCTGTCCTAAGTTATAACATCGCTGTGCGCTTTCTGAAACTCGCCGGTAGCATCTGCTCTCTGGGTGAGCCTGACGGAGTGGGTCCCAGGTCCCCACACTCCCCAAACCCAAATGTCAGCATGCGCGGTCCCTCACTCTGGATGTGTCCTTTCCCAGACTCGCCCCACCACCGCCGCACCGCGCTGAGGCCTGCGGGAGTATTTATATATTTATATCGCTTTTCTTTTCCACTTTATTTCCCTGGACTCTTTGAGCTGGGGGAGTAAAGGGGCTCATTTTTCACCGTGAGCCCAGAATGGAGAGCCTGTTTCCGCAAAGAGCCTGGGCTCCTCTACCCCCAGCTCCCAGCTCCCAGAGGACCGCCGTCCAGTGAGCTTCCTGACTGGGAGCTAAATTGGTTAGATCAAGGCAATTTGAGTTAAGAGACAAACTCAAACAATAGCTTGCATACACTGCAGCCTTCCAGGACCACGGTTGAGTAGCCCTGCAGACACTGTGGCCCTTGTCCGGGGTTGAGTAGCCCTGCAGACACTGTGGCCCTCCAGGAGCAGGGTTGAGTAGCCCTGCAGACACTGTGGCCCTCCAGGACCAGGGGTTGAGTAGCCCTGCAGACACTGTGGCCCTCCAGGAGCAGGGTTGAGTAGCCCTGCAGACACTGTGGCCCTCCAGGAGCAGGGTTGAGTAGCCCTGCAGACACTGTGGCCCTCCAGGAGCAGGGTTGAGTAGCCCTGCAGACACTGTGGCCCTCCAGGAGCAGGGTTGAGTAGCCCTGCAGACACCGTGGCCCTCCAGGATGAGGATTGAGTAGCCCTACAAGTTATACTATTCGGTCTGGGATTGGACCAAGCCAGAATCAATGAAAAACTGGTTGTTTCTTAGAACAATTTTGTTTTGTTGCTCAAGCGCAACTAATATGGATGACAAAGCATAATGTGAGCAGAACTAGCCAGAGCTCCAGTTAATTATAGTGCTAATTAAAATAAACAGACACAGTGACTGCCATCAATGTGGTGCAGTGAGAGACAGGAGGGAAGCTTGTAAAACAGGATTTTCCTGTGTGCACAAGAGAGTAAACTATTAATTTGACACAACATTTGGTAAAGTGCAATGATGGGGCACGATACCCCAATACATAATAGCATGCAAACACACATACATTCACACACACACACACACACACACACACACACACACACACACACACACACACACACACACACACACACAAAAACACACATACATTCACACACACACACACACACACACAGAAGCACACATGCACACACATACACACACACACACACACACACACACACACACAAAACACAGAAGCACATTCACACACACACACACACACACACACACACAGGAGCACAGGTGCACACACACACACACACACACACGCGTGTGCGCGCACACACACACACACACACATGCAGAAAAACACACAATCTTTGACACCATCCAGTTTCTCGCAGCAAAAGGCACATTCTCGAGCAGTAGAGCCTGATGAAAGCCCATCTGGAGGGCCTGAAATTGTTCTGTAAATCAACGGGTCAGCAAGACACAAGCGGCGGAGGGGTGTGGGAGCTCCCCTCAGATCCAGAGCAAGTAATGGCCACAGCAAAATGACTGCTGTATCAACACTCTGAAATCCCACAAGGCGGTCCTCGGGATGCCTTCTAGCGTGCCTTGTTAATAGTTCATACGGCGAGCGAGGAGAAACCCTTAAGTGCGGCGGAATGACCGTGAGAAAGTGAATTGTGAATTGAGCTGATGAAACGGATTATCAGCGGGGTCACCGCCTAATCACCGGAGTGCTCTGGCAAAGACGGCGCTCATTAAAGTCGTGCAGGGCCCGCGGTCCACAGAATCACGGCAGCGCGGCTTTGATGAAGGGCCGAATCTTTTTCTCTTTTTAAAACTTGGCGGGATCCCTGTTGGATGGCGGCGTCGGCAGTGATCCGGCGACAGACGATCGGGCGATAGCGCTCAGAGGGCCCCCTCAGATCCGCACATGAAAGACAGCGCGCTCGCTGCGTGGATGTAATTATGTCGGCCGGGCCTCTCTTCAGATCTGAGCAGACGGTCCCGGGAACAATTCAGGCAATAAAGTGTTTGGACGAAAAAAAGAAAGAAAAAAAACTGCCCCTGGAAGCAAATGGGATACGGAAATAGGAAACTGTATCGTATACGGAGCGTGAGATTGAGGACTGCCTTTACTTGTCTTGACATCCAGACAGCCAGCCTGTGGCTAAATGTTAAAAAGAACTAGATTAAAACAACAACGTTTTATGGCCAGGTTCTTAATGCCGGGTGAACATATTATGTCAGGATTAGATGTGAGAGTGCCTGACAGCACGATCGATATTGCACAAATGGCAATACCATTTTTTTGGAGGGGGGGGAATGTGTGTGTGTGTGTGTGTATGTGTGTGTGTGTGTGTGTGTGTGTGTGTGTGTGTGTGTGTGTGTGCGCATCTGCCTTGATGCCTACTGAATGAGACTATCATATTCATTTTTTTGTGGGAAACACTGGCTTTTGATTGAAAGGTGGATGCACCTTGAGACAGTCCCAGGTGGACCCCGCGAGGCCTGTGTGACAGCTGATGGTGGTTTCAAGAGCCGCGGCGCCGTTTGATCGCGCCAAATGAATGAGCGACGTTGACAACGTTGGCCAAGTGGAAGGAAACCGTGCAACGCCGCCGTTTGGTTGGAGCTCAGGGCGGGGGGTTCTTACTCATAATTCATAACTCATATTGTGGTTCTGTGTGGCTCAGTAGGTACAGCGTGGCGTTGACAACACTTCAGTTGTGGGTTCGATTCCCACTGGGACCACATATAATCAAATCTGTATGCATTCACTACTGCAAGTCGCTTTGGATAAAAGCGTCTGCTAAATGGCATATATATTATAATTGGCAGCCAGTCGAGAGCTGGAAGCCAGGAAGGAGAAGTTCCTCTCATGTAAGGCGGTTTCAAGAATGAAGCGGGAGTCCTGGTATTGTTTGGATGAGACGGTGAATTATGTTACCTAAGGGGTCTGATTAATGAGGCCACTGCACCACCAAACAGCCCTGATAACATCACCCGCCCCCACGTGCATGCGTGTGCACACAGGGCAGCAGCACAGTATAACAGTTAGGGAACTGTGTTTGTAACTCAAGAGGTCGCAGGTTCAACTCCCAGGCACTGCCTAAATGTAAATGCACATGCGCGCACTCACCCTCTCCAGCAACGTTCAGCAGAGCCACCAGCGTGATCCTGCCCAGCGCTCTCTGCTGTCTGCTCTGATCAGCTCTGCGGGGCCTACTTCATCAAACGCCCTGCACTTTGATGCCTGTTCGGCAGACTCTCTCACACCTCTTCTTTGAATCAGCAAGGCTTCAGTATTTTATTTTCCGGCCCACACAAAACAAGTCGTTTTTTTTGTTTTTTTGCATCGAGCCGCGCACTGACTTTCAATAAGCCGCCCCAAACCGCCAGGCTGTACTTTGATTCCTTTCAGACATAAAAGGAGGAGTTTGAACATTGCATTCTGGACGGGCTGTAAAACAAAGGGGGGAAGAAAAGATATCCAGAACAAATCCCTTTTTTTATCCTCGGGTGGAAGGGGAGGTGAGAGCACACAGATCCTGAATGCTGGATGTAAAAAGCAGAGAGGTGTCTATGCACAATTAGGTCTGGTGTGCTTTTTTTTAAAGGCGACGCGAATGAAACACGCAGCGCCCTCGCCCTCTTTCAGGGGTACCCACTGCGCGCGTTTATTTGCCCGTCTCTTCAAATGGCATCCTGGTCGTCAGATTTTAATTATTACAAAGCGACGGAGGCGAACATCCCTGCGTGAGCGCCCGAGCTCATTAGCCGAAGATAAGAGGGAAGGAGACAATGCTGCAGCGGGTCAGGAAGCTGCTCCTGGATCCTGCGATAACGGTCGGACATCACACATCCATCACCCTCATTATGGTTCCAGCATGGAGCCCTGATACCTCATAGGATGGGAGATGCCACACGAGCTCAACTAAAACATCGCATTTGTAGTTGAGGGGGAGGATGTTTAATCTGACATAATTTTAGCATTCAGTGTGGCTCTATCGAACACGCTTTTGGTACAAACGTCAAAAGTTCTTTACCATCACAAGCCAAAGACAAATAATGGGCAAGTAATGGGTTGTTTTTGCTCCATATAGATACTGTAGACACTGTATGTTGTTCTAGCCTTCTGAATCCCTTTCACTGCACACACTAGCCCCCCTTAGTCTGTACTTATTAATACATAAACTTGTTATAAAAAATGTATTTGAAAATAATTATAATTTTGCGTAAACATACTGAATTCAAAAAGTCGCCATTAAAATAATTATATAAGCACACGTGAGCCAGTGAGGAGAACCTCAAGGGAGGGATTTCAAAATCTGATCTCCTAATCGATAATATAAACATACGTGTGCATCATTTCCTGTCTCCTGGAATGAGGCACACACTGCGGACTCCACTCCATCACAGACATCGGGACAGAAGAGCTGTGATGGTCATTAGTATGCGCCCAGTGCCACAGCTGACAACCTCCGCTGCTGTTTTATCAAATCCGCTTAATTGTTGCAGCCGACACGCTTGGACCGCTGTCTGTTTGCGGGGAGGACAGAGTAACCACAGCAGCTCGTGTGTCTCCCGCCCCCCCGGCCACTCTCCACCCCCACATTGTAAATAACAAAGTGTACACTGCAATACAGGCAGCCTTGCCCCGCCTTCTCCTTCCTTCTCAAACGTACCACCCCTCGGCACCGGTTTCGGGGACGTGCTCATGTACGGGGGGACTCATGTGGGTCTGGATCCTGCTGATCTGCCCGCCATAGACCCGACTCAGCGATTAGCGTCCTAGAGGGACTGAGCGCCACACAGAGATGGCTGCTGCCTCGCCTTCCTTTCCATGTAAAGTATTAGTGTCACTTTAGCACTCTGTATTTATGAGGAGCTGGGCCCCTGCACCCCCCCACCTTGCCGGTTTTATATAATGTTAATTCTCCCCCCGGCCCCTCTCCTCCAGTGGACAATTTGCATATTGATGCATTCTTTTCGCGCTGCACCCGAGGGAGTGTAGACGCATAGGTGCATTTGTTTGAGTAAATCTCCGTCCTTCAGTTGCCAACCGAACTGTGAGCAGGACCACTGTCATAGCCGGCAGGTTTGAATGGCTTCGCCCCCAGGTGGCTGCGGTAGGCTTTTGTTGTCGTCGTCCGCCCCCCAGCGCTGGGCATTATTTCCGAGGCGCGCGCGTGTGATTGGAGAGCGGCCCTCGTCAGCCACCGCTCTCAGAGTGTGCCTAATTAGCAAATTGAACTGATTACGTACTTAATTGGGCCAATTAATGCTTTCTTCAGGTCAAAGGCAGGTAATGATTTAAGCAGGTCTGTGAAATCCTGGAGTAGATTTCAGTAACGCTGTTCCAAAAGCGAGAGAATTATGCCCGTTTTATCTTGGGCATGGCGCATTTTTTTTCTACTGGAAAACACATGTATTATAAATCAAATGGACTCATACAGTATGCCCCGTATCTGCACCAGTTGTTTTGGGGCGTTCAGTTTGATCTGGTTTGCATCTGCATTAGCCCTCTCAAACACAGTAAAGCCAAAGTTCGCTCACTGTCCTCAGAGGTTTGAGGTGGTAAAGGGACGCAGTGTCTTTGTCCTACTGGGGGAAATCTGGGATAATTTGGGAAGGGTCCCAGTGCGTGACTGCTGCATAAGCGTCGACAGCAGTGGTGTCAACTTGTGGATCTCCAGACAATTTTTGCTAGATCGCAAAGCACACGATATATATGGTGGATCTCAAATTAATTCGGTGGTTTTCGAACACATATCTACAGTACATAGTTATTGACAGATGTCAAATATAACCATTAGGCTTTATAAGAAATTGATCATATATACTAGCTTTGGAAGTTTCATATGGTCCTAATGCCGCTCGTCGTGATTTATGTATTTGCGTGAGCATCTCAATCCGCCATCTCAAAGGATTGAGAACTTAAGGCCATGAAGTGTATGGGCGCCTGGCAGCTGGTCCTCGCGGTCTCGTCTCTTCTCTGTCCTGAGCCCTCGGTGGTGGAACAACCTTCCGCAATTGGTCAGGACCGTGGAATCACTTGCGATCTTCCGCAAGAGACTCAGAACCCACCTTTTCAGACTCCACTATCACTGAATTCCGTACATCTAGCTAATTGTCATCACCATTACCTGCTTACTCAATTTAATTTAATTAAAAATTTTAATTACAAACCTTTTCCTTCCCAGTGTTACAGGTATGGTACGCAGCTGCCTGCAATGATGTCTATCGCTGTATTACTGCACTGATCTCTTGCGCGAGCTATGATTGTTCCTACCATGTATTAATGCACATCTTGTAAGTCGCTCTGGATAAGAGCATCTGCTATATGCTTAGAATGCAAATGTAATGTAATGTATGGCATGTCCTCTCTTTTTGGCTACAAAGTGGCACCGTCCCACCGGCCTCAAAGCCACTACAACACAGCGTTACTCAGGAGCACGAGCGCGCCTCAGCGTTCAGTCACACCAGGACTAGGCTGGCGGTATTGGAATCACGTCACAAAATCGCATGATCTCCCCCTGAGGCATTGCAGAAATGGCTAACCTTGACCCCCCTCTCATTGTATTTTCACCGCACAACTCTGACCCCACTAATCCTTAATTACCATGTCTAATTATTCCCTGGCAGTGGGGTCAATTTAGTAATTAGCGAAGTGGTCGGATCAAAGCCCCAAGCAGAGGTACAAGAGTAGGTTTAGAGATGATAAAGGCAGGGTGGGGGGGGGGGAGAACAGTCAAAATGCTTACCGATGTGTTGTTGTTAGTTCCACCTCGATAAAAGGTTTTTCCTTAATTATTATTATGAAGCAAGGCTGCTAATTAGCAAAAGGGTCTTTGATGCGCGCGTGCCCTGACAATAGAAGGTGCTTTTGAGCGGTTCCTTTTCTAAAGCTGCCACGCTGCCCCTCATTGATTCCCCGTCGGTTTGCTGCGGCTCCTCAGATCAATTTTTCTGCGCGTATTACGTTTTTTACAAGCACATCAATGGCAGGCGCCGGGCCTTATTCAGCAGTGTGGACGCTTGTCGTTTGTACAACCTAACTGCACAAGTCCCCTGATGCCCCCTTGCTGGCCACTGAACAAGCGCCACTGAGTTATGTTGCTCCAGAGGAAAGCAGAATTGCCCTTCGGTTTTCAAGAACAAGCGGGACTGTGCTATAAATGTGCCTGGGACAGTGACAGTAAAGGAGCTTAATCAACAGATTTTCTGCACACCGGCGCAATAGAGGCAGAATTTCCACATATTCACAGTATGCTTGGTTTGCAGGAAGTGTACTGAATGTATGTATGTGCTGGATGCATCAATGAATGCATGTGCAGCATTTTAGTACTAGAGCACAGATCATACAGACCCACCAGCTCCATATCCGTAACAGTGAACGTCCTATGTCCCTACCATGGAAGCCAAAACATTCCAATTTCACTCTCAGAATTCATTAAGGGGGGCTCCGATAGCGTAGCGGTCTAACGTACCCATATTGGCTGGCCCTTTATGTGTGAGCTGCCTATCACGGTCGCAGTTCGGAACCCGACTGTACCAGATCGGATCCCGATCGGGGGCGGCGTTTGGCTGTCCGTCCCAGGGGGAGGGGAGAGGGTGAGCCGGCGTGAACTTGCCGAGAAGCACATTAGGGTGACTCCAGAACGTGGGTGGGTGAATTCCGTCTCGAAGGAAGTGGAGTTCGCTGCCCTCAGAGAATTAGCTTGCTTGGGAAAATTGAAATAATAGAGGGTATAATTGGCCACTAAATTAGAAGAAAATCTGAAACGATTTTTTTTAAATGTAAAAAAAAATTATTAATTAAGGTGGCATGACAAGTACACCACCGTTGTGCATTGCACATAAACCTCCCGTAGTCAAAGAGGATGGAAAGGACCGCAGGAGCCATGCATATATAATCCCCTAATCTACACTTGCTTTATGAGGTTTACTGTGGATCAGTCTTTCAGATTCAGCGACACGCTCTGCTGCTTCTGCTGGGATGTCCTTCCTGACGCTCAGAGACACTCATGCGCTGTTTGACTGCGGGTCGGGGAAAGCACTGCCCTTGTCTCTACTGACCTCAGCTGTTTGCCAGTGTCCACCACGCCTCTGAGCCATGGGCCAGTCCTTACTGAGGCGACTGACCCCTGTTGTACAGACCTGAGCGGCGACTTCCACGGCCAGCCTTGTACGCGCTATTCCTGGCTTGGTCTCTTGGTCTCGACACCTCCGCGAGAGAGAGTTGGGCTCCTTCATTCCTGCTCCAAGGACTGTGTAAGGAGTGAGAGGTTTAAGGATAGCCTCACAGGCTCTATGTGAACACAGTTATGCCCCCCTGCCTATCCGCTTGTATGCCGGAATGCACAGCTGCCAGATATGTCTTCACTATGTATGAGATCATTAATAACCCCCCACACACACACACACACACAAGACATTAAGGTTTATGAATTTGCCTTTATGATGCTCCATTTTTAAATGTATTCTGGCACCTTTCCTCTGCGATGTCAGCGCCAATATTTAGCTGCAGCTCATTGGCGTACGTTGGCCCAGCGCAGGACTTCTTGTCTCATTGATTTGTGTTTTTGTTTTTTAATGCCGGGAGCTAGTCCTGCCTCCTGTCAGGCAGCGTCCGCGCTGCATTGAGAGGGCGTGGTGTTCCCTCCCCCACCCCACCTCTTTTTTATTTTTACATTTTAGCCATTTAAAAGATGCTCTTATCCAGGGCGACTAACACAGCTTGCAGTTTGTTTTTCCTTTACATATAGTCGATTTATACGACTGGACATTTTACTGAAGCAATTCAGGTTAAGCACCTTGCTCAAGGGTACAACGGCAATGCCCCACCTGGGAATCGAACCTGCATCCTCTGATTTACCAGCCCAGTTCCCTGACCATACACTGCCGCCCCACGTGGACCACATCGGTCTCACCATTCCTCAGTGTTGCCATTGATGTAAACGGCATTTAACGACATTGATACTTAAAAAAATAAATAATTTTAAAAATCCTTTCAAAAAGGAAAAAGAAGCATTCCCCATGAGTCACCAGCAGCACATGAGCCTCGCAGAGCTGAATCTAAATGTACGGCCTTATTCATTTGCCAAGGGAATTAGATGAAAGTCCTTTAATTGTCTGCTGGTGCTGCTCTGGAGCGGAACAGGACTTGGAGAGAGTGAGGGGAAATCTCCCACTGGGTGACAGTGTGATGAGGACGTTTGAAAGGGCTGAATCAAAACACATCCCTCTGGAAGGCCTGGAATGCTCCAGAAAGGTCCTGTAAAGGGCATAAATGATAACCTGCCACCGTGCCACACACACACACACACACACACACATACAGAAACACACACACACACACACACACACACACACACACACACACACACACACACATACATACACATGCAGAAACACACACACACACATACATACACACACATACAGAAACACACACACACACATACAGAAACACACACACATACACACAAATACAGAAACACACACACACACACACACATACACACATACATACATACATACAGAAACACACACACACACACACACACACACACATTTAATCAAATAAATAAACCACAACACACAATAAATAAACAACTCATCCCTCACATGAATTGGTGCAGTGCTTACAGTGAAACAATCCAAAATGAGATCTATAATCCATATTTCGTTTTGCTCAATCCAAATATGTCATTTGTGTGTTGCCATGATACCTCTCCATGTAAATGTGCGCAGGAATTAACTCATATCCATAGAAAGACTGCACCATCTACCCAGCGAGTGGCATGGAGCCAGAGCTCAGAATGTCATTATGTAAAGGGCAGAGCTTCCCACCCTGTCACCCTGGCCTCGCTTCTGCTCCTAGACCACTTCCTCCTCATGACCTATGCCCAAATCAAATATGGCTTTTCAGAATAAGCTTCAAGCCACTGTTTTTCCAATTGAAAAAGATATATATATATATATATATATATATTGCCATTTCTGTTAATAATGAAGCCATTCCAGTCTGTATGAAATGACAGTACATGTATTTCACTGTCTGCTGCACAAACCAGTATCTGCAATGTTAATCTGACTAGCAAATATTTAACCAGTAAATCCTGTTCCGGTGTATGAACTTTACGAGCATCAGAGACATATCTGCTCCGTGCACTGCTCACATACTGCAGCCCCCTGGTCCACATTGTGACCCGCATTCATTACATGCATCCTCAAGGACTTCTTACGAAATGTGGCAAAGCCCGAGAGAGCCGATAGCAGAAGCATCCGCGCCATGTCAGCGCTCAGAGCGGACGATGGCCAGTGTGTCACGTGAAACATGCCAAGATGCTGTAGCAACAGCAGAGGCTCATAGAGGGAACGGATCTCGTTGACCTTGCAGGTCATCCACACAGCGGCAGAGACTACGGGGGGGGGGGGGGTATGTAATGCCTCTCCCACATTACATATTTTCAATTCCGCCCGTCGCTATGGCATCGGTATGTCATAACACCCCTCCCCTCCTCCCGCGGTTCTGCAGAGAAGCGGCACGTTCGCAACGCGTCTCCTGTCACAGTGAGGGAATGGTGGGGTGGCCGTGTCTCCTCTAGATCAGCAGATGTGCCCTCTCCGGGATCAATCCCACGAGCCCATCGGGGTCGCCACAGGACGCCAGGGCACCTGTCGAATCCCCGCACACACTTCCTCGGAGACGGCACGATCGCCGTCGGGGGGAGGGGGGCGAATACAGTATCGCATTTACCTGAAAATACTTCATCTGTGGCCTCTCGTGTACGCAATTAACTTTTATTTATCCAGTATCAACGTGCTAATTTCCCCCCTTTATGGTGTAATTACTCTGGATCAGGATTTTAATCCGTTAATTGGTTCCTCCCAAGTTTGCATGTTTTGCAGGTGATGTTAATCAGAAGATGCCATGTTTGTTTAAATGGAGTTTTCGCTAAATTGAATGACACGCGTACAGTAATTGTGATTTATTTAACAACGAGCAGTGCAGTGCAGTGCAGTGCGTGGAGCATTGCACAGTATCAACGAGCAACACATCTAGCCGTATATATCTAGTGGGCACTTTATTGTTTTGGGTAATCCGTTTGAGCAAATACATTTTTTTCCCCACCTAACGGGCACAGAGACATGACATAATTGAAATACACAAAGATGTCGTTAATAAGAATGAACACTTTTGCTGACGCGCAATCGAATGTGCCATGCTCTTCAGCTGTAACTGTGAGTGTCGTGATGCTATGCTAGTGTGTAAAATAAGGCACACTTCTGCACACTATAAGAGCACTGTGGTCAGGCTGAACATGGGCCTTCAGCACTGAGGGCGAAGCACGACATGCGCAGGCTGGACCTCCTATGACCAGTGACCAGCTCACGCGTAATTGAGGGATTTGCCGCTGTTGCTGGGGGGATAGTTCCCATTGTTTGACATGTGCTGGTCTGGTGGGGGGGGGGTGTAGCATGTGATGAGGCCGTGCGAGGCTGGGAGGGGAGGGGGGGCGGGAGCGTGAGATGAGGCCGTGTGAAGCCACGAGTGCGGCAGGCAGATAAGTCAGCACATTGGCTCTATGAGGCTGAGCGCCTGGAGCTGTGGGCCAATGACAGCGAAGGGCAGCGAGCGGCGGACAGCACACCGCGGGGCCACTGCTGTCACACCGCTGCAGATAAGTGACCCACGAGCTGGGAACAAGCAGGAACAACACCATCAAATATGGCACGGCCCGCTTCGCCTTTATCGGTTCTTATCACTAGCAGCCCTTGCTAAAAAGTCTAAAGAATATGTTGTAAAAAGGACCTTATTTGTAGAAATTACTTTCAACCTCCACTTTATGTTTGAAAATGTACAATAAATATATTAATAACACTACCCTCAGCAACTAAAAGTATAATTATAGTTACAATCATGGTTATTATTTTACTCATAGTGTACAAATTATTATTATTATTGCATTGTTCTGTAACCCTGTATTTGTATGTTCAGGATAGGCAGATATACAGGGCAGCCATAATCTATAGAGCTGCTAAAAAAACACATTTTAACAGTGTTTTTCCCCCTTGTGTCCTTCTGCAAACCACAGTTTAAAAGGCTGATGTAGATGTTTCAGCATTGTGATATCATTTTTGTTTTAAATTGTGGATAATATGAAACATACTTATTATTATAATCATTATTTCCTGAAGTTGCTCTGTGGGTAGAGGTCAGGAGAAGGTCAGGGGTGAGGCAAAGGGGTCAGGTGACAGAGGTCAGGTGAAGGTCAGGGGTGAGGAAAAGGGGTCAGGTGACAGAGGTCAGATGAAGGTCAGAGCCTTCATCAGAGTTGATGTCCTTGTTATTTCTGTGTCTTTTTGTTCTGTTTTTCTCTAAGGAAAGACCAGTCTTCACAACAGTCAGATAAAAGCCATCAGTGACAGTGAAACAAACACATTTTCTTATATTCGGGGGTATTTACAGTTGGAAAAGATCCAGGAGTCATGTCTGGGCAAAGAGTAGAGTATTAGTATTTAAGATTAAAAAAGAAAAGGAAATTCAGCAGTTTATTTTAGCAAGCATTCAAAGGACGGAAGGATAATGGCCATTCAATCTCACCACCATTGTGCTTTATCCTTAACTTTCAGTAATGCTCGAGAGCGATTTCCTTTCTTTTCAATCCTTACACAAACGTTTTCTAAAACAATTTTTTTCCAGTGACCGGCAATCTTGTGATGGAACTCATAACTCAAAATTAATGACAAAAAACCACAGCAGTTAAGATACTATGAAAAATGAATAACCTCCCATGCAATTGTGTATCCGGTTAGATCTTCTCAAAATCTCAAGGCATTTTTGCATACGCCTTGGTCAGCTGGATTTGAACAGCTGTCTGCAGTTTGCTGTCTCCCCCTTCTGCCTCTAGCACACTTTCAGTGTGGATGGATTCACAAAAAACATGTATTGTGTTTGATATTTGTTATTTCTAATGGACAAACAGTACATTATTTCACTGAAACAAAACCCCACAACGGTTACCTGTCTAATAGCCAGTATTTTTTTTCTAGGTTATTAAAAGCACACACAGATATCTTTAGTCTTCTGAAACAGAAGTTGTAGTTTCAAATGCTTATCAGTGTGTATATGTAAACACTATTTCCAGTGGGATGATGTATGTAATAAACATTAATTAGATGCCCTGGGACAAGTCCCCCTCCAAAGCTACATTTCAGAATCTTTCATTTGAGCACAGATCACAGATGAGCACCTCCATCTCCCGTTTCACAGCAGAGCACATTCACTGCATATGTTTTATTACAAGGCAGCTGTGCCTTCTATGGATATAAATTGTCCTCGGTTTCCATGGGGACATTCAGTCTCAACACCACAGCGTTTTGTCCTTAGCTTTGAGGAAGAAAGTTATCATATTTTTAGATGTGTGTTTTTTTGGGTCTTAGACTCCAAAATGGAGGACAAATTTGATAGATTAAAACCTCCCCACATATGCAGGGGGGTAGGAGCTTCAGAACCCTTCTCATTTCAAGCTGCTCTGAACTACCTTGAAATTGTTTGAATTCTCCTTATAGTCCTAGAAGAACAAATAATAGCATATTCTGATACACATTTTAAACATGTCCGTGTGCATTTACTTGGAACATCAGGCAATTTTCTGATCAGCACCTTATTACTTTATTATATTTTTGAAAATATACCTCATGCACAATACACAGACCCTATAATGCTGTGTTGCTACTAACAGCCTGCATTCTGAGGTTCTTCAGCATGGCTGATATGCAGGGAGATGCTCTCATTAATTGTATTGGCCTATTTATTTACTATTATCCTTACTTACAAAGCCATCGTGGCAGGATATGACACAATGCATTAAATACATATCACAGGGATAACAAGAGGAACCATTATTAGGAGCACCAGCTACACTCTCAAAAGCAAAGGTACAATTAGAGTACCCTTTTGTTCCTCAGGGTACAGATGTGCTCATTGTACCCTCAAAGGTACACATAAGATCTGTTATGATACGGTTTTGTGCCTTTTCCCAGTGAAGGTATTCACACCGGCAGCCATATGAAAACGAGACTTGCACTGCAAGCAACATTCTTTTTCTCACGAGGGTACAATTATGTTCTTCTGACTAAAGGCACAAGCCACAGTGACAAGCATTTGTACTTTAATAGGTACAACGTGGTACCTTTTTTTGTGTGACAGAGCAGGGTTTGGGACTAACCGAGAGGAGACCCATTTCGTGATAGAGGTGTTCCTTCAATATTTATGTAAACTCTGAGCCTCTGGTCATAAAACATCTCTCACCTCTGATCCAGCGGCTCCGTCTCTCTCTGCCAAATCGAAGACGCTCATCCTTTCCGCATTCGTGTCGATGTTTATGACTGCTTCGCACCAAAATGATTGTCTCCAGCCACCACTTCAAGGAGCACCTAGAGCTACTATATGGCAAATAACAGTATATTCGATATTAATAGTAGCCTACGTTAATAAATATTGCCGTTTAACATGTACAGTATATGCAACTGGAGCTTGAAATTAACTTCACCCTTTCAGCGAAAGGTCAATAAGCATTTGAAAACAAAAGTGTTTCGTTGGATGCACACACAAAGTAAATGGTCCTTAGCATGAAGATTTATAAATGTTTTCGAACCAAAGACTTTTCCCTGGGGTTTTACTTTCTAATAGAACTGCCTCTCAAATGCAAAATGTCTTTAAAAAGTCTTTAAGGCAACATTAATTGTACATTTATTTACATTGGAACATTTAATCATCTATTTGTGATCACACAATGTTTTAAAAGCGAGTGAATCTCAATTGGTGTTGAAACTCTTCATTAGTTTGAAAGATATTTCCACTGACACATTGTAAATTGAGTTTTATATGGTGAGGTCCTATCAGCTACTACTGGCCTATGGGCTTAGGAGAGGTTTTACACAACCTTGTGGGGACAGTATCACACGTGCTGTAAACCACCAAGTATAGTCGATAATAGATTGTCACCTCCCCGCAAACATTAAGTCACAGCTCGACTGTGGGGCCCTACACTGTGTCATTTCAGAGTGCAAAACAGTCAACACTCAAACATCCCACCCCAATCATGTTACATGTTGCAACATCTTGCACAAAATCAGACAAATGTATTTTGACACAAATTTGTTCATTTAAGGCCAAACCATTTTTGTCTTGGACTAAAGATCCTGGCCGCTTATTCATATAGTGTCTCAGGGTGAGGAATGCTGATCCAGGATCAGGTTTCCCTGCCCATATCCAAACCTCATCCTTTATGAGCTAAAACTGATCCAAGATCAGTACTCCTACTATGAGACGCTTTTTGAATACGGGCCCTGCTGGCGATAAAATGCATTTTGTTGGAGTGATTAAGAAATGCATTACTACAGTGTCGCTCTATTCAATGCAAACGGCACGAACGTAGATAGCAACAACCAATAACACACTCACTGAGAATCAAGCTAAAAAACAGCACTATAGAAGAAGGTTTTTTTCTTTCTTTAAAAAGATCTCCACATTATTAGTTTTTTTGTGATTGGCCAGATCGTCCTGGTAAAAAAACAAAAACAACAGTCATTCCCCACTCACTTCTAGCCTATAGCACTGATGTGGGCATTGGGACCGGTCGGCCTGATGTAACAGAGCCCTTAAGCGTTTCACAAGCCTTTCTGCTGCTGTGGCTCAACGTGAGAGCCTCCGCTCGCTCCTGCCTTATAGGAGCACGCACTAATTACCGCGCAAGGTCTTGAAGCTGACACGAGAGTTCCCGCCGGGCACCGATGTGCAACGTGGCACAAATGCCCTTCTGCCGCGAAGGCCCGCCCTGGCCTTTTGGGACACGTAAGCCAACAGGAAGCGCATCACGGGTATGTCCGTCGGCCCACGGGGGTCGCAGGTTGGGACGTGGGGTGTCTCTTCGGTTTAGGGGCCGTCAGAGTGCAGCGCAGCGTGAGACAGTGAGCGGCAGCTCTGACTCGGCTTGTCACGGCTTGGCCTCATTGAGGCCTCACACGATGGAAGGAGAAACGGAATCGCGGGTCCCGATATCTCATACGCCACAGACATTCATGTGGTCATTTTCACACGGAATGTAAACCAAAGACAACATTTACTTGTTTAATTAAAGGGTGAGGTCATTGAGAGGCTTGGAGAATAGTATCTCCTTCATTAATATTCAAGCCTTGGACAGAAGTAATAAAAAAATCCAGAAAAAAGTGACTTGCATCATATTGAAATCCTTTGGTTATTACGTAGGTACGTTTCCTTAAACAGAGAATTCCTAGTGGATTTATTTAATTTGTTTTAATCGACACTGCTGTTTGGACAAGTGCGTGCCTGTGTGCGTGCCTGTGTGTGTGTGTGTGTGTGTGTGTGTGTGTGTGTGTGTGTGTGTGTGTGTATATGTGTATATGTGTATATGTGTGTGTGTGTGTGTGTGTGTATACTTGTACCAATAAAACTGTTTGTATTTTTGTTTAAATGCTATTGAATTTAAAAAAATACAGAGTTGCATGTCTTTATCACAGCTTTCTCTATACATACACAATCTCCCCCAGGGCACAAAACAGCAGCTGGCATACATGGAATCCACCTGTAACAGTAGAAAACTACACACAGAGACACACGCATGCACAGATAATAGTGTTACATGCGTGCTTGTGCTTTACATGTTTGACATATGTAATGTGTAAAGTACACTGCTTAAGGCTCTAATCATAACCAAACGCCTCCAGCTTGACAATGTCAAGTAAAGAATATGCTTTTTGTAATAACGTGAAAGAAATGAAAGGCCTAAAATGCTCTGAGAAAGAAAATGTTCTTTTTTCACAAATTGAGGCTTCAGCTCTTTAAAAAGCAAGATTAAAGCTACAGTAGTAAACGTAATTGGACAATTTGACACGCGCCATTGAGGCACACTGAGCCAACGGGAGGAAACCATGAAAGAAACATAGCTCTATATGCAATGAGGAGCTTTTATTTTGCACTGTGATTTCTGTGAATAAATGTTCCAGTGAGCTATTTCAAAACAATGGCAGCATGCTGCAATTAAACAATGGGAGCATGGTGCATTTAAACAATGGGAGCATGGTGCATTTAAACAATAGCAGCATGCTGCATTTAAACAATGGGAGCATGCTGCATGTTGAGGGTGCTGCCTGCTTCTTCAGCAGCCCCGCTCTGCACTGGGAATACATCATGTGCTGGGTTTACTTTAAAATAGAAAATGAGGCAAAACTTTGCATCAGCTTTTTGAGTATTTTCAACTTTAGGTCTTTTGAGTGAAATGCAGTTAAGTATTAGAACTAACAGCAACAATAAACCAGCTTAGCTATAACTTCATTTATTTCAGTTCCAAAACTGAAAATTGTGAGTTAAGAGTTACTTACGCGCAATTGGGCCACCAAAACGGGGGGAAAATCAGATACATTTAGTTTTTTAAGTTTTAGGAAATGAAAGCACAGTGTTTGTTTTTGACCCTTGTTTCCTACCCTTGTCTATTTTTATGAAACACCAGACGGAGATGTGGGGAGGATACAGGAGGTAGAGGACGAGGGAAAAGAGGAGCGAGAGAGGGAGGAAATGGGACGCCCTGCACACACCTGCATCACCTGACACCCTGTTGGTAAGCGATGACATTGACCCAAGCTGTATGCTCAGAAGAGTCACTTCACTGTAGGACCGGACCTCTGGCCGCATTGCATATAGGCTACAGAAACATGTAATAAATTCCTATTCAACTTAATACCATTTCTCAGTATTTCAGTAAATATGCTTATGTGATGAACAGAACATTATAAATGTCAAGTTTTTATGTATTTCACAAAATGACAACTCTGCTTGAATAAATACTTGATTCCTATTCCTTTATCGATGCTATCAGGTTTTCAGTGCTCCAGAAATCTGTGTATGGTAATAGTGGTGGAGCACATGTCAAGTTTCTCAGTGTTGTATAACATCATGGGCCTTTGATACGACTTTTATCGATGTCATCCTTTATCAGCAGGGTGTCAGGCGGTGACAGGTGTGTGCAGGGCGTCCCATTTCCTCCCGTCGCATATCAGCGCTCCTCGTTTCCTCGTCTTCTTCATCTATTTATTTATTTATTGAACCTTGAGTCTCTTCAGACCAATAATCTCTATCGCAAGAGAGACAGCAGCAGACCAAGTCGGCGACATGAAACATTTAACTTATCAAACAAATAAAAAATGCACAATCTATGCTCGCAGACATAGATCATGTAAAAGCAGTGACGGTTTTTGCATTCATAATAAATATCATATATATTATAATATAATATCAATAATTTGTTTTTCTATGGTGACCATACTGGAGCATAATAACTATAAGCCCTTCCCCTCTTTCTCTACCCCCCGTGTCGCCCACCAGTCTGGTTCTGATGTTTTCTAATGGCAGGGAACGAGGAACATGTTTAAATGGCCTTTACAGGGCTGAGCTGTGAATGCTCTGTATGCCCAACTAAGCACAAGAAAGCCTTGAAAAAGTCATCTTCTGATGGGTCAAGTGGAGAGCACTGTGAAGGTGTGGAATACAAATACATGAGGGGCAAAGTCACTCTACTTTTTTTGACCTTTTAAACCCACAGTGTGATTGGAACAAACGTTGAAAAGAGGGAAAGTCGAAAGAGGGAAAGGTGAGGAAGAGAAGCCCAAACAGAGAGGAGGAGAGAGGATGGAGGGAGGGAGGTACAGGAGTAACGATGCAACAGTGGGGATAAATCGTGCAGGGTCAATACCGAGGGGTATTTCTTTAACCCCCCGAAACCTGTAAAGGAAATCAATCTGTTACATCGGACAGGCAGTGGAGTGAAACGGAACTCTGCAAAGATGATGCCAGGACACCAACGTGACCCCCCGACCCCCCCATCTGCACCTTTGACTGATTGATCGACGGGATCAGGCAAAAGTCATGAGTTCGGTGCTCCGGTCAAACAGCCGGTGCTGATAGGCGGAGCCCGTTCGATGACTTCCAGGCCACTGCGGCAGGTGTACTGTCCGCGATAACGCTATCGCCATGTGGCACTAAAGCCATTGGCGTCATTAGCATCCACGTTCTAATGAAATGTGGAATGGGAAGTTCCAAGGTTAGCACGCACGCAGTCCATTATCTGGACGGCCTCTGTCTCGAAGCTTGGTGCCCTTTCTCTCTCATCCTAATGGACCTTGATGCCAATTTTTTTTTTTTTTACTTCCCTATGGGCATCTGCAGTCACCAGAGCTGAGGGCACCTCCAAACAATGGGGAGCCCTCGGCTCACATCAGTGTCTTAAAGCCGCTCTTATGGGAAATCCCAACGGACAGGCTAGCCGAGCATTAAAGCTAATACAGTCTTATTAGCTGTTCAGTTCCTGGGAATAAAGGGGCTAATGCCTTAAAAAGGTGGACCTCTGTAGCCCAGGAGCAGGGGGTAAGACGGTGGATACAACTGGTCAGCGTTCTTGTCCTGCATCCCGGCATTGCACTTCCCTTCAAGCACTATGATGTTTATTCTATAAAATGCTGTAACATTCCAACTGATTCTAATTGGCGACATTACATAGTCACCAATTAACAATTCAAGAGTCCCCTTTAACAATTCGAGGAGTACTGTCACACTGTGATGTTTATTCTACAACATGATGTAACATTCTAGTTGATTCTAATTGATGACATCATAAAGGATGACATCCTCAAAGAACTGCAGAATTCCAGAACAGAACAGTGTGAATTAGAACTAGAACTCTCAAAAGACTCACAGCTCAAAGGGTTAAACCCACCTGAAAGAGGCTTTCCACATCTATGGGCCTCCACCGTTTAAGGGTCATTCACCACTAACCAGATAATGGCTGTGTTCTCTGTACGCTGCTTGCTTTGATCACAGCGGTATGGCAGATGATCGTGACTGGTATGGCAGGATGTCACGTGTAGAAAAGTACTTTAATGGTGATGGAATGTTTTGTTTTTGCAAACGCAAGTTTACCTGTATACACTGATCAATGTCAAGTGGCTTTATGTTGCTCACTCTGCTGGAAGTGTGTCTTGAAGAGTTTTTTTTTAATAAAGCCTATTATATATTCCCCATCTGTTTTATGATTTGACATCTGAGCTATTTTAACAATACCGGCTGAATTGAATTCTGTGGCCCCTACTCCAACAGAGAAATAAGATTTCAACTGTGCATATGCACAAGCACAGTGCAGTTAATGATGGCTGTGTGTGTGTGTGTGTGTGTGTGTGTATGGAATGACAATGTGTATACTCTTCATGCAGCGTTTGCCAGTATATGCACACATTCTCAAAACACAGGCTTTGTGCTCAACATTTTTTGTGAAGGAAATTCCTGTTAAGTACACTTGGCCAGACAATTACATTATACTAGGCAGAGTTGTGTTTAATATGCATGTGTGGACATAGCCCACGTTGTTAGGAGTGAGACATGTAATCTTAAATGACAGACAGGAAGCGTAATGCAAGTGTGATTAAACGCAAACTATAGCAGAGCGAGCACGACCTCTGTCCCTAACCCGATTTGGAATCAGCAGTTTTGGCAGCTAATATCCAGCCGTGCGCCTCTGCGTTGAGGCGAAGGAAATCATGAAGCCGTGTTCACTTGTGCCGTTATCTGCTTCTCGTTGCAGTGGGTGACATCATGCTTGCAAGGAGATCATGGTTTCAGTGCAGTCACACTGAGGCAGATGGTCTGTGTACAGTCCGACCCAGAGAGCCAGCTCCGTGTTCTTGACGTTGAAGGTTTTGTCTCTGCCATTGCCGAAGCTCAAAGTGTTCTGATTTGCTTTAAGATGGGGCATGGGTGAAGACAGAACATCTATACTGCAGCTTGTGTAGCATCGCAGTCTGCACCGAAAACCTGGTGGAACCTCCTAGAATTAGAGAGTGCATCAGGGCTATTGAATTCCGGGCCTCAAGGGACACAGTGTTTCCAGGTATTTGCTCCGACTACTCCACCTGATTTCACTAATTAGCTTGACTCCTTGGTCCATGAGGTGAGCTAATTAGTGAAATCAGGTGCTGTAGTGCGTGGCTGGCGCAAATGCCTGCAGACACTGCGGCCCTCGAGGCCTGGAATTGAATAGCCCTGGAGTAGAGTACAAAAGGAAAGCTGGAGTTGACAATCAGGTTGTATGCACACTCTTAAAAATAAAGGTACAATTAGGGTACATTTTTGTTCCTCAGGGTACAAATGTGTTCACTGTACCTTCAAAGGTACACATAAGATCCTTCATGATACGGTTTTGCACCTTTTCCCACAGAAAACGGTACAAATTGAGGAACGGTACAGATATGTACCAAGTTAAGAGTAATTAATCCTTATTCACACTGGCAGCCATATTGGGATGAAAGCGAGGCTTGTGCTGCAAGCAACATTCCCATTTTCTCGCAAGGGTACAATTATGTTCTTCTGACTAAAAGCCAGGGCTGGACCCACAGCCCTGGTCACCAGGCAGGAGGCAGCACGGAGACAGCCAAGCCTTGCTTCAGCGCCAGCGCACCAGATAGTACTTTAACTGTCATTTCTGTATGCATAACCACAAACCCAATTCTGCTGACCTCTGACCACTCAATACCCATAACATATTACAATAATATCTTACTCATCTTGTGGTTACTGCATGTGATTCATATTGGATTTTCAGCACTTGGTAATTGGTTTTTAAAGTTGTATTTACTGCTCTGTGTCGCCCTGGGATATTTAGGTAGTCGCTTGTAGTCATGTGTTATGCTGTTGGCTGTGCTTGCTCCTGCTTATTTTGCACTTGTAAGCTTTGTTAGCGACTATACATAATGGTGCCTGCCACATTATTAATGTTAATCATAATTTTAATATGTAATAATTGTAATAATGACAGTAATAAACTGATGTCTGCAGATAACAGTCTCCACTGGGCAATGAAAAATGATTCATGCCTTTAATGTTTCTCTGCTTGACAGATGAAAGGCATTATATTCTTTGTCCCCGTGAAGGACAAGACGGAAGACACAGACCATAATATCGGATTATACTGGATTACATTGCAGAGTCTATCCAGGTGTCCATTGATTTTTTTGGTTATTAGTTTTACAACCCCTTTTTTTACAGGGTGGAATTATCAAAACTCACGTTCTCTTGGCTGTGGAACTGTCCATTGACGCAAATGACTGTGTTTGAGTAAGAGAGGGTAATTTTACTAGGTTATGGAAAAATCACTGTGTATCTCAGTCATTAAACAGACATTCCAAACACACACAGTATTAAGTCATGCATCATCATGGCCTATATCCCATTATGCGTGGTGTAGCATATATTATAGCCTACCTACCATTGTTACCCTCTTTGCAGCTCGTGCCTTTTTAATCATTATTACATAAAACCTTGACGGAATACATTTATAATTTTGCCTTTCCCCATATGAATACATTTTTCACGATTGAGTCGCTCCCAAAGACGTATGGTGAATTGAGAGCAATATAATGAATCTAATTTGAAGTCAATTTAATCGTACTTAGCAGGCAATGTTTATATAGTGCTGGGATCATCCTTAATGAGTGCAAATATACTTCTATTTTTCGCAACACACATATTCATCTCTTTCTGCCGTACATTAGGGGTGAGTAATTATCGCTCCTTGATTCGACGCACAAGGTTTATACATAAAACTGCATGGTACTGTGTCAAGCAGTAACATTGTTGTTGGGCCATCACCTTATTAATGAATGATTTATAAGAGCATATGCCAAATCATGGACAGGGGAAAGGCCAACCTGAGGACTGATCTCCATGTCCAATCAGATTCAGATTGTGTGGTCTCCTGCAGCACAACACTGATGGCTGCCTTCCTCCGCTAAGATAGATTACGCTACCTTAACAACAAAGTACTAACTGCATATGAGATTCAGGGGAGTAGCAGAGGGAGAGGAATGAAGAGCCGCCATTAAAGAGTATGAGCCAGAATCTGCTGCTGCTGTACTTGCTCTCCTTTAACCCTTCGAGGGGTACTCTCACACTGTGATGTTTATTCTAGAACATGCCGTAACATTCTAGTTGATTCTAATTGATGACATCATAAAGGGCTGCTAATGGCATCCTCAAAGAACTGTAGAATTCCAGAATAGAACAGTGAATTACATTTACATTGGCATTTTAAGCATTTAGCAGACGCTCTTATCCAGAGGGACCTACAAGATGTGCATTTATACATGGTAAGATCGATCAGTGTAGTAATACAGCAATAGATATAATTGTTGGCAGCTGCATACTGTGCCTGTAACACAGGGAAAGGACTAACCAACACAGGGAATTAGAACTAGAACTAAAAACTCGCTCCTCAAAGGGTTAACGCACAACAGTATGAAAATGACACAGTCGACAAAAGATGTCATATCCCTGGTAACAATGCTACGGTAACAATGACAAGGAAGAATGATGCAATGAGGGGGAGCTGAAGGAGACATACATTCTCACACGAGGATATATTGTTAGTTGCACTGTGAATAAATTGTTCTCCACGCTGCTCCACAGTGGTAATGCAAAATACTATCTTCAGATTGTATATGAGCGTTGATTTGCAACGGTTTTTCATGTTGTGTTGTCTCAGTGTCATCATCTTGGCACATTCAAAGGCGGTAAAACATGCCAAAATAATCAATCGTTCTCTCCTTGCACTGTCCTCAGCACTTGCAGAAGACCAGACATGGCAATCTTCCTTTATGCATCTCCTCAAGTCAGGAATAGGGGCGTTATTGTCACTGTTACCACCATTGATGATAAACGCCAAAGTCAGTGCAATAACTCTCAGAATACACATTTATGCATTGCTAAACAACAGTTCTGCCTCCCTGTTAGGTAAAGCACAAAGATAAACATGTGATGCACACACCTGAGCTCGGGACGGACAGTATGACATCCAGACTGCAAACGCAACCTCACAAAAGCAACCGCATTCAATAGATTCCAAGGAATTCATAGGAAAGGGTTAGAAATGTCAACTTCCTTAAACTTTTGCGCTAAACAAGCAGAAAGCAATCAGTGCCCTGCACACATTTCTCCCGGCTCAAGCGCACGCTTATCACAAATGAGAACTTGGCCTGAACTCATTGGAGAATTTCTTGTGTGCACCTCGAATCTTCCCTTTCTTTTTTTAACATCCGCACAGATACATTTTTAGCACTCTGCCATTGGGGGTGGTGTCAGCGAGGCACACCGGGGTTGATAAGAACTGGACACTGTGCAACCTTCACTCGTCACAAGCTGCGAGGTATAATCCAATACAATTCATCAGGCAGACCCAAATAGCTTTCCTTATCGCCCGATACTCCCATCTTGAAAAGCACGTCCCTATTCTCTCCAGGAGCCTGCCAGCCCCATTCCCCGTATTCAGAAGAGGAGCCTCCTTATCGAATCTGCTCTTGTATTACCTTTTAACAAAGCCGTATCTCCCTAAGATGCCACGTGCATCGCCAACCGCTGGGGTCTTTCCGCTGCATCTCCCAGATTCAGGGCGGATGATTCATTTGGATTTCCATTCGTACGTGCCAGTGTGCAGTAAAGCTATGCAGAAAACAAAACCGATTATGCTCATGTCAATAGCATTATGCTATTAATATCACCATTACCATCTAAACCTCTGAAATACTAAGATTACAGTTTCTACTCTCATTGTCCAATCAAATCATGTAAACATTTCTTCAGTTGAATATTTTTTTTAAATTGTGATGTGATTACATCAGTATGCACAAGAAAATGTGACTTTGTGTGAAAGCAAAATACAGAAGTACAGCCATGTGTCCAAATGTGCCTGCCTTTCTGTTTCCCACCACAGGGCATGGTCTTTCAGCATATGACTGTGATGCAAGTGACGGTTCCTCCATTCCCCGAGACTGCGGGAGTTTTCAGCTATGAATGTTGCCCCTCGGCCAATCGCAATGCCTGCATACCTACGAGGACAGCCATTTGCTGTGATTGGTTTAATGTTTCCCGTATTCAAACAAAAGAAAAGGAGCCCTCCAGGGTGGCACTATGGTAAAGGCACTTGCCCGGAGTGCAGGTTACCCACTGCGGCCAGGGTTCAATTCCCCAGATGCGCCAGCCTGGCTCTGGCCGGGAGTCCCATTCAGGGGCAGCGATTGGCTATCGGCTCCAGAGGAAAGAGGGAGGGAAGAAGGCATGAGCTCACCGCATACACAGAAAGCTTCTCTGGGGGATAGTTGGATCAATAGAGGGTACAATTGGCCACCAAATTGGGAGAAAAACTGGAAAAATCTAAGAAACAAAGTTTATAAAAAAATAAAAAAAGAAGAAAGACAGCATTGCTTTCATCTTATTAATGAGGTGTATGGTAAAGGTTGAACATCACTACACTGCAGAGAGGACACCATCTAAGTTGACAAAAGCTATTAAAAAGAAACAGCTGCTGACTAATAACATCCTCATTTCCCCAAATTGTTGTTTATGCAGTTGTTGGATTTGAGGCTTTCTGCAGCGAGGATCCCAACCTGAAGTTCTTTATCCACCCCCGATTTATCCGTCCCACCGCACTGGCGACCCCGTTTGGTGCAGTATAAAATCCAGCGCGGTACGCAGTGTGCATAGCCTGATTTGTACTACATGCAGGTACACGCCGCCGGTAACACTGCCAGCACTGAGCCCCGAAGTAAAACCCAGGGAGAGGGAATTTTAAGGACTTGCCTGTTTTTCCCTGCGCTCAGTGTTTGTTTGATTGAATCAGTGATACAGAGTTTTTCTGACAGTTTGTGGATCCCTGGGTAGGGTGATATCTCGGGTTGCTTTGAAGAGCACCAGGCATTCCTGTCTAATTTTAGAGCTACTCTGCACACAGGTTCCCCTTTGGGCCTGGTAAATAAAACATAACCTGTAGGGAGGAGGGAGGAGGAGGTGGTTGGGGGGGGGACCTTGTGTTTGTTTGCAGCTCTCCTGAATGCAGACAGCTGGGGGTGCTTCTCCACATCCTCCTGGCCTTTAATGATCCGTCCCAGGCTTTAGGGAGGAATGCACACCTATTATTGGGCTTCACATGACTTGAGCAGCAGAAGCCAAGAACCTCTGTACAGGGATACAATGTTTCTTTATGTGAGGGTTTGGGAAATTGATCTTTCTATACAAGCTACACAGGGAATATTACTGGGGGAGTGAAAAGCATGACTGTAAAAGGAAAACCTATGAGCTGGAAAATGTGTTCAGCAAAACACCTCATTTTTATATTTTTAAAATTGTATTATTGTTACTATATTTTTTAAATACATTTTTACAGGGGCAATTCTAGCATTTGACCTTAGGGGGGCTCAGCCCCCAATGAGAATGTGAGATGTACACATACAAAGCACAATCTTAAATTTGTAATTAATTTATTGTTACATTCCCCAACATTTTAATCGGGCTGAGATGAAAGACAGGGGGGCTAAAGCCCCCCTAAATATGGGATAAAATCGCCACTGAATTCTTATATCAAGTGTTTACTTGTGAAGAAGACTTGCCTTTGTTTTCTGGTTAATAATTTAGATAAGGATTTTCTTTGGCTGCTCACCAAAGTTTGGCATCATAACATCCTTGTAATATTTTATTTTTTTCTCTCAGAAGAGGAAAAGAGGACCTCTATGCAACTCTCATTTCAAGAAACGTAGACATGCAAGACATTTTAAGATGGCGTTTTTCATGCATTTTAGTTACTTCAAAACTCATAACGTAGATATGAAACGGAAGATAACGTACGGTTAAATGTGCGACTTAATCAAAGAACAAAGCACAATGTATTCCGATTGAATACGGTCTGAAGAGAGGTGTTTGGAATTCCTCTCTCTTTTCTGCTTGGCTGCACAGAGCCTGATTACGTGGACTGTTTGTTTGGCTAATGGAGTTGGGGGGGGGGGCATGCACATTCTCCGGCAAGCTGCTAATTAGCAGGAACTCATTAGAACACCGCGTCCACAATTCTAACGGCCGCTTGTTCACCATCCTCGTCGTTTTCATAATAGATTTGTGTTATCCTCCACCTGCTGCTAAGGTGGGGGACAGCCACAGCTCTGATTGGTTCAATGGCCCCCAGCTCCTTTCATCCTCCTGACTCTTTTGTGACATCCCCAAATGGGTGGGGACAAGACAAACAGGAACAGTAAATTGGGGCCATAAAAGTTGCCATAAAATGTTCTATTTGGGCTGGTATGACACGGATTTGTCATGGTAGGGGAATGTGTCTGTCATGGGACAAGTTAATCGCGCCTTAATTTGGTAGGCCTCCTCTCCTCTTGAGAGCCATAAAACTGAAATAATAAGTTTGTCCTCTGAGTGAGCCTTATAAGTATCTAATGAGGAAATATTGGCGGGCTAAATCGGGCTGACTGCGATAGGCAATTCATACCTTGTGAGAGGAGATGACTTCCAAAATGTCCTACATCAAAAAGACTCATCGTCGGATTCCTGCTGACGAATTCATTCTGCACACTGAAAATAATGGAAATGCTGTAGGATTGGTGGATACTGTTACTGCAGCAGGAACACACATTCGCATTGTTACAACACAATGGCTGTTCTCAAAAGCAATTTTTGTTATTCATTATACATTTTTCTATTTAACATAGCTTTGTGACAAGTATTTCATTTGGCCATAGTTCATAAATTCATTAATTACCATTTTACCTTCCCTATACAGTACACATGTTAAAACATACATGTGTAGTGCATAATGGCAAGGCTAGTATTTAACATTTCATGAATTAGTGTTAAAAATACTCGTGAAATGTCATGAAGCACTTGATTCAGATTTGGATGCAAACATAAAATGATGGTATTCACTTATGTTTGAGATGGAAGGTTCCCAGGCACTGCGGGATCACATAGGTTAATAGCACTGGATTTGCAGGGGTTTCTATAGAAATTACTCAATGTGAAGTCTAGCAGCAGCCCGTCAATTATGACATTTCCAGAGAGAACTCCTCAGAAGTGTGTGTGTGTGTGTGTGTGTGTGTGTGTGTGTGCGCATGTGCATGTGTGCGTGTGTGCACGTGTGTTTCATTTATTGATTTATTTCATTTCTGAGAAGAGTGAAAAAAAATCCTCAGACTTGCGACTTGGTTGACGAGTCACTACACAATGTACAAAAAAGGCAGACAGGTGTATTTGACAGGTATACACTGACGCAAAGCGGGCCGTCCCTGTGAGTGCTGTAAGTGGCCAGCTGGTTAAGTGGTGTTGAGCGCAGTGCGTGGGTCGGGTAGAGCCCAGATAACGGTGCGGAGGCGGCATGTGTAAAATTGCAAGGTGCTGGAGCTGGTGCTTTCCGCTCGAGCGCGGAGCGAGTCTGTGCTCCTGCACGTAACCCTAGATTTTGTGATGGGGGGGGGGGGTGATTTAATGGGATGTAATCCTGGGAAGCTGTACTAGTATAGCTGACCCGGCAGAGATTCTCTAAGCCCCCCCCCCCCATGTGTTACCAGCTGAGGGAAAGGCTTAAAACCCTGTTTCCCCTCACGCTCGGGATTATTCACCGCTCCCTAGACCAATTCCAGCTTTCGCTTCTCCAACCTGTGATCACAGAGCGTCCGCACTGACATCCCAAGGACTTTCTCTTGAAGGACACGCGGCCATTTTCACGATCCGTGCTTTAATCCTAATGCAATTTCACGCGTATGTACATTCGGTTAGACTGCGGATGTTAGGCAAATATTAAATTGCACTTTTGTGTGTAGATAACAATAATATTTTCCTTAGCTTGTTAAGTCCTTAATTTCCCATCGTATGCTGTCACAAGGGTAAATGGAGGCGGCACACACATTAAAGATCATAAACACTGTCTAATTGCATTAAACATGCAATTAGATTAAATAAATATATGTTTAATATGGGTTCCTTCAAGCACTTTGTATCATTGAAATTTATGAAGGAAATGGTTCTTCCAGCCAAGCTTCATCCGGTGTAATAAATATGTACTATGGACATGCATAAGTCATTTTACAAATGCCCGTCAATTAAAATCTTCCAATCTGAGAGGGCTAATTAAACAAGACCACTGTATATTGATATAAATACGCTTTAAAATGACTATCTAATATGTCAAGCACTACTCAGTGATATTTTGAAGATACAGTGGATTTTTCCGAGGACAATGTCAGAGGTAAAATGAGATCAGGTCGACCGCGGGAGGCACAAACTCAATTTGCTCCATAATCGGTAGATAGTGCTCTCTTCAAATACTGCACATTCACGGTGAATATAGTTTAAACAGGTGAGTGTCCACATCAAAATCGTCTTCCCACATCGCTCGCTGGCATTTAGTACATACATTTTTCAGTGCTCCCTTGACAATTAAGCTCTTTATCTCAATGGTACTTCACTGGTAAATGTTAAATAAATACATTTAAAAATTGCCTTTTTGCATAAGGATGCAAAATGATTCAATACTAATTGAGTTCATTAAATGGGTAGACTCCAAGATATTTTGTTTTCAAAATGATGGAAATGCTGTTTTACAGGATCTTTCCCAGATCAGACACAAGACTCCATCAAGGCAAATGGTCTTCTGAACAAATTAGTGTCTAGTTAAAGACCGAACAGGAACTAGAAATTATAGTAGAGTTTTGACACAAACGTGCATCTAATTTATCTTCAGTGACATCTGTGTATGGTTTAGAAGCAGCATTTGGAATGATTCTGCATGTACCCTCCAGGAGTTAGGGTAGCATAGCTGCTATACTGGTGTGGAGGTGGGGCTCACAGGAGAGGTAATCTACCAAAAAGACCCAGGAGGCCAGCTCTGAAAAACATGACCCCTGCATTACTCCCCATTGACATTTCTGAGTGGAGCTTTCTGTGAGACACAGCCATTACATTTAGAGTGTCATGTGGTTGGCTAAGAGCTAAGAGAGGTCTCTCAACCCATGTGACCAATATTTGATCCCTGTCTCTGGGAAGGGTGACAAAAGTCCTTCAGATCTTGAGTGAATGATGGACAAGTTAGTGAACTACAGACTCTGGTGAGGCTCAAAGGTTAACGCTACTTTCATAAGCCTACAGCTGTGGCTGGCCAGGAGACAGATTGTTCCTTAATTTGTCCCCCTGCCTACCCAGTTAGCCCTGAGAAGCAGGCAAACTCAGCTGAGGAGTGATGTGGCTTCAAGGGAAGTTGCTGGACAATGAAGCATGAAATCCAGGTTTCAATCCAGCAGATCTTCCCTTTTCAACAATGGTGCATAATTACTCTTTTATTGTATTCGGTAGTGAAGCTCAAAGTATGATGGATGAGTGTTGGGCCTATTTTGAAAAATAATCCATCTTTATTGATAAATATTACTGTATGTTAGTACTGTATAAATAGTTCCTGAAAATAAGGGTGTCACACACCACGTGACAATCCCTGGACTGGAGCAGAGCAGCTGATGGTAATAACTGGCAGAGGAGTAGAGTTTTGCCGGACTACGGACTGGATCTTTATTTTTTCTGCCTATTTTTCCCTTTTTCCGCCAGAAGCTTTCAGGCAAAAACAATTAACTAAAATAAGAAACTAAAATAAACCAACAATAAATCAAAGCCCTGCCTCCTCCAAGGGGGGAAGCCCCTTTCGGGGAACACACAACAAACCGACAGTCAGCGGCTTTCCACACCGCCTTCATACATTCACATTTAACACACATCAACACTTACTGGGACAGGGTAGAACTCTATGCACTGTCCCGACACACACTCAACACACATCTCGAACGGTACACCACGCCTCATCAGCCCGGAGTTCTCAGAGAACCTCCCCAGGCACACACATATCAAGTGCTTCCCAAACCCATGCACACAGAGACACTCAAACTTTTCAGTCTGAGTTCTCTTTTACCCAAAACACACAGAGACCCTCGCCACTCCTCACAGTGAGAGTTCTCTGGCAACCAGCCCCGAAAGACACTCTCCACTCTTTCAGTGAGAGTTCTCAGGCCGTTGTCCAGAAACACTCTCCACTGCCCGAGTGTGAGTTCTCTTCCAATCACACCGAGGGCGAGAGGCGGACCCTCTTTCAGGGCGCCTTCTCGCTCTCTTTCACGATCACACTGAGGGAGAGAGGCGGACACTCTTAGTGTGCCCTCTCTCCCTCTTTCCCCACACACAGGAAGCACTCTTTCACCACAAACACACAGGAAGCACTCATGGAACTCAGTCACTTTCAAAACAAACGCACGAATGACAAGACAACAACTCTGAATACACAACATGAAGATTCCACTTCCAGACATGGAACTTTCTGCCTGGCTCAGGTGGGAACACACACGTCTATCATTCACTCACCCAATCACAATCACCATCAAACACCACACCAACCAGGTAATGAATAATTACCAATTAAATATTAAATCAATTATGACCTTTGGAGCAACGGGCAACAGTTCACTCTCACACCCTGTGAGTGTGCCAAACCTGCCCCCGGAAAGTCTCACTGCTCCAAAGGCCTCCACAACATGGAAAAACAAAGTCAACCCTGCCACTCCCATGTTGCAGAGACCAACGCCCTCCACAAGCAGCTATGGGTGCAAGATTGCAGCTATGGAAAATCTGGGTTCAAGTCCCAACTGTCTTTCTGGACAGATTTTTCCCACACCCTATTCTGATCGTTAAAGCACTAGAATCAGTGCATGAAATTGTCCTAGGTTTTCTGTGTGCTTGTTGATTTGAATAGTATGTAACCACTGAGATTTGTTTGACAACTACAGTAAGCGAAGAGTGACAAAACATGTCAGTTGAGAAGTGTGAATGAAAGATCTGGGAGAAGATCAAATTGTTAAACCACACCAAATCTCCCTAACCAATCCCAACAAGCAAAATATAAATACGGACCAATGTTCTGCAAGTCCCGGTGTCTGGCCAGGGTCCTAATAGACATTAATGTCAATCAAGTGATATTTTGTAGGCCAGGTCATCTGTGCTAGTGGCCAGTTCCAGCCAGGGGCGTAGAGTGTGGGGGGAGGAGGGGTGAAGAGTACTTCAAATATCTGACAGTGTCTTTGGTCTAGGGGGCAGTGATGCGGCTCTTTCAGCCTTATGGATGCTGGGTGAACAAAACTGGGCGCACTGTCGACAGAAAATGGTGCGGCTCCAGTGTTTACCCACTCCAAATCTTTGGTCTGGGTTGGACCCCTGGTCTAGGGGCAGACGGGTGCTGAATACTGTCTATAATTGTAAATGACCCACTATCTGGTCTCAGTAGGGCTTCAGACTCTGAATACTGATTCTATTCTACAGTCAGACTTTTGGGCCTGGGGAGGAGACCCATACGTTCCTCTCCTGTGTTAAAAGATATCCATTTGAAACAGTAAAGCCAAGACTTCCACCTGCATTTGTTTTCTTGGCTCGCTAAGGTATAAATGGAAGACCATGTTTTTGTGTCGTAATTCACAACAACCATCCGCTAACATTTCCTCTTCCTGTTCCTGTTTTTTGCTTATCTTTTCGTATCCTGCCCCCATCCTCTTTCTCCACCTTTCGGCCCTTTCCACCAACCAGGAGGTCTCTCCCCTTGGTCATATGCGAGGGTCACCTGCCTGACCTTGAAGTCCCCCCCCCAATAGATCTGCTCCCTGTACTTTTGAATTCTGTGTAATAAACATCCTTAAACTTGATTCAGTTTTTGGGGAATTTATTTTCCCGGTGGAAAAGAGTAAGGCACATGAATCGTGAATGGAATGGGGAGGAGGTATTAACTGAGGTGTTTTAAAAGCTGACAAATATAAAAGCAAATCAAACTGTCCTAAATTCTTCTGTACTTGTTTTGTGTGTGAAGTTTAAAGAAATAGCACCTACATTACACAATTAATTGCTTGGTATTATTTTTCATTTTTATTTAATTTTTCAGTTTCATTCACTTGTAATTCCTACTTAAAACATTTGATTAAAATTTCCATCATACTGCAAATGGCTATAATATGTCATAGAGGACTGTGAATAGTTCAGTTTATAAAATTGTTTCTGTTTGGAAAGCACTTAAGGACCCCTTATTTTTTAAGTCATCGTTTCTGAAAAATTATATTCTGTTTTTTGTGAACCCAATTGCTTTTACAACCCCCGAAGTGAGACAATTTTCCTATTTATGAAGAACTGCCTCACTGTAATGAACTAATCTCAATTTAGATTAACAATACACCCTGCAGTTTTTCTAATTAGAGATTTCTTTCTGAGAACAAAGTAAACTGATCACAATGACCAACCCAACCTCAATTGAACAACGTTGTTCAAAGTTGTACACTGAAATAGTTTTCTTTAATATATGTGTGCTGGAAGATCAAATCCACTACCTTTCAAAATGAGCACTGAAGAAATATGTGAACTTTATGGAATTTACACCCCAAAAATCTAAGTCTACTCTCCACTTGTAAAGTTTTACAAGTCTGCAAACCTTGAGCTAAAATTCTACTCTGGAGTTTGGCTCTGGTATCATCGTATTTATTGCCTTTACATATTGTCCATTTAGGTATTAAGAACAAATCTGTGAATAAAAGCTAGGCTGCCGCTCAAATGGCTCCAAGCCCACCTACAAACATTTTTGGTCTACTTATTCACTCGTTTTTTTTCATATTAATCAGTTGTATAGACACGTTATATCCAAAAATACAATTATGTGGTTGAACAAATAAAGGTTGATTGCCTATTTTGTAAACATGCAGCTCTGTGTTGAGTTTCTACCCCTCCAACACCAGAATTTGAAGCACCAACATAAGAGCTCAGAGCTCAGTTTTCACTGCAGTCTGGTGGCAGTCCTGATGTGGAGTGAGGTTAAGTTGTTGGGTTTGTGGGCTAGTTTTTTGAAGCTCAAAATCTCTGATGAAAGATTTAAAATGGAAGCTAGCTGTCCACAATACCTGTGATAAATCCCTGATAAAATTGGGCGTTCACACATACAAACTTTAAGGCTTCAAATCAGACCTCCTGCCTGCATTTCAGTCATTACCATGATTAAAAACCTGTAAAATATAAGATGGAAATAAGTTTGGGGGTAGAGCCCTGTGGCACATCACACCCTACACCCCCCAGACCCCTCCGCTCTGCCTCCTCTGGCAAACTGACTGTCCCATCCTCCGGGCGCCTGGTAGCCGCTCCTCACGGTCTCGCCACATCTCTGGCCTGACCACTCGGTGGTGGTCTGCAAGAGACTCACAACCCACCTTTTCAGACTCCACTACCACTGAATTTTGCACATCTATCCAATTGTCATCATCACTGCCTACTTGCTCAATACTTCTAGTATATGTATCCCTGTTTACTCCTCATTTAATAAAAAAAATAATGTAAAGAAAAAACTACTAACCTTTTCCTTCCCAATGTTACAGGTATGGTATGCAGCTGCCTACAACAATGTCTATCACTGTATTACTGCACTGATCTCCTGCACGAACTATGTTGTTCCTACCATGTATTAATGCACATCTTGTAAGTCGCTCTGGATAAGAGCATCTGCTAAATGCGTAAAATGTAAAGTTCCACTCAACCAACTCAGAAACCTGGGTTCAAGTCCCAGGAGTGCTGTCCAAGAACCTTTTCATTGCTGCCATTTTCTCAAAATGATAGATTGATATATGATGGGAGGAGCACACATTCAGACATGTCTGGTGTAGCTCAGTCTGTGAATGCTGGTGTTTCCCATCTCAGCACTCCTGGGTTCAATTCCCACCCAGGCAGCATGGTCCCAACGGGCCTTTTCATTTCTATTGTTTTCCCCAAATGGCAGATTGAAATATGATGGACGAGCACTTGCTGGCACAGTGCAGGAAAAGCTCAGAGGGTAGTGTGTGTGTTTCCCAAACCAAAAGTCGTCGGTTCCATTCCCACCCTGCCAATACAATCTCATGGATTATTTACTTTTCTAATGTTTTCTCCAAATGATGGATTTAAATATTCTGAACGAGCACATGTTGGCAGAGTTCCTAAGTAGCTCAACGGGAAATGCTGGTGTTTCCCACCCCAGTGCTCGTGGGTTTGATTCCCACTGAGGGACCTCGGTCAAAATGTTCTCGTCCATCACATTTCAAGCTAACATATGGGGGGGAAACAAAGAAAACAGCAGCAATGAAAATATGAATCTATGGCGCTCTGGGCGACTAAAGCCACATCTCTGCGTTGGGAAGGCAGAACCTCAGCCTTGTGCCACAGGCTCAGCAGAAAAGCCTCCTTTCCATCATAAATATGGCAGATCTTTCATCGTGGAAACAAACAAAGAGCTTAATGGATGGTACAGGGCAACCCGCAATGTTCTATGTACAAACCTGCGACTGTGTCCATGCGCCACAGGGTATCGTGGACCGCTTCCCCTTCCATTACAGATCTTTCATCATATCTACTGAATGGAAAGCTTGAAAAAGGAAGCAGGGACAAGAACCTGGGACACTGAGTCACAAGCAGTTCCACCCCCCTTGAAAACCGAACTCTTGATCGGGTTCGTAGGATCAAACGTTGGTGCTACCGCAACACAGACCAGCACTTCCAGTCTGAACTGTTATTTATGAACCCTGTGGTTTAGCCTTGCCACCACTTCAGAATTCCAAATGATTAATCTTTCATACAGTACAGACTACAACAGCTCCGCCGAACAAGTGCTGGGCGTGTTGGCAGATAATGCAGGGGGTTGGATCACAGAGTGGCAGGCAGGGGGGAGAGAGATGTGGAAACGGGGACAGTTGAGCATAACTTTATGCTGCAGCTTATTAAGAATGATAAATCGTTCTCCCTCTTTCCTACCTCACACCAACCCATTTGCCCTCCCCTCCCACTCGGGAGTCAGTGGATGCAGTGCCACCATCAGCCACTAGGACACATCCACCGTCCATCATATTTCAATCCATCACTTGGAGAAAACATTAGAAGTGAAAAGGTTCTTTGAGATTCTGCTGGCAGTGAATCCATGACTTTTCAGAGGTCTGACAACATGTCCTCATCCATCATATTTCAGTTCATCATCTGGGTAGCTCTAGACCCTAGAGCTCTCTTGGGGCTTGAACAGGGATCTCTACGCTGAGAACGCAGAACCGTAGCCTAGTGCCACAAGGTTCGGGGTTCTGGTTCTGAATCAAGCACTTCCAGCATGGCCAGAGACGGCCCTGTCCACATGAGCCAGCCACTTATCCACCAGATTCAAATATTCCTGTTCAGGTTAGATGAAGTTCAACTGCCAAAAGCAGGGTTTGAGCCCAGATTTCCCCATTCGAACGGGCAACATCTTTACCTCAGGTCTCACCTGGTACCTGCTTGTCCGATTGTAGAAGTTTCTCTTCCAAATCATAAAGTGAAAGGAATAAACACAGCAGGTTGAGACAGGTGGATATGAGTCTGGGTTTCCCATATAGATGGCAGGTCTCAATCTACAAAGCCACCATCCAGGCAACCTTTGCCCGTCACCAATTGCCGTCAAGAACAAATTGCTGGTTATACGGGATGCCCCAGGGAACAGAACAGTTCTTTCATTGTGTGTCTCTGTGTGCTTTCCTTTATTTATTGTGGATTACACTGTATAACATTGGCTCTCACTGAAGGGCTGACTCAGGTCTTAATCCCTTGGGTGGGCCCATTGATCGGAGGGTCAAGGTGTCAGTCAGTAGCTGGTTGAATGTAATCACTATCTACGCAATTCTGGATGATCAGCTTTAATCCTTTTGATCAGGGCCAGTGATAGCTTGCCTAAGAAACCTTTAAAACCACCATAAAATTTAGAGAGGCACAATGTGACTTCAGCTTGAAAGTGTTCACTGCCTAGAAAAACTGGCAAGATGATATTTATTTGAGAAGATGGCAGGAACGCAATGCACACCTTTTATATAAGAGCATTTCCTTCGCTCAGGGACCTTTTCAGAAGACGTTTGCATGAGAGCAGCATGACCAACTGTGACATCGGACAGCATGAAGCTCCAGCTATTTCACCGTGGGCGATAGAGGAGGCTTTTCCCAGAATGCAGGATCACACTCAGGGGTAGCGCAATGCAGAGACTGAGAAAACGCTGTGGATGGGGTGATTACAAATGGCAATTTTAACAATAAGAAATAAAACATAAGAAAAAGCTCGTTTTGCTGGAATTGCAAAGGATTCTCCTTCTGATGGAAATACAAAGGACAGAGATCCAGACACAACGCACTGAGAATCAGGAGAACCAGGCAGCCCGACAATATGTCTCTGTGGAGAAAATGTCATTATTCTCCCCTTAATAATTCTTCCAGTACTTTCTCGGCTCTTACCGACCCTATTCAAATGCGTTACAAGCACACCAGGAACACTATTTTCGTTGTCCGAAACGGTCCCGGTTATTCAGCGCCAGTGGAGCTCAATGGTGCATTAACTGTGAGGCCATGCATACAGTCACCGATGTAGGAGGTAGTGGCTGCCTCACCCGGAGCCTTGTATCTGGATGCGGTCTGGTATGTGAGTCACAGGCACCTCGCCCTGTCATCGCAATATGCTTCATATATATAGAACAGATTGCCAATCCTGATGGCTGCTTTAGACACTTCACTTGCCTTGCCCGCCCCTAACAGCTGAAATGAATGACGAGAGTCAGCATAGCTTTCTCTATCCATTTCCAATCTATTTTTGTCTTGTTTTAGGGATTATCATTTTCATCCACAGGTTTCTCCATTTTTGTTTTCTTTCCACTGCTGCTGTGGCAAAGAGATTAGATTTAAAAATATGGAATTCGCATTCCAGCATGCTTTGCAGGTCCTGGCAATCTTTTTTATCGATTTTTTTACAGCTTATTTTATTGCACTGTTGTTGATTATATACACACGAACACACACACACACACACACACACACACACACACACACACACACACACACACACACACACACACACACACACACACACACACACACACACACACACACACACACACACACACACACACACACACACACACACACTTACTCACTTACTCACAAACACACACACATTTATATACATTTCAAGTCACATTATCAACTGATTGATGGGGTCACTGTGTTAGAACAGTTTTGTACACAATTTTGTATTTTCATTAGTTTAACAATATGATGTCATACAGCTACACTACCGGTCAAACATGAAATTTAAGCAGTTCAAGTCCAGTGAATAATCTGAAATGGTACAAAGGTAAGCGGTAAACTGCCAGAGGTTTTTATATTAAAAAAAAAAAATTTTTAAAAATTAAAAAACCTTAGGTTACCAAAAACTGAAAGGTTCTGTTAATTGTTTGGCAGTGAGTAGTTTCCTACACCATCAAAAGGCACTTGGAAACTGGAGGAAACTCTGACAGGAAGAGGTCTGGTAGACCCAAAGCCACAACAAAATCAGAAGACAAGTTTCTGAGAGTCAACAGCTTGCGTGATAGGCAGCTCACAGGACAACAACTTCAAGCACAACTTAACACTGGTCGAAGTAAGGAAGTCTCAGTTTCAACTGTGAAGAGAAGACTTAGACCTGCAGGATTGACAGGTCGAGTGGCAGTAAGAAAGCCATTGCTAAGATGGCAAAATAAGAAAAAGAGGCTTGCCTGGGCCATGAAGCACTGCCAGTGGACTACTGAAGACTGGAAGAAGGTCTTATGGACCGATGAATCAAGGCCGTCGAGTAGGTGAAAGGATGGTTCCTCAGTGTGTGACACCAACTGTCAAACATGGAGGAGGAAGCGTGATGGTCTGGGGCTCTTCTGCTGGATCCAGAGTCGGCGACTTGCACAGAGTGACTGTTAACCCACGTTATTCCATTACTTGTTCCCTGAAAAGGGAATTTTTTTTTTTACCTCTGGCAGTTTACCGCTTACCTTTGTACCATTTCAGGTTACTCACTGGACTTTAACTGCTTAAATTTCAGTAAAAACTGGAAAATGGGGGTGTTCTAAAACTTTTGATCGGTAGTGTATATACATGCTGAAAATGTAGTACTGTTAGACAAAACAATAATACGAGAACAATATTCAATGTTTGTACTGGACAGACACAGAAATATTTGTGCAAGCCCATGTCACCCGCATTGGCTTACATGTGAAAATTGGCTTAATTGTCATGACTCGTCAAGAAAAGGGCAGGAGTTGAGCAGCTGGCTGCAGGAACAATGGCCAAAAGGTCATGCTGCTCCATCCACAGCATTGTTCAATGTCCAGAAGAATCCAGTTCACGCCATTGTGCTATGCCCTGTGGTGAGACCAAAGTCTCCCCCCCACCCCCACACAAAATAACCTAAAGCAACAATGAATGGATATTCCCTATACCTTGAGGGCATGTCGATTAAAAAAATGGTCATATTTGTTATCTGCCAAGGACAATTCCCCGACCAAAAGACACATGGAAAAGCACCTTTGGCAAGAAGAATAATGTCGTCCATAAAAAACTTCCAGACCGTGAAGGCAGACATCTTGCATGGCTGATTACCCTGAGAAGGCCTGCACCAGCTCTGGAGGAACAATGACGGTTGTGCGGTACAGTCATTGGAGGGAGGGGAGAGAGGAGAGAGAGAGAGAGAGAGGGGGGGGGGAGAGAGAGAGAGAGAGAAAGAGAGGGAGAGGGAGAGATCTGTTGATGTGTTATATCTGCAATTGTAAATGTTTGCATTGGCAACATGAGAATCATTGTCATGCCAATAAAGCAATTTGAAGAGAGAGAGAGAGAGAGAGAGAGAGAGAGAGAGAGGCGCGCACACACACACACACACACACACGTGCCTTGTGATGCAAATAAAGCATATTTAATTTTGAACTGGAGAGGGATATAAGGAGGAAAGCCACTACTGCCACACAGCTGGATTACTGGGTTGTACTGTACGATTGTGACGATGCCAAACCCCTCTAATTAGCATCGCATGGAGAGAGAGATAGGTTGTGCTGAGGCTTTGATGGATGCTGATTAAAATGCTCTAAGAGTAAAATCATGATCTATATATTCATGTACATGCAAATGCGCATGCTATGTGTACAAAGCATTGTCACCATTCAGATCTTCGTTAAAACTCCAGAAATTCCATTGGATTAGTGTTTCCACAGTACGTTGCTATGGATTGGGCTAGGGCTTTGCAAGCAATCTGTCTGCAGATACCTCAGATGAAGTATACAAATCCCACATGCCTACTGCACATTCTTTAGTGTGGGTCACTTTCCTACACTTCTCCACCTCCATTTTCCTGTTTTGATGGCTATGGGTGCGATCGGTTTCTCGAACCCTAGCCCAGAGACCATCTGTCACTGTATGCTATATCTGTATCACTTATATAGCATTTATTAACCGGTTGTAAAACATACAACTGCTGCTTTTGTATGCAAATTCATTTCTAGGGAAGTACAAGTCCTTCTGTCAATTCAATCAAATTTAGTCTAAATACATTTTTTGACCAACTTCTTACTTTGTGAGGGAGTCAAACGCTTTTGAACCGAAGAGTGTGAATCTGTGGAACTATTGTGTGACACTCAGCGAAAGAGGCACAGGTCTGACTCATTCGGATGCCTGACTTACTCAATTAAAAAATAACAATGCATCAGGTTTCACTCCACCTAACCTTAAAGAGTAAGGCTTTAAGGTTAGCGAACACACCTTCCACGGTGCAGAAAAACATCCCCATTCCCTTGACACGCACCACAGAAAGACACTGAAAAGTGTCAAGAACACAGCGGGGGACCCACACGAGAGCACAGCGCACTTCAAATACTCTCACAAGACCTAATGCTAATCATCTCCGCCAGCAAGATGTCCTTCAATCCAGCTCACACGCAAGAGGCCGTATCTATGGAGATAAACAAACTATCTGCTATAGGCAGCTATTCCCTCCTCCGGCTGCCTAATATAATCCTTAGAGTATCTGCAAAGCACCCAGCACATTCCTGGGGAACGTCTAAATCTATTCAAATGCACAGAAGCTTTGTTTGCTCTCCGCGAGTCCCAAAACTAGTCCTTTGTTCTTCGTTTCCTCTCTTCCTGTGCGCGATTCGCAGGAATATTAAATGAGATGGGGATCCCTTGTTGCACATGGAGAGATCCATTTCTGTCTCCCTTGTTTATTTTAAGATAAAGCAGGAGGAATTTTCTCCGGCAGATCGGTTGAAAGCCATACGGAACTCAAAGATGGGCCTTTAGCCTGACTGCCATACTGATTTGATTTTTTTTTTTTTTTTTTTTTTTTTTAAATTTGTTTCTGATTTTATCCCATTTTTCTCCCAATTTGGTAGCCAATTAGACCCGCTATTTTTACGTCAATCCCCCCCTAGTAATGTGAGTTCGCTGCCGTAGTCCTGCGACCGGTAGTGACGAAGCGAAGTGACGCCTCTTACGAGACGGCACCCGCAGGCCGTCGACCGTAACCCGGTACTACAGGGCCACTCTGCGCAGCGAACGTCACGTCGGCTCCCCTCCCCCCTCCCTGGGGCGGACAGCCAATCGCCGCCCCCTGGTGGCACTCCCGGCCAGAGCCGACACTTGGCGAGACGGGGAATTGAACCCCGGTCTCCGTGGCCAGCGTCGGACGTTGTAACCACTGGACCACGCGGGAGGCCTGATTTGATTCTTTTTATACATTTTTTTTAAAAAGTACCCTTGCATGTCCGATTTCGCTGGTCCCTGATCTGGAGAAAGAAACTATAGGGTAAAACCTAATACTTGCTTAAATGTGTCACTCAAAGTTAAGGACGAGTGCTACACCAGTCAGGCTAAATGCTCCCTCCAGTGTTTTTGGCGGCTGCGTGTGACGTCGAGGGTTTAAAAGTGGGCGGGGTGACCTTTGCAGTTACAGCATCGGGGCCTGAAGCTGGTCTCTGCATGGTCACCCCAGAGCCAGCGAAGTTTAGGCTCACTGTAACGTACGCAGAGGGAGAGCCTGAAACACACATGGCTGAGGTGATGGAAACTGTACAGTAATCAGAATGACATACTTAATATGCCATCTGCGCAGCCCTGCATGCATCTGTGTCCATTTGACCAGTCGCAAACAGGACGTGTGCGATGCCCAGACGATGTGCTTCCACAAGCAGCGAACATCTGTCTCTGCACTTATTGTATGGGGTTTATGGGCAGCTGGAAGTCGTATGAAACGCGTTGGGTGCTGAATTGCAGGAAGAAGAGGCCCATATAAGGCAGTATTGCCCTCCACCACCATCCATGGAGTCCGGCACTCTCTCTGCCGAAGGGTTTTTTCCCCCCAGTAGGGTGGGGGGCAGGGAGAGCTGTAGACATTAGATTGCCAACTCTGGAAAATCAGATAAGCTGAAGATGAAACAATGCTTTTCATTTCCTTGGATCAAGGGGGAAAGACAAAATGGCTTTGTGAGGAGAGCCACACGGGACGAGGAAGAACAAGCTGCTCATCGGGCAGCCCGCCCGGGCACAGCAGCCCTTCCATCTCAGATTGTTTCCCTGTCCTTCAGATGGCGAGCCACAGCTGTAAAATGTCACGCCTTGATCCCACTCCTCTGGTCTCTCTGAATGTGTGCCCTCCTCTGCCCTGGGCCCTCTGTCTCCCTCTCATCGCTTTACTGAAGCAGGGACACCTCATTTGTGTGTATGTGTGTCTGCGTGTGTCTGTGTGTGTGTGTGCATACATGTTTGTTTGTTTGTGTGTGCGTGTATGCATTCGTGCAAGAAGTGGCACCCGCTCCATGAGAGAGCACAGCCAGAGGTGGGCTCAGAGACCACACAGATGTGCACAGCTACCTGCAAAAACACCTACAGCGCAGGGTGGTTATATGGTTATATGAAAAATAGGCACGATCATTCTTTTGAAGTCGCATTTAATTTACATCCATAAAGACTCTCAGTCACTGGCGTGGATCCATCTGTTGACATTCTCGCTTGCAGCAGTAATAGGTGAGACAATATGAGAGGCAAAGTGAAAGACAACACATTTATAGAAAAGACTGAAGAGGTTTTTTAGCAAATTGAATGCTGCTCTTCAGAGAAGAAGAGGGACTCTTCTGTGAGGCTCGATTACCTCCTGAGATAACCTCCACGGAAGGAGACCATGACAGAATGCAAGCAGTTGCCACAGGAGACTGAAGCAGCAGTGTCTCAGCTTCATCCTGAAGCTCACATCGCACCAGGATCACAAGGTATGACCGCTCTCATATTTTTAAAGTTCAAGCAATTCAGTGAAATATTTGAGAGTGTCGGGCAAGTGAGAATTGAATTTAAAATGTCTATTCCCTGAATCCAGTAGCCTTAACAGTCAAATGCCCTTGTTTAAGGTTCAGCACTCAACGCAAGTGTTATTACGTGTTAAAACCCCTCACTTACCCTACATGTGAAGTATATTTATTTGATTTAATATAATACTACACAGGATACCAGTTATCAATTAAATCACCTAATTTGTTGCAATCTGGTGGATCAACCTTAAGAGCTGGTTTATTAAGTTACAACATTGAGACAAAGACAAAATATTCAATGTCAAATCTACAGATGTAGGCTACCTTAACAACTGTTAAATCCTAGACATAAAAATGACACATAACAAGCACGAAAGGGATAAAATGAAAGAAAAGAAAAAACAAACCAAGCCTCTCCCAAAACGCAGACATACACAGCCAGGAAACAAAGCAAAATGAGTCCAAAGTCTGAGCCAGGACCAGATCTCCCAAGAATACAGGAATGTACCGAATCAAACCTTCAAATTTCCAGATTGAAGTTAAAAAATGGAGTCATCAACAGGTCACACTTTAGAAGTTAGGAGGAGGCAGGGAAAGGGCCCCTCTCTCTCTAGCCCATGCATGATTCATTTACAATTTGGGGAAGGACCATCTTAAGCCAGGTTCAGACCCCTTTTATATATTTTTATTTTGAGTCACTTACTACCACAAAACATCTTTTCAAGGCCATGATTGAAATGATCCTCTCATGATGAGCATTCTGGTGACACCAAACATCAATAGGGCCTGGGCAAGACAGCTTGATTTATACAGACATGTGGGTTCAGCTATTATTTGGATAAACATAATATGCTCAGGAAAAGAGTATCGCTACCATGTGACAAGGCCAATCGTGACACGCAGACCCCTGATTTTCTCCGGTGCGACCCTTCATTTCAAGCTCATAGGTAGAATCCCAAAATTGTGGTGTGAGACATAGTTTAATATGGACCATGGTGACACCAAACTTACATGCCTGAGTGCCCTGGTTTAATTCAAAAAGTAATAAAACCTGTCAGTGATGACACCAGTGATGAAACCCGCATTTGTTTATGAGAATTTAGGTTGGGCCGGGCCATATTCAGTTTGCCTGGGTGGGATCATAAAATGCATAGCTACCCTGACAAGATTTCTGCCCACCCCACCTCAATGTCTTTCCATTTGTTCACAGTTGGACAAAAGAGTGTGTTTTAAATACAGCACATTGCAGTAGAATGTACAGAATATGTCATAGTAGCTAATCGATACAGCTCCAATGTAATGTTAGTGTTAAGCTTACATGTGAACTACCATTTACTGTTATCACTACATCTAGTATTATCATGACAAGTCGGGTTATTGATTTTTGTAGATATTTCTGAACTAAAGTGAGCGGCCAATGGGACCATGCCAGGGACAATACAAGGAGGTGTAAGCGGTTTATTCATTAATCTTGGTACAATGGCCATTCATTCTTAAGAGTATTCCCTGAACAAAGACAGTGTCCTCTGCCTTTGCTGTCACCACTTTGCAGTGACAAATAAGCCTGTCCCTCGCTTCAATGGGGCACTCAAATGGAAAACAGGCTTGATACAAACAAGGTGGATTAGCTTCTCGTTCTTTTTACGGGCGATATTTTGTGTGTGTGCGAGCGCGAGCGCATCCAGGAACATGCTCGCTGCGCCCTTTCAACGATGCAATGGGAGTTAGCGACAGAATGCATAGAATACCCCCCCCCCGACACCGCAGCGGCATCAATACACGCACATTTCCCATGTATAAGTGCAGCCCCGAGAGCACAGAGAGACAAAGCCCGCCGAGCGCACGCTCCCCTAATTGAAACGAGGGGTTACCTTTCCTCTTTGGAGCGCCGGCGCGCGATCGATTGGCCGACTCCATTAGCAGTCCGGTCACATCTGCAGCCGGTCCCCAAAAGGGATCTCAATTACTCACCTCTGCGGCGTGTGGGTGTGACGGCCAGCGCTGCACGGGAGACACTGGCTTCAGCACGCACTGGTCTGAACGACGCGCTCGCCACGCAATGTGTGCGCATCTCACACCTTTGATGCAGCCTACGTAACATAAAAGGGAATTATGCATGCAGCATGTGCGTAGCTGGCAGTTAGGCTGCATGTAGGAGACGCAGCTAAATTCACACCGCACTGACTGAATTAAATTTGTGGATTATGCACGGCGGAACAAAGGGTTGTTTAATCATTAGACACAAAAAGCGTGCCAAATCAAGTCGGGTGCGTCTCGCGAGCGGCCGCTCCAGTCCAGCGCAAGATTAATAGTACACGGGCTGTACAGTGATTCAGGTGGAACGAAGCGGGTTAGGAAGCTAGTTATTTGGAATTGTGTGGGATGGATGTGAAATACCTGTCGTGCGCGAGCGCCTGTAAGATAACCGCTCCCTCTCTTAGCGGAGCATGATGAACTAACCTGCCCCTTCCCATGAGTCACCGTGACAAAACTGAAACGCCAACACAAAGTGTGGGGAAAAAAGCATGTGCAAAAGGGAAAATGTGGTGAAAGGTAACAGATTTTTAATGCTCTCGCCTCGATTATATTGCACAATATTCCCGACTGTTAAAAGTGCCATTACCGGAATTTAAACAGCGAAATTCTGTAAAGCAATCAGCATGCGTGTTTACTATGCGCAACATTTTGTACACAAGATAGCTCATTAGCATACGCAAATTAGGTCAATAAGTTTGTCCCGCAGAGGAATTTCTAATCAGTAGGCCTGGAGGCTGTTTTCAGAGATTAAGTGTAAAGTGATTGGATAAAGGTTAATCTGTAGCGCATGTGAAATAAATGGCCTTGTGCAATATATGCAATGCATTTCATAAAGACAGAAAAAAAATGTTCAATGCCAATGTTCAATGGCTTGAATTTTTTTTTTTAATGTAAGCACTGTTCCTGAAATTGTAATGCACAGATTGTTCTAGTTAAATTGCTAGTAAGAGAACAATGATTTGATGGACCAGTTTAAACCCCAGACAAAGCCATTGCATACATGTGAACAATATGTGCTTTTATTGTTTATATGAAGTTTGACAGTGTGTTATTGCAAACTCTGCGTGCCTGTATTGTTTGGGTAGAGTGTATTGGCAGTAAATTGCTCTGGATTTAGAACCTTTGCACAAGTAATGAAGGAATAGACCACACTATATTTGCATTTAAGAGAACCAGGCCTATCCCAATTTTGCGTTTATTCCTTTACATCAAAAGACCAATAAGATGTTTACTGTTAGACACCAATGGTACATGACTCTCAACGCCAAACAGTGAAGCGACCAGCATCTCTACTTGCGAGGTCTTTCCGAAGAGGAAGCAGATCATTCTTGGGCTTAATTGGGACAGATGAATATGGATGTAAATCTGAATCCACGAGGAGGGGTTCAACAAACCTACAGAGGAAGGATCTGCGTGGAGAGTTAAGGCGTACCTGATGTTACTAGGCAACAGATGGGTCGCGAGAGTCCTGAACATGTCTATTTATACAGATCTCAATTTCAGTATTTATAGCCGCCAAGAATGCACTGGTTCCTTCAGACAAAAGGAGGAATTCTCCTCGCCTCCTCCTCTGCAACATCGGAGGAACGTTTGCCTCTTAACGGGGGGAACGGATGGGGGGTGTCACCTCTCCGGGTTGACTCGTTTCTAGTGTTTACCTGCGTCGTCCTCTCCGACCACATCGGCGAGGCCACGCACGGCAGCGGGCATAAAACAAGCTGCGGCCTTTCAGGAAGGACTAGGAACGTTCGTTACAGAAGTCCCGTTAACGAGCGACAAGACAGCGGGGCCTTGGTGAAGCGGGGGGCCTCTATGGCGGCGGGGCTCAATCGAACAGCAATCACAAGGACCCATAAAGCAATTAAATGTATCCCTGCGTACCGCCAGCACCAAGGGGGGAGTCGCCGGTGAGAGCTGTTTAATCACACACACAATTAGCGCGGCGTTCGCTGCGCCGGCATTAACGGTGTGACACACCGGCATGATGGATGCAGGAGCTTCTGAGGATACGCGTCAACAACAGCGTGATAAACAGAGCGACGCACCCGCGTCTTTTAATTGGGAGCTCTGTTAATTGGGCTGCGATGACTACCATCAGCCAGACCTGCTTCAAATACATATTTAACAACACAACACTTTCACTGTTCGGATGCTGGCAAAATTAGCAAACAATACTGCAGATCCCTGAGAATTGTCAATTAGACATAACCCTACTAACCAAACATAGAGCCATATGAAAGATGGTGAGGATATTTATTTTAAAATTGTCAGTGGTCTGAAGGAATTTTACCGGTGTCTGAAGGGTTAAAGTATCTCAGGGGAAGATCACTGAAGTAAATTGAGTGCTTTCAGAAGTTATTAACATATGTGAAGTTTGCTTTCCACACAGGGCATGGCTAGGCAGGGCCCAGGACCAAGAACTACGACAAGTGTGCAAAAGTATTGACTATAAAAAATGCACGTGGCCACCACAATCGGCATACTCTATGACAGGGTTATTCAATTGAATAGCCTTTTTCATACGGACCAGATTTAAAAAACCCTGTTGGCGGTAATGTCGCCCAGGGAGGGAGGGATACTGTCGGCCGAGTTGTCTGTGTCTGTGTCACTTCGCACACCAGTGACCCTCCATTCGGGCGCCCACAGTCTTCTGGTATAAAGCTGTGTGCATGAAGCATCTTCCTCCGATTATTACGTTTTATTTTATTCGTCCACTAAACAATAGTTTGGGGTCACAAATATTATATAACTTGGCATTTGAGAAGTGCGATTGAAAATGTTAAAAACCAGGTGACCTGCCTACCTAAGGCCACGTACTCAATCACATTTTGTTGAAGTCCACTTACCGAGGTGTAGGCGACTGGTGAAGGCAGACTCACAGCACTGGAACCAAGCTTTGCGAGAAAATGAAGTGCCGCCTTTTGCAGAAAAAGGGTAATGTTAACGTTAATTTGCTGCAGAGACCATCTTCGTCCAGAAAGTGGCAAGCTCAGTCACCAGCTTCTTCTTTCATTGCAAGCTCAATTAACTCAATGCCTAACCTAATGCCTAACAATGAACTAATGCCTGGAAAACATTAGCATGTTACACCATCAAAGAAAACGTTCAGCTAGCCTATCCCATGAATCCAATATTATGGGCATGAAAATCTCATTGCGTACCTTTGTTGCAGAAACAATTTGAGCAGAAACAATTAAAGCTGTTCTTACCTCTGAATTTTGAGGGCGGTAAATTCTGGCCTATTCTGGCGTTGTTTCTTTATGGCGCATTCCATTGCTGCTTCATACAGATCCGTTAGATAGATCCATAAGCTAACAAGGACATAGGTTGGTAATGTTAGCCGGGGTCATCCCTATGTTCCCACAGCCCTATGTTCCCCCATTTCAAAAAAAGAAATTTCTAAGAATTTTCCCCCATCAAAATTAGGCCCTATGTTCCCCCAACCCTATGTTCCCTCAGACCTACATCCCCACAGCACAGGTATGGCCATTCCCTAATGCACATAACGTGTTGTTGCCGCCCCCCCCCCAAAAAAAACCCAAACCACCCCCATTGTATTGCTGCAGTAATAGTGATCATCTTGGTTTCAGAGAGTTGTCTTTATTTAAGAACAAGGAACATTATACATATTTAGGAACATAGGGCTTTGGGAACATAGGGCTGTGGGAACATAGGGCTGTGGGAACATAGACACGCTCCCTGTTAGCCCACTCTTTCCCAAGAATTAACTTATACTCGTGGTTTCAGCATCCAGCGTTCTTTTTCTTTGACGATCTTACCATATTAGACATGTTTTTTAAACCTTTTTGTAACCTATTCTGAAGGAAGTAAACTAGCATTACGAACGACGTGCTAAACTGAGCTAAATGTAGTAACATTAACGGTCTCTGGCGTGAGGGCAGTGTGGTCGTCATGGTGAAGATAGGGAGTCTCGATGAAATCAGATTTGCCTTCCAAGTTTTATAAAGCTAGAACAAGCTCTGCAACTCACCCAACACACATCTTGTAAACGTGAATTTGCGAGTTCATGGTTTATTTTTATTATTTCAGAATAGCCTACATTCAACTGAAAAAACTCAAAACTTAATTAAGTGGACAAAAATTGTGATTTATCACGTCAACTGAGGGTGAAATGTATGCAGCTTATAATTTTAAAATAACATAATTGTCACCAGCTGTTGTGTTAATGGGAAAGATAGCAGGTGTTTGAGAAGTGACATTTGTCAAAGGTGTGTCCTCACTGTGGAGTTCAGATGGCTTTAGCCAATACAAATGTAACTGATATCATAAACTAAACAATCTACAAATCCAGCACTATTTGCGTAAGAATGTGATTTTGTCCTGATGCAAAAAACCGTTAGCTAAAGGTACCTAGATCTCTAAGCTTGCAATCGTTAGGAAAAAGCTTTTGACTTCAATAAATCTAGAAACCTTTGTTGCCGTGTCATATATTAATTAATCATTATTTCAGCGTTTACACATTGAATAAGCATTCACATTCAAAAACATTTTCCTATCTGGCTTGCTTTTTATGAATATAGGGCTAACTGACTCATTTTCCAGCTTTTCAAGCCAACTTACCTCGTGACATACAAAATTGCTCAGAAACTCTGGTTGGTGAAGTCATTCTGCTGTACCAAGCTTTCAAACCATAGGCATAAAGAGTGGGGGGGCAGGAGAGATATTTACCCCCCCAATATTCAAAACAGTCATATCTGTCCCCCCCAAGAATTTGTAGATATAAAACATTCCCTTTGATTGTGTGTCCCCCCTCCAATATTTAATGTGTAGTTACACCCTTGTTTCAAACTGTCTTGTAAAGTATAGTCAAAAATATTTTCCCATTGAGATTATTTCAAGGAGTTGCCAGCAATGTGATTCATTATTCATGAACTTGAACTTGATATTTCCTTCAGTGAGTTTAACATACAACTGTGGGTAACGTTTTATGCTAAATTAACTTTATGTTTTGTTTGTGGGCCTCCCTGGATGGCATGCATGGGTTTGCTGATCAGATGGCTGGGTGTCAACATAGATTCTACATTTCCTTCAGTTGAGTTGGTGTAAGACTGCTACCATTTATAACCCAGATTGGTCCTACACATTGGTGGTGGTGTACCTCGCACTATGTTGATTTTATGTGTATTCTTGTTTGTGCTATTGTTCTGTTTGTGTGTACTGTTCAATAAAAAAATAAGCCCCTGAGTGGTGTAACAGTAAAGGCACTCGCCCGGAGTGCAAGTTGCCCACTGTGGCCAGGGTTCGATCCTCTGGCCAGGAGCCCCATTCGGGGGTGGCGATTGGCTGTCCACCCGAGAGGGAGGGGGGCAGGGAAGCCGGCAGGAGCCCACTGCATGCAAAGTGGCTCTGTGTGTATAGGTCGACAGCTTGGCGAGTTCCGTCTTGGAGGAGGCGGTTTAGCGCCTTTGTCACTGCCGGTCCCAGTGTTGCAGCGGCGAGCTCGTAGTACAAGGAAAGGGATAGTTGAATTAGAAATAGGGTACAATTGGCTACAAAATAGGGGAAAAAACTCAAACTAATTTTGGGCAGGGGGGATCACATTGGTGGTGGTTGAGGTGAGTTTCCCCCCTTTACTGTAAAGCACTTTGGGTTGTTGAAAGGTGCTATATAAATGCCATCAATTATTATTGGAGTATATAACATTCACTATAACAGCACTTCACTATGTTTTGTCTGTAATGGCTTAGAAGAGGATGCTTCATATTGTTATTTTAAGGCATAAATGATAGAAAGACAGAACATTCAATACAAATATGGAGCTGAATATCTGGTGAGTATACCAGAGGTTCCCCAACAAAGTCATGGGGTGCCCCCCAGTGTATGCTGGTTTATGTTCCAACCATAATTGCAATTCGTGAAGCATTATGAGCTGTTAATTGTTTTTAATTAGACACTTAATGCCTAATGACGGATGATTTACCCTCAATGTCAAATTATAGACGTCAGAAATAGACATTCATTTTACAAATAATGAGTATTCCATATTAATTTAAGGACTTTTAATCAGTCAGATCAGATCTCAGACAACTAATGCTTTCATTTTCTGTAATGTGCTGTGGCAAATGATTAATTTTGAAAGAGGTTACATCTTTAATTGATTTATTGATAGACCTGCAGCTGAAATGAGTGGAGTCCTGAATGCTCTTTTCTATTTTTTCTCTGCCATATTTCAGCCCTTTTCGTGGACTACGCTACAAGCACCGGAGCTCCGATTGATATTGGATTATTTATCTCTCCCATCACTAATGTTAGAGCTGCTGATGGTGTCCACTGCTGGTTTGTCCTGTCCTGAGTGCAACATGATTAGTGTTAGCTCTGCTGCCAGGATTAACGGTAATGGCATCTGTAGAAAGTGTCAGGAAAACCTAGAGCTGGCGCAGAGGGTAGCTGAGTTAGAGGCCCGCATCTGGACACTGTATCAGATACAGGAGAGTGAGACTTTGCTAGATTTTCTTTTACCTGATCCGGATGCTAGCGTAGCGTTCAATGTTCCTTCACGATGCAAAAGAAGCATAGTTGTTGGCCTAGGGCCGCTGAGCACCACCCAACTCCAGTAGCAAATGTTTTTTCCCCACTCAGTAACACATCTGATGAGACACCCTGATCATAGGAGGTAGTACACTGCGCAACATGAGAATAGAGTCACCAGAGACCATAGTCTGGCGCCAGAACTACCGACCTTGAGGCTAATCTGAGGGTGCTGGCTAAACGACATCTATTTGAGGCAATCGAGGGTCACTAAAAGTAACTCTGATTTGGTGTGTAACCTTGCAAAAAAGATGTGTAGGGAAGTAATATGCTCTGGCTCGTAGGAGTGATGAGTAGGAGGAGTGGAGTGATGCGTAGGAGTGATGAGGTTTACAATAGACTTGTGTGGCTAAACCGCTGACTGACGGAGTGGTGCTCCTCTAATAATATTAGTGTGCTGAATAATTGGCCATCCTTTTGGGGAAAAACCTGGCCTACTGAAAAGAGATGGACTCCATCCGAATTGGAGAGGTGCTCTTGTCCCTTCTAGGAAGTTCGATTCTAGTATTAATAAAAACAGGTCCTGACACTTCAACAGGGTGCTGGCCAGTCCACAGACATATGGTCCTATACCTTTGTCTGCCAGCTTCTCAAAGCTCGTGACTCTGACGTATGGCCCTATGCCTATGTCTGCAAGATCCATTTCAGAGCTAAGGATTAGAAGTATTATTTACCCCAAGCCTCCTATAGCTGGCTTACTTGAGCCAGAAACGAGCTTTTATTATATTGAGACTGTCTGCCCCACGCAAAAATATTAAGCGCAAAGCTAGCCGTGGCATTAACGTCAATAACCTCATTGCTGTTAAAACCCACCTTAGCTGCTACCCACAAAGAGTCATTCATTAAATTTGTCAGATCCCTTGCTCCCAAAGCAGTTCTTGTGAACAAATTAATTGCGGATAATAATCTTAATGTACTATGTTTAACGGAAACATGACTCAGGCCTGATGATTATGTTTCACTAAATGAGGCATCTCCTATTAGTTTCCTAAGTACTTCTTCTTAAGAACTCACTTCCATCAGACAGGGGTGGTGGAGTTGCAACTATATATCAGTCCATTCTAAGCTTAACCCCAAAGTTTGGAAATAAGTTTTCTTCTTTTGAATTTCTCACCATGTACTGTGCGCAACCTGGCTTATTTAAAGCAACTTGTATTGTCTAGTCCTTTGTCCTCGTGTCTGTGTATAGGCAAGCTGAGCCTTATTTAGGTTTTCTTTCAGAATTAGTTTGAGAGTTCCTCTCATGCCTCGCCGTTTCAGCAGATGAGGTTGTAATTGTAGGTGATTTAAATATATACCAGGGGTGGGCAAGGAGGGCCGTATCCATTTCTGGATTTGATTCCAAGTTCTGCTCTTAATTATCCCAATCATTTACGTGATCTGACATTTTAGCTACATTTCTTGATAAGCCCATTATTAATGACAGCTGAAGACTGTTCTTGAGGTCCCATATGAAACATGTTATTGTGGTCTAATCTACAAGTAAACCAGCATTGGCATATCCAACTAATTAGCTAATTAAACCTGGGTAATTGGTAGAAGGACCAGTCCAGGACCAGAATTGCCCACTACTGACATATACAGTGGGTTCGGAAAGTATTCAGACCCCCTTAAATTTTTCACTCTTTGTCATATTGCAGCCATTTGCTAAAATCAATTAATTTCATTTTTTTCCTCGTTCATGCACACACAGCACCCAATATTGTCAGAAAAACACAGAACACAGAATTTTTGCAGATTTATTACAAAATAAACACTGAAATATCACATGGCCATAAGTATTCAGACCCTTTGCTGTGACACTTGTATATTTAACTTAGGTGCTGTCCAATTCTTCTGATCATCCTTGAGATGGGCCTACACCTTCATTGGAGTCCATCAATCAGACTCCCATCAATCAGACCTTTATGGTAGTGGCTAGACGGAAGCTACTTCTGAGTGAAAGGCATATGACAGCCCACCTGGAGTTTGCCAAATGGTACTTAAAGGACTCTAAGAGCATCAGGAAAAAGATTATCCGGTCTGATGAGACACAAATTGAAATTTTTGGTCTGAATGCCAAGTGCTACCATAAAGGTCTGATTGATGGGAGTGCTGCAGAGATGTTTGTCCTTCTACCAGGTTCTCCCATCGCTGCAGAGGAACTCTGAAGCTCTCTTAGAGTGGCCATTGGGTTCTTGGTCACCTCCCTGACCATGTCCCTTCTTGCCCGGTTACTTAGTTTGGCCAGACGGCCAGCTCTAAGAAGAGTTTCAAACTTATTCCATTTCACAATGATGGAGCCCACTGTTCTCCTGGGTGCTTTCAATGCTTTAGCAATGTTTTTATACCCTTCCCCAGATCTATGCCTCAACACAATTCTATCTCGGAGGTCGATGGAGAGTTCCTAGGACTTCATGGCTTGGTTTTTACTCTGACATGCACTGTCAACTGTGGGACCTTACATAGACAGGTGTGTGCCTTTCCAAATCAAGTCCAATCAATATAATTAAGCACAGCTGGACTCCAATGAAGGTGTAGGCCCATCTCAAGGATGATCAGAAGAATTGGACAGCACCTGAGTTAAATATACAAGTGTCACAGCAAAGGGTCTGAATACTTGTGATATGGCCATGTGATATTTCAGTGTTTATTTTGTAATAAATCTGCAAAAATTTCTACAAGTCTGTGTTTTTCTGACAATATTGGGTGCTGTGTGTGCATGAACGAGGAAAAAAATGAAATTAATTGATTTTAGCAAATGGCTGCAATATGACAAAGAGTGAAAAATGTAAGGGGGTCTGAATACTTTCCGAACCCACTGTATTTAGAAGGTTAGTGATCCACTAGGAACAGCCTTTGCATCCGTTATTGACTGTTGGTTTTGTACAGAATGTTTCTGGGCCTACCCATTGCCATAGCCATACCTTATGCTATCCTATGGTATTTATGTTTTCAATCTTACTGTCAGCAGTTTTTGCGGGTTCCCTAGAGCGTGATTTTGAGACGGTCCCTGGAGTGCTGTGCAGGGCCACCTTATTGAATCATTGAATTATTGGGTGCTATTGCGGGGCACCTGCAATGGGTTGGGTAATTGGGTCTGGGCCTTATTATATAAGCAGCTCACCTTGGGAGAAAAGGAAGGAAATGGGGAAAGCAAGTCATGTGGAGAAGGGTGCGGTCCCCTTGTTTCATTTGGTTTGGGCAATTTTCTTTTGGTTTCTGTTAGTTTTGGGGAAGTTTTTTTTGTTTTCCTTTATTAGTGTAAGCATGCGAATGTCTGTGTGGTTTGTGTGACGGCAGGGTCCCTACTTGAAGAAGGCGGGTTCGCGGTGGAGTCCGGGGATCTGGGACTGAAAAAGAAAACAAAGGCAACATTACTTTCGGTTCTGCGGCGGAGTGGTGGTGGAGAATGCAGTACAAGCCGAAGCAGACGGGAAGCAAAGAACCGAGGCTGGCGTTGGACCTAATTTGGGGGATTTCCCCCCCAAAATTCAAACAGTGTTTTGCCGATCTAACCAGGGCGAATCTGATGAGAGCTGTGGTGGAGCAGTGAAGGGACTGCGAGCCGGGGACAACTCGAGTGGAGGTGGCACCATACCTCTTCACAGACCAGCATGGAGTGGCGGCGACCCTTTCCCATGTTGTGTTTTTTTTGGGGGGCAGTCTCCCACTGGCATTGTGGCTGGGGGCTCCATCATATGTATCTTTTTGTTGTTGTTCCATCTTGTGTCTGTGGTGTCGGATAGGTGTTGTGTAGGGTGTGAATGTGCCAAATAAGAGTTTAGCTATTCCCCTTCGAGTGATGAGAAGGACCGGGCAGTAGGCCACTCCGGGAGGCTATTAATTGGGTGGGTGGTGTGGAAATGTGTGCAGAGTGCCTCCTTGCATGTTAAATTGAGTCTCCTTGGGTGTGTGATTGTCATAGTAGCGTGGTGTGGATGGGCACTCTTACCTGGGGGCTTTTGTACTGCTTGTCGGGTCCCGGGAGGTTGTTCAGCGGTAGAGGGAGGAAGAAAATAACCCTTAATTAGTCCTTTGCAGCAGTGTGTGTTTAAATAATGAATTGTTAAATAAGGACATTGTATTCATCCTTTTACTTGCGTGTCAGTGTGCTGTTTGGAGAGTGGTGAGTCACCTGCAAAAACTAACAGGGAAAAGGTAGATGGGTTAGTGTGAGGGAGCTCACAACCACTGACATTACCATAATTCTGTGTTATCAGATCACTTCCTTATTATATTTGAAATCCAGTCAACCAGCCCTTCCCCATTGGAACCTAAACATTATTATAGCTGGTCATTTAACCCTTCTCCAATCCAAATTTTATAGATACGCTCCCAGAGTCATTCTTCTCCAGCAAAGAAAATTCTGATGAATCATTACTGGACCAATTAACTAGCCAGTTATATTGTACTCTAAGAAGCACCCTCGACATGGTTGCCCCTCTTAAAATAATTAAATGTAGTCAGAAGAATCTTTCACCATGGTACAATGATACTCAGGGCTGGCTCTACACATTTTGGTGCCCTAGGCGAGATTGGCATTTGGGTGCCCCCCCCCCCCCAACAAACATCAATCAGACATCACCATGGATTCAAGACAAAAATGATTTTTTTCATTGTCTTTTTCAAATAAAATCACTTCTCAAACAAATCACTTACCAAAGCATTTGATAAGGAAAATGGTAAGTGTACAAATTTGCAAAAATTTGCTGAGTGTATCTGTACAGACAGGTACAGTTATTAGCCTATTACAAGCAAAAGCAGCTGTAGGACAAACAACTTAAATCGATTTTTTATGGATAGCTAGCCACATTACTATCACTGATATAATGTTGTAGCCTACTACTAATTTTGGTAGGCTAATAATAAAGCTTGAGACTCAAGGCAAGCATGAGGGTTTTGCAACTCTGCAATTCAGGTGTAGTAGCCTAGTTTTGGTAATAACTACAGGTGGGTACTAATAAGCTTCAAGCCAAAACGTGAGAGTAACTCAGCATCAGCATGCATTCATTCTTCAATCTGTATGAGTCTAGCAGTAGCTCTTAGCATCGCATTATCTAGCTAGCATTAGCTTGTTTATTACTTAGCTAGTTAGCTCCCTAGCCTCCTACAATAACACGTGCCTCTCTGACCCCGTCACCTGCGCTTGACCTGACAGGCGACAGCACATCTCTTGGGTTGCCTGTGATGTGTGCACGTAACCCCCACTTTCAGCAAGCAGCCAGGCATTGTATCTCCCACCTCAGTACCAGCATCTCTGTCAAAGTGCAGGCCAGATGAAACATTGCATGAGGAACAGAACTGGGATGTATTTATTTTTGTTTATTTGTTCATTGGGAGGAAAGGAGAGGGCGCCCACCAGCCACCAGCGATTGTTATTATTATTTTAATTTTTTTGTGAGGGCGACCTAGCGCCCCTAGCCGACATGGCGCCCCAGGCAGCTGCCTGTATGGCCTGTGCCTTGAGCCGGCCCTGATGATACTACTGGCGCCCTCAAGCACTCAACCAGAACTGGAGTTCAACAAAACGAATTTTTCACCTTGCATGGAAGGATAGCTTTCTTCAGTACAAGCAAGTCCTTGTTTCTGCTAGATCCGCCTATTTCTTAAATCTGATTGAGAAAAATAAATATAACCAAAGATTTGTACATCCATCCATCCATCCATTGTCTAAGCCGCTTATTCCTGGTCAGGGTCGCGGGGGGGTGCTGGAGCCTATCCCAGCATGCGTTCCGGGCGAGAGGCAGGAATACACCCTGGACAGGTCGCCAATCCATCGCAGGGCACACACACCATTCACTCACACACTCATACCTACGGGCAATTTAGACTCTCCAATTAGCCTAACGTGCATGTCTTTGGACTGTGGGAGGAAACCGGAGTACCCGGAGGAAACCCACGCGGACACGGGGAGAACATGCAAACTCCGCACAGAAAGGCCCCCAGCCTGGATTCGAACCCGAGACCTTCTTGCTGTGAGGCGACAGTGCTATCCACTGCACCACCGTGCCGCCAAGATTTGTACACTTTAGACAAATTAACTAAAACAACAGTTCTCAGATAATGGTAGCAATTCCACTAATTTCAGAAGTAATCATTTCATGAATTACTTTAACATTAGAGGTCAGATCTCCTCGTCTGGCATCACTCTTCAGCACGCTGACATCACAGAAAGAGGAACTGGCAGTAATATTAAAATATTTTGCTCCAATTGACATTGATGAGCTGACCAGACTGGTTATGTCCTCAAAACCTACCACCTGCCTGCTTGACGCCATACCAACAAAATTGAACTCCTCCCTGTTCAATTATTAGTCCCTAAAATTGACTGTTATTAAGCTGCTACTTAAGAAACCAAATCTCAATCCTAATAACTTGAAAAAATGACAGACCAATCTCAAACCTTCCTTTCATATGAAAAATATTAGAGAAAGCAGTTGCAACTCAACTGTATCTATGAAATCTTCCCATCAGGATTTAGGGTCAGTGCTAGGGCCACTACTTTTATCATATTATTCACACATGATATATGGTATATAGTTGCACTGCTATGCTGATGATACGCAGCTATACATCTCAAGAAAACAATGATTTATAGCACTAGAGCTGTTCTCGTTTAGAGGCATGTGTAGCAGATATTAAGGCTTGGGTGACCTTTCATTTTCTGCTTCTAAATTCAGATAAAACTGAAATGGTGGTTTTAGGTCCCGAAAAACGAAGGGAGAATTTAAATAACCCCACTTTAAATCTGGATGGCTGCATACTGGATGGCTGCACCAAACATGGCTTTAAAAGACCCATATCCCGGACCTTACTTTTGACACTCACATTAAAAATATCTCCAGTGGCATTCTTTCACTTACCGAATATTGCAAAAATCGGGCACTTCTTCTCACTAGGGGATGACAGAAAAATTGATACATGCTTTTGTCATGTCAAGGCTAGATTATTGCAATGCCTTTTTATCTGGCTGCTCTCTCTAAAGAGCCTCCTGCTTGGTCAGAATGCAGCCACTGGTATTTTGACCAGAACAAAAAAAGCATGAGTGTATCACCCCATTGCTAGCAACACTTCACTGGCTACCAATTACCTACAAGGCTGTTCTGCTCCTGGCCTTCAAAGCCCTACATGGTCTTGCACCAGCGTATTTAAATAATTTACTCTCACCATACAAGCCCACAAGGTCACCTCGTTCCAGAAACACAGGCTAGTGTAGAGGCAGACACTGGTGGTAGAGCTTTCTCATTCAGAGTCCCACTACTGTGGAACAACTTACCAAAACCGATAAGGGAATCAGACACAGTCTCAATATTTAAGTCTAGGCTAAAAACGGTCACCACTACAGTCAGGCGTACAATCAATTATAGTCTAGACACAGAGCTGGAGAAGCATGTAGCCATAGAGTTTTGTGGGGCGGAAAGAGCCTTACTGTCACCTCTCAATAGCCGTGACCCCACTTTTCTCAGGCGCACTTGGGGTGGGTCTACCAGGTTCCTCCTGAGGTTTCTTCCTATTTATTCCACCTAGGGAGTTCAGGCCAGATCTCCTGTAAACCAGGGGTGCCCAACCTTTTTAGACATTAGATCTACTTTTTCATTTGCCAACCTGAGGAGATCTACCAGTCCCAGTTTAGAGCCCTGAAACGACAAACGAAACGGAAATTAATCTGCCAGAGTGTGGGCCTATCACTATAATACCCAGTTGTACACACATCAAATAAAAGCTAGTCTTATACTACAGTGTACTAATAAAACGTTTTCCATTTTGTAAAAGGAGAAATAAATTAATTTCCTACCTTAGTGTGACCTTTGGCACTGGGAGGAGGCAGCTAGTTTCTCATAGTCAGGGCAGTAGCAGCTGGTTGCAAGTCTCAGGCAGGATACTAGGTGGTCATCTGTTATGGTAGATCTGACCTTATGATCTTCATGTGAGGGAATGCAGACTCACAGGTAGGTTGACCCAAAAAAGGCTGACAAGTAAAAGGCACACCTTATGTTGGAATACTTCTCCTCCAACAGTAGCTCCCAGAACTCACCCTTCATCTCAGTGGTTGCCCTGGATTTCATCTGAATGTCATTTTTAAGGGTGAGAATTTCATTCTCCACTGCAGTTGTGTCCAGGTGAAAGAGTGATGCCACTTTGGAGGCAATGTCATCAACATCTATATCTGTGCCAAACGGAAAACACATGTGGCAACAGGCTCAAGTGATGCAAAGTCAATAAAGCGTCTGTCTGTGAAGCATCTGTGAACTTGTTCAATGTAACGTGCACTGTCAAGCTTCGCTGTGTCTTTGCCCTGACGCTCAAGTTCTGAATGCATATTTTGAAAGTAGCGCACGTCCTGGCGCTGCAGCTTAGTTGAGAGCAGTTGTAGCTTGCGTTTAAAAGTGTTCACAGAGCTAATCATGTCTATTACAATTTAGTTTTTTCCTACATTCAGTTCATTCAGCATGTCAGTAAGGAACGCTAAATCAAGGAGCTACTGCTCGTCTTCTAGCTGTGCATATTCTGCATGTTTAAAGAGCTTGAGAAACTCTTTGATTTCAGGCAATAGCTTCCTAAATCTTGCCAAAAATTTACCTTTGCTCAGCCACCACACATCAGTGTGCAGCAGCAAGTCTGTGTGTTCTGCATCAGTCTCCTCCATGTGAGAGCGGAATAGCCTCCTTTGTAGACTTTTTGCCCGAATCGAACACACAATCTTCATTGCAACATCCATCACCTCTTTCATGTTTAAAATCTTACTGCACAAAGCTTGTTGGTGAATGATGCAATTATAATGAATAAGCTCACTTTGTTTGCACAATCCAATGAACCCACTAGTATGGCCTACCATAGCGGGTGCCCCATTAGTGGTAATGGAGACAAGCTTACAAATGGGCAGTTGGATCTTGTTTGCGAACTCCATGAAAGTTTGAAAAATATCTTCGCCCCGTGTATGTCCTTTCAGCGGCAAAATGGTGAGTAGTTGCTCTTTTGTACTCATGTCCTTGAACACCATTCTAATAAAAATACATAACTGCGCCACATCGGTTGACTCGTTGAACTGAAGGGAGTAACATTCACACGCGCCAATATCCTTTTTCAGTCGACCCTCAAGGTCCTCCGCTATTTCCTCACATCGCCATGTTACTGTGATTCTGGATAATTGAATGTCCTTGATAGCAGCCACAATTTCAATCTTATTCTTAAAATCCCCAAACAGCGAATCTGCAGCCTCAATAAATGCCTCCTTCACCATCTCTCCATCTTTGAATGACTTTTTGTGCTTCGCAAGAACGTGACTCATGCAATATGATGCTATGGTCGCTGCCTTTCCTCTGCTATTAGGTTTCGTGAAAATTGACTGCTGTGCTGCTAGTTGAGACTTCAGTTCTTATACCTTTCTTTTTCGTAGTTGGGTTTTGCGCGTGGTTTTGAAATGCCGTTCTAGGTTGCCCTTCTTAGCGATGGAGATGCTAGCACGGCAGATGAGACACACACATTTTGAGTTTGACATAACGAAGAAATAATCCTCTTCCCATTCTTTGTGGAAATGATACATTTTCTGTCTCTTTGCATCCAACCCAGTGTTCATCTTTGGTTTGATTTTGGATATTTTACCAAACATGCAACAAATAAGAATCAATGCTACACTACCCACCGCACTCTCCTCCACGCATGTCTACGTAAGGAGCATAAACATAAGACGGCCCTTGAACAACAAGACAACAAAATAAGTGAGCAGTGACTGGTCAGATTTAATGTCAATCATGCTTATGGCCTTACAGGCATTGATGTGAGTGGAGGATTGCAAAAAATTATAATAGGTATACTGATTTTATACTTTTTCCAACAATCATCTCGCGATCGCCCTGCAAGCACTCCACGATCGACCAGTAGATTGCGATCGACAGGTTGGGCACCCCTGATCTAAACCATTTAAACCAGAAAATGAACAGTGCATTCTTTTACAATCTGTTTAAGCACACAATTATGGAACACATGTCTGTTTTCAACAACCTTAATTGAGCAAGAGAAATGAGAACCAGCAAGCACGGGGGGAGTTTTGGAACCCCTGGTCTAAAGAATCAGAGGTGAGGCCACAATCTTAACACAATCTTAAACAAAACCTGATTCCTAGTTATGTTGCAGGGGTGGCCAATCCTGGTAATGGAGGGACACAGGGCCCGCTGGTTTTTGTTATTAGTCGTGATGTAGGCTAATTGATCAACAAAAACATTTGATCACGTAGTTAACTCACCTTATTTCTCAGGCCTAAATTTGTATTGCCATGGAGCAAAAAGCAACATGCCCTGTGGCTCACCAGGGCCATTGTTGGCCATCCCTGTTACAGCTTCATTTAATGATAAAGATAAACATTTTCAATAGGAATTTTTATATGAATAGGTAATTAAACCACTTAAACCAAGAACTACATGGGATAGGCAAAATAATGGAAACACCAAATGACAATGGACTCATATTTTGAAGTAACCCAGTCACAATTATAAAGGAAGCCTTAAGCCCACGTTGCCTGTTCCCAACTGTAGTGGATCTGTTATGATATGGGCAGAGATCTCATGGGAGTCATTGGGACCGATTATTACCGTTCTTGCTACAATTACGGCCAAGGAATACAAAGCCAGTTTAGGTGACCAGGTGCATTTTATAACGAAAACTTGTTTCATCAAGTTAATATAATAACAATATATGCAATTTAGCAGATGCTTTTATCCAAAGCGACTTACAGTAGTGAATGCATACATTTTTCAGCATATGCGGTCCCAATGGGAATCGAACCCACAACCTAACAATTGTCAATGCCATGCTCTACCTAATGAGCAACACACAACCACAGATGTTCCCATATTCTAAGACGCCCCCATGCACACTACTGCACACTTGATGTTGAATCAACCTAAGGAAAGAGGTGACATTGGGCTTGGAATTCATATTTTTGTAGTTTCAAAGAAGCACACATGTAATTGAATCTTAAGTATTATAAGTATTCAGTATTTCCCAAATCAAAAATATTTACTGTACATTTAGTTCCCGCCGTTGTGAAATGAATAATTGCTACATAGCGGGCCCCAGGGTGGCAACGGTAAAGGCACTCACCCGGAGTGCATGTTGCCAAATAAAATAATTGAATAAAGAGGGAGATGGAACAAGGTTTATCACATTACAAAGAACTGTCATAAAATATATACAAATTAAATAATTCCATATAACATATATTCATGTATAGGGCTACTTAAGGTGAAATGCTTTTTCAAATAACTGGTCCTGGTTGAAGTCGAGAGAAAGTGGATGGTTTTGGCACTTGGAAAATACCTGTATTCTCTCAGTATTTTCACACATCACAGGATGTTGTGAAATATTTTTTGTGCCATCTCAGTGCTGTTTCACAAACTTCTTGTTCTTGTTTTGTTTTCTCTTTTTCTTCTTCTCGTTCCATTTACTGTGAGAAACCTTTCAATTCTCTTGTGTGTTCAATTCTTTATTCTGGATCCATTTACAGTAAAAGGTAAGGTCGACAACGAGGAAACACAGTGCCTTGTGTTCAGTTCGATTAGATGCTTACACAAGGGCGTCGGCTTCAGAACACTTCAGAATCCACTGACCATAAACCATGCCAATAATGCCATATTCATTTAGAGAAAACGCAGACAAACAGACGATTGCACTTCAGTACAAAAGAAATAAGGAAAAAAAACATGTTTGGTCAATGTTTTTGCCATCGATTAACTCAAGGGTGAATTATGACCCTTTGCATTCAAGCGTTCAATGCATCTGGGCACTAATAGGACTCAATGTCCTTTCAGGCCAATCATAAACTTATATGGCACCAATCAGCTTGTAATTGAGTCTTTGACAGGCCATTTAAAGGGAAAAGATGAAAAGCCATTGAAAGAGGGGCTGCAGCAGAAAAGCAGACCACGGGAGCAACTGCTGCCCTGAAGGTAGCACTTTGCCCTTTGCCAGGTCTGATAGACAAGATGGAGCAGGCTTTCACAAATGGGGTGTCAGTCCAGCCTGTGAAGTGAAGCTGAAAAGGGATACTCTCACCCCTCGTCAGACAGCCAAAAGCATTCATTTGCCTGTCGGTTGTTGAAAACAGGGGCAGGGAACTCTGTCAAGATGTGCGCCTTGAGGATGGAAAGCCAGTTTTCCTGGGCCAGCTGTGTGACACATTTAGGTGAGATAGATTTCTGGGCTTCAGTGTGTGGATTAGCAGCCTCCGGTGGTGTAGGTAGTTCCCCCGGCCCCTCCCTCCATACAATAATATTTTCTGGCCTTGTGAACCACAAAGGCGCACTTAAAAACGCATTGATTTTTTCTGTCCCCCAAACTGTACTTCCTGTCTGAATTTGCTGCCCACACAAGTGTTATGTAGTACATTTTCAGATAGGTTTCTGTGTTATATTTTGCTTCCATAGGAAATTTGGCAAAAAAACCCATGATTGATGTTTGCAGTCGAGCCGTCTCGCTAAAATCAGGCCCAAGCAAGGGGGCGTTTTAATGCCTTTGACAACATTACATTTTGCCAGTAGACGTATGGACGCAAATTCAAGACACACATGCCTACCCAGCATTCCCATGTGCCACACAGACAGAATTACAGAATTCCTTGCAGTCAGTCTGAAGACATTATATTTAGATCTCCAGGAAATGTTCTACAGGCATACTCACCTTCTCCTCCAGTGTGCAGTAAAATAGCATGTTGACTTGTTTTGCACTGCCATTGTGGTGAATGCTATTATCATGTTATATCAATGTTATAACATTGTCATTCATTTTTATTCATCACATTTTCTTTCTCTCCCCTCCCCCAATCTTCCGTCGGTGCCACTGCCACGCCATCAGATATTTCAGACACAGTCTACATTGATTCCACGGACCCATCACAGAAAAATAATGATTTTAAGCGCTGTTTCACCACGCCACCCCACCAACAATATGGATGACCTGCCAGCAAGTCCTTTACATGGCTGTGTTTGGGACAAGAGCGACGGCTTAGCACAGACCGCATTTTGTGCCAATCTTGGCATAATCAGGACACTGAATCTTCAGTGCAAAAATTGAAATTCTTCTTTCTCAAAAAAACCATTTCAGCAACGATCAGGCTGACTTTTTCATGCCACATCTCCCCCTTCATAAAGATGGTAATTTGACATTTCGGCAGTGCGCTCTACCTGTAGCTTAGCGAGAGAGAGCTTCACGAAGTGCAGGAAAGGAATGTTAATATTGCACATCAGACAGTTATACAATGCATTTCTCTGAAAGAAAAACAGCATGCAAGGGATATTTACCTTTCGATTATATAACAGCCCCAAACATCCTCCGGAGATATGGAATGAGCAGGCGTGTGGTTTCTGCTACGGAAATCCAAGTGCACTTCTAACGCAGGACTAATTGAATGAAACACACTTGAGCTCCGCTGAACATACTTACTGTTGATTGCATTTGAATTCAATAGCAGTAGCAATGATGCCTGCTAAGGGAGAATTGTCTCTCGACACCTTGGTGCATAGATAATGTAATATCAGTTCATATTTGGTAATAAAGTGTGTATATATTTTGATCAATAAAATAGTGGCCACTTTCATAATTGGAAGTTTTGAATGTACAATTTCTTAATAAAGCATGTGAATGATTTTGGATTCCGTGATTTATGTTGGTTCCATTACATTTCACAATCTCATAACCATTTGAACTTTTTAATGATTTAAGCAACTCGCTGAATGAACAGGTCGATCAAATATACACATATTACAATATTAAGACAAAGTACTTGTCATACATTTTTGAATGTCATTTTTGTGTGTGAAACCACTGATTGCGCTGAACACACCCATTTTCCGTGCCTTCGTGGCTGCAAATGTTCCATTTAGGCTATTCCTGCCACTGAACCATCCCACCGTTGAAAAGGTAGCTACACTATCAATTAATTCGATTAATTAATTGAAATTAAGCCTTTGGTCAGAAAACAAATCCCCCTTCTGTTGTAGCCATTTTGTGAAGCCGTCACTCAATTCTACATGAATCTGAGACTCATTTGGAAATATTTGCATCAGCTGTGCTGTTATTTAGACACTGTTAATTTGTTATTATTGGGGCTGTGATTCTTAACATTCGTAATAATCCTTCTCTGTAATATTTTAAAATAGACTGGGATGGTTTTGGGGTTATATCTTATGTTTATTAATGTTACAGTGCAGATCTGCGCATAATGCTGGACACAGGGCTGCGTTTCTGTCCATGATAAAACGGAAGGTAGGATCTTGAAATGGAGCGCATTTTCTCCCTCCGGCTTTGATCTTTCCCATGTGTGATTTCTGAACTTAACATCATCACAGAGGGTATACGTTTCATGGAGCAGCTCGTTAGGGACATTAAAAATAGTGGCGAGAGAAGACTTTGATTTCAGGCTTGTTTAACTTGAACCGTTTTGAAAAGAAATTAATAGGAAAAAAAAGGATATAAAAACAAAAGGACAGAACAATGTAAAAGCTGTACTTTTTTTTTTCTCAAATATTTTCTTCCACTCGGAGTGGCCGTATTCTGAAACACTCAGATCTGTGCCACTGCAGACTTCAGTTCGATTAAGTTATTCCCCAAGAGATTCTAGTTCATATTTTCCTCCCTAAATTATTAAGTGAGTTTCATTTTTGCCTCCAAACTTATCACAAGGGATTATGTTAAGACTCATGAAAAATAGATTATTTCCCTCTTGCAAGCACCGAACTAGTTATTAGAACAATAAAAATAATAAAAATACTTTAGCACTCTCTAAGAATAGGCTGGCCGTTTTGTTACCAGATTTCCAGCGGTTCTTTTGAGCTAAGGAAGCCAAGGTAGTTCTAAAGTTTCTTAATTTTATCTGAGCCTTCCCCGTAGAGTACCACAGGGACATCTTGAGACAAATATTACCGACTTCATGACATAACAATTTTAATTAAATATACAATAGAATTTCTCCACTTTTCTAAAATTTAATTGTAAAGCCCTCATTTTAGGCAGTACTTTAGGAAATCAGAGACGTAATTGCCTCCTGCCCAACTTTTCGAATAAGAAATGTTTCTTACAAATGTTATATACAAGACTGCCTTTTCACAATAAGGGCAAGTGGTACCCCTTTGGTGGCCTCCAGTACAGCAGGTTTTTGGGCAGGAAGGAGAAGACGTGTACACTGGGCATTGAAAGGGACAGATATGTTTGGATATACAACACTTTATGATCAAGAGATAAAGATCCGTTTCTGGTTCCACACATTGGCGTTACAGCCATATCTACAGCAACATCTCTATTCTCACTTCTGGTTATGGTTCCCTCCTTACAGACTGTGACTGAACCGCAGTGGTGTGACACTAGCTTAGTTAACGATTTTAATGAGTTTTACCACTAAAGCATGAGGCCAAGTGGAGAAGTATGTCAAAAGGTGACGAGGAAACAGAAGCCCTTCAAAGGACAGATTCATCAAGCTTCCCCGTGACTCTTATGTAGATGGATGGCAACAGCCATATTAAAAATAATTGTCCTTGGAACATATTGCCATACCCCTTTGAATTATAACTCCTCCTCTCACACGCCGTAATTGAAGTTGACCACGATAAATTAGTGACATTGCTCTCTCCTGTACAGTGGTGCCGAAGATTAAACTAGTAACCGATGGGCAAGAGATTTACGGCCTGAATGCCACTCTCGCAGTCAGCCTACAAACCATAAGTCACGCTAACGGGACCTCGGTGATAATTGTGCAACATTCTGTGCTGCAGTGTACCAAAGGGGGGCAGTTTTTCTAAATCCCTCCACCCCCCTCCACCTAGATAGCTGGCTTCCAATATATCCCATCTACATCCACATCTTTCCATTAATCCATTCGTACAAGCAAGTAAAACAAAAACAAATAATGCTACATGATTACTGTATTACATGGGCCCTGTACAAAGAAAAAAAGTATGCTACTGAGAATACTTGGTGTGGATCTTTAGACCATGTGAACACAGAGAAGAGAACCTCAGAGCTCCATGAGGGTCCTCCAGATAAGACTCTGAACAACTTCATCTATGTTGTATGTAATCATGAGCATATCAGGCTTGTGTTTGTTCCAAGCCCCATTTTGATAGTCACTGTGGACACAATGCTGTACAATTATAGTGAAGCGCGCGCACGCACGCACACACACACACACACACACATCTTGAGTACAATATGAATGACAAGAGCCATTATGGTCTATCGAACATGCGTTCCAACATAAATAATTCATGGAACTCATGACTGAGGAAGACGAGTATTCAGCTTTTACTAATTTTATTAAGCAGTGAAAGATTTAAATACAATAGCAAGATCCATCTTGGGAAAACATGGTCAAACACTGTTTCTACTACTGTGTCCAGATAAAGACTGACCGTTACCTGTAAACACAACACAGAGAGAGAGAAGCATTTTATCATTATTATTTTTTTCATCAAAAGCATCTGCAGCTTCTCCCCCCGAGAGAAAAAGACTCCCTACATAAACACCATCATTTTTACGATTTCAAACATTCTGATATACATTTTTTATTTATTTAAAAAAGCAAACAAAAATAAGCTCATTGATTTTGTTTACGTTGGTTTCTCTAGCTTTTTTTTTTTTTTTTTTTTTTTTAAATCATATACATTTACATTTATATACGTTTTTATTATTTAGGAAGCATTTTCTCAGAAAGCAAGCTATTTGGGGGAGAATTGGAGGGGGGGAGGGGGTAGGGTTTATAATATTCCCAGGCACCCTCTCGCTCCCTGTCTCCGTCCCTCTGGACACAGCTAGAATAAAACCATACTCTGGAGGACTGTCAGTGGGGGGAAGTCACTGGGGTGTGGGGGGGGTGGGGGTGGGAGAAGAGATACACAGAGAGGAGAGGAACTTTTGATAAGAGGAATGAAGGAAGAATGTCAATGCTGTTGTTTTTTGTTTTTTTAAATTATCATAATTTTTTCTTTCTTTTTTCTTTTTAGCGTGAGCGTGTCTTCCACAAGCGCTTTGGGAGTGGCGGGATTAGCGGTTGTAGCCAAATTCATCAGCGTCGTCAGCCCGGAAGTCTCCATATCGCCATAGGTTCAGCTGGAGGCAAGAAAAAATAAATAAGGGAAGAGAATTTGTAGAGCGTTTATCAAGCCCTTTTTTGTGTTGACACAATAATTACCATCAATATGCACAGTTATGACCTTCGCAAACTCAAGTGAGTATGAGGCGGACAAAGACGGGAAAGTGTTTTCAGATATTGCCATATACAGGTATACAATATTAAAGCAGTCTTAACAGGTCGTTTTCAGATGCCTTGTCGTAAAAGAACAGAAACATTTACTTTGAACTACCATTTTACATTTGATTAGCCCATTAAGCTAGAATCTGAGGCGACATTCATCGACTTTCATAAGGTTTTTCCTTGGAAAAGCCCTTAAAGGTTTAATGGTAAACATTAAGCTTATACGATGGAAATAATGTGGCTTCTCAGCAGCTTTGGCTACGGAGAATAGGGCAGGAACGAGAAGCTTTCCTCCCCGCAACGTTGGATCTCATTCCGAGCCGTTAACTCGCGACTGTGGCAAATTAGCAGCGGTGAAAATGAACACAGCCCTTTCCTGATTGCATAATCAAATCTCCTCTCCTGCTTCCCACTGCTTTGGCGGAGTTCACCGCCGTCGTGTTCACTCACCCTGGCAGTCTTGGCAGATTCCTGCCCGTTCAGATATTCCGTCACCTGTGGAACAAACACAAGGGCTTTTTAATACGAGGCCACCTCCAAATGAAACATGCCCGAAAGCACAGACTCATTTCAATTTCAATGTTCCCATCAGACTTGTTTGGGAACCTGTGCACTGCTTTGGGGCATTGCAGGATGACAATGCCCCCTTCCACGGGGCACAAGCGGCCACTGAATGGTTTGATGAGCACGAAAACAATGTAAACCGCGTGCCATGGCTGTCTCAGTCACCAGATCTCAACTCAACTGAACACTTATGGGACAATCTGGAGCAGCGCCTGAGAGAGCGTTCTCCACCACCATCGACAAAACACCAAATGATGGAATTTCTCATGAAAGAATGGTGTTGCATCCCTCCAACACAGTTCCAGACACTTGCAGAATCTATGCCAAGGCGCACTGAAGGTGTTCTGACGGCTTGCGGTGGCCCAGCGGCCTATTGAGACACTATGTTGGTGTTTCCTTTATTTTTGCAGTCACCTGTACGTCAGACAAACTATACAGAGCAACGCAAGCTACTGCCTGCAAGTGGCTCGGGAGATGGGCTCTTCAGAGCAAATAAGACTGATGCTGTGCTTCTCAGGTAGGACATGCCCAATGCACTATGTAGCGCACTTATCGCCAGTCTGTCACATAAAAGCACAGAGCTGTCCATCTCACACCTTTTAATGCCCCCCCCTTGGGTTGCCGTCCTTTACAATTCAGCAGGGACTGGGGAGAGGGGGGACTGTCAGTCCTTTGGACCACAGTCTCCTTGACAGAATGCCTTTTGTATCATAAAGATACGACACAAAAAAAAACCTCCCCTGGCTTTTTTTGCACGGTCTAAAATGTTAAATGCGGGATTTGATGTCAATCACAATTGATTGGCGAAATTCAATACAGTGTGCGGTTGTTGAGGCCAACATGCTAAATCAATGAGACCACTTCTTTATGGCATGCCCGGAGGCACTCTCACATTCATCAAACCCTGATCCATTTCAGCCGCGACAATCTAACGCTCCGCTTGTCCGACATAATGACTAATTCATAAGCCCCTCGCGCTCAAATCACGATTCCATTGTTATTGCATCAAACGTGTGGAACGCGTTCAACGCGGAGAGGTCGAGATCCAAATTGCGTTATTTCGTGTATGCCGATGCACCCTGAATTTAATCAGCTTTAAGGGTAATCTTATTGGAGATTATGTTGTACCTGTGGTTTTGTGGAAACACACAGACAGAGACAGACAGACAGACAGACAGACAGACAGACACACACACACACACACACACACACACACACACACACACACACACACACACACACACACACACACAGATTTAAAGCTTAATCGAATCCGTGTGCTATTACACCACGTTTCCATGGAAATCATACATCAACATGCTTGTTCCAAAAAACGGATTGGAGAAGGATTTGTCACTATGGTTTCTATATTTGCCGTGACAAGAAGTTAAGCATTATTGCATAACTTGGTATATATTGCACTCATATATTGTATATATTGACTAGCAGAGGACCCATTTAGTATCGCAGATGAGTGGGATGAGTCATAGGGCTGTCTGACATGAGGCAAGTTGTAAAGAGTGCTCTTGTGTTTGTGCGCACACATGCATGCGTGCACGCGTGTGTGTGTGTGTGTGTGTGTGTGTGTGCATTTGCACGTGAATGCGTGCGCGTGTGTGTGTGTGTGTGAGCATGCGTGTATGTGTGTGTGCGTGCGTGTGAATTGAACAGGCAGGATGGTTGTGCGCGCGTCTCACAGAAGCTCATATGTAAACAACAGCGGGAGTGGTGAGAAGCCCCGCTGTCCAGGAAGTGTCCGTCAAACAGCGCTCTGACCCGAGCGCGCCCTGAAAAAGAACATCAGGCTGTCTGCTGCCGAGGGTCCAGCTCCCAGGGCCAGGAGTGGTCTCTATTGGGTTGTAATTGTCACTGCACAACGCTTTCTGCACAGCGTGCCTTTTCTCTGCTCGTAATAAGTCTGCATCATGATCCATAACATGATCCATAACAACCTCATATGCATCAGGACTTTATTTTCTCTTATTTTTTGTTTGTTTCTTTCTTTACATAAAATCTGCACATTTCAAAAGCCCCTCCAATATCCCTTCTTCCCTCAGAAACACCCCGCCACCCTTCCCCGACTGCTACGTTGGAGATATGCCAAACTTTCAAACATGCAAATAGCAGCTAAATGGTCCAGCAGGTGTTGAATGACCTGTTAGGCCTTCCTGCAGTAAAGAAACCGCTTTAGCGCGTCAGTTCAAGTGCTCCCCCAATTTTTCATTAACTGATGCAAATGTTAATTAATCCAAGAAATCAAGAATCAGCCCTGTCCCCTACGACCCCACCCCCACCACTCCCCAGTCCCCACAAACATCCGACAACTATATCTGAATGTTAGTGTCGTCTTTCTCAGTATTTTCCAGTGTGAAATATTGGCGCAGGGCATATACCCGCCCCCCACTCCCCCCACCCCCACAACTTCATTTTAATGTCAGTGTCGTCTTTTTCCAGCGCTTTCCTGTCTGACGCATTGACGCGGGGCGCACACTGCATTGTGGGTAGAAGACGGTGAAGGGGTTCTTAAAGTTGTCACCGCGGTAAAGGCAGTGAGAGTGAGGGTTAAAGTAATGAGACGTGGGGTTTCCTGTGCGCCTCGAGAAGCAGATACCAGCCGGCTTTGTAGCGCGGAGGCTGGTGTTCGTGCCAAGACTGTACACTGCGTCTGTCCCGGCTCAGGCACACAGTGTACAGCACGCCTCTATAGGCCCGAAGCGCTGACTCATGTGCGTTTATGTAACGCACAAACACGGCTGGAGATGTATCGGGTTCTGCGTTTATGCAACGCACACACAAGGTTGTAGATACATCGGGATCTGTGATTATGCAACGCACAGACACGGCTGGAGATGTATCGGGTTGTGCGTTTATGTAACGCACAAACACGGTTGGAGCTATATATCGGGATCTGTGATTATGCAGTGCACAAACACGGCTGGAGATGTATCGGGTTCTGCGTTTATGCAAAGCACAAACACGGTTGGAGATATATCGGGATCTGTGATTATGCAACGCACAGACACGGGTGGAGATATATCGGGACCACTGCAATCCCACATTCTGGTCAAAGGCCCTCTTGAAATAGGGCTCCTGCAGTCGGGGCGAGCGCGGTTGAGCCGGCTCAGGTACTCCTCTCTCGCTCAGGTATCGGGCAGATCCACGGCAACTTTCATCTCTCAAACGTGTTGCTAGGCAGAGTGTGCGCGTGCGTGCATGTGTGAGTGTGTGTGTGTGTGTGTAAAAGAGAGAGAGTGAGTTTGTGTTACACAGACAGACATCTTAATTCTCTACTCATTGCGCTTTACCAGTGAAACCTCATCCGCTGTTAAATGTTATTCAGTGCTCTCTTCTTTAAGATCTGAGTAAGTATCGTTACGACGCTCGCGCACTGATACCAAGCGTCCGGGGCGCATGAATCACGTGTTCCCCCTGACACGCCGCGACGGCGCCCTACTCCAGCGGGCCCACGGTAACAGGGCCGGGTCCGCCTGCGTGCTCGGTTCTGCCCCGCAGAAGCCCGGAGTGGCAGAATTAAGCCTCTCTGCAAGAGGTGCGACTGCGCCTCAATCATCTCCACTCGCCCATGCATATCAGACTCCCGACCGGAACCGCTCAATCGTGTTCAGCCCTTTGTTCTCCTCGGCTGCCGACAGCTCTCTTTCTCCTCTGCTCTCCCACCACGCCGGCTTTGTGTAATCTGCCGGCTTTTTCGCGAAGCCTCTGGGCGCGCTCGAGCGGACGGCGCTTCCTGCGCACGCCGGCTGTGCGACCGCGCCGCTGCGGTGGCGGGGTGGCGGAGGGCAGGTACGACGGCCCGGTGGAGCCCTGTCGGCACGTCACCGGGAAAATAAGTGCCGTTCGCGCCAAACCCGGGGTCAGGCTCAGTTTACCTGAAGCACCTTCATTCCATTCATTCTGCATCGCAGGCCGAGCAAACCCACCAATCGCCGCTGGATTCGTGTCTTTGAGACTACGGGCTTATTGGCAGCCGAAGTGAAAACGCATCGGTCTTCGTGAGCTGGAACACAAGGTCGCCGTGACACCGAAGGTGGGGGCGCCAACCTGCCAAACAAGAGGCACCTTTGGCATCAAAGCTGAGCGCTCTACTCTGGGGAGCTCTACTTTTGCATTTGCGTAAAAATTCCTCCACCCCCAGCCGTCGGTTTGTGTTGAGTGACCGGTGAGAGTGACCGCAGTGTCTCTGTGTGTTGTGCCGGTGAGAGTGACCGCTGTCTGTTTGTTGCTCTGCCACAGCTCATCCGTTGGCAGCTAATTCAATGCCTCCCTCCGTTTCAATGAAAGTGACCCCAGAGGGAGAACGGGTCACGCTGGGAACATTGCGCTGGGCGATGAGACCACAGTATGGGATATCACTGAGGCCGGTCTGCACTGGCGTGTCTGGGGCACTGCTTCATTCATCTGCTAGTGATCCGCCCCCACCCAAAAGAAATGTATTTGGGTCACTCTGAGTGGGAAAAAAAGCTATATAGAATAGCAGAATAGCCAATGTTCCAGCATACTGCTGGTTTACCCACATCAGTGTTTGGGATGATAATTATGTCAACAGCACAGATGCATCCCTGTGGCGGAAAGATTTGGGCCAAGATTGGGCTGTGTTTACACACGCAGCGAGATCCCGCCGCTCCTTTACCATCTCTTATTGGAGAAATGATAATAAACAAACAAACAAACAAACAAACAAACAAACCAAAAAAAATGTTCAAAGAGAGGAGATTTATAAAACAAAAACAAGTGCCGGTGCTTAGACAGAACGATACAACGACCCCCCCCACCCCTCCCCACACGCTGCAGGGAAGGATCCGGAAAGGTCCCGGAGGGGGCGTGGGGCGTTTGTAGAAACGCCGCTGGGGATAAAAGCTTTCCCCTGCAGACTGAGATTGACACGTTCCTGTGTCATACCTGATCGGCTGCAGCGGGTGTCGTGGCGACCACAGCTCCACGGTAACGAACGGCCAGTCACGCGGCCCAGCCAACGAGGACGCTCATTGGGCCCGTGAGCACGGCGGGAATATCTGCTCTCACGGGGGAGAAGCCCTGCGTCCGTTATCACAGGCTGAGGCCCTGGCACAGCTCACACTTTTCTCTAACGGAGCGGGATCTTTACCCAGGCAACACACAGGTGTGACAGATCGCGTGCCGTCTGGGACCTGACCCCACAACCCTCTGGGTCCGGGTCTGGTTCCCAAAACCACTGGCTTTTAGAACTGGGCTCGTCTTCCTCGCCCGAGAGTTAACACAACCGTCCTCTTTTTAATTGGTTGCCACGGTTACCATTAAAGCCACAACGCACCCCGGACAGCAATAAACGCTGATAGGACGCTAATTCAATGAATTTTTTGCACCACCACCCCATGGGTCATACTCAAGTGACCTACAGTCACCCTACATATCTGCGTATGGAACCAAGAAGATCATTCACCACCACCTGACAGGTGCAAATAATATTAGTAAGTAAAAGATACGTCGATAGTTCACTGGGCACAGCACGTCAGACCTCCCCGCTAAAGATATGCTCACTGAGTCACTGTTTTGGGGTTTTGTTTGAGCTCAAAAAAGCTCTAGCAATTGTACTGAGAGCGGGGGGCGGGGCGAGGGGACAGCCCGGGGGGGACCTCAGAAAGCATCCCGTGTGACTGGGGGTGTGCTGCTGGCCATTAGAGCTCAGTGCTGGGGGGTCGATAGAGGAGAGTGGAAAACTTCAATTAAAAGCCACTCACGAGCTCCTTCTGTTAATGAGGTATTGAGCCGTCACCAGGAAGTGGAAGCCCTCGTGCCCTGTGAGTCACCGGCTGGTGTGATGTGACCTGACAGATGCCAATACTGGTGTGTGCGTGTATGTGTAAGAGAGTGTGTGTGCGTGTGTATGTGTGTGCAAGTTTGTTTGTGTGCGCCATCAGACGGTGGTCTGCCAGTGTGAGAGTGTGACATTATTATTTTGAGCTTTCGTTACTTGAGGGAGCTGTGACACTCATGTGTGACTGCAAGTTTGTTTGACAAGAGTGTGTGACACGGGAGAAAGAATATGTGAGAGACCTTCTTGCTGTGCTACCCACTGCACCACCGTGCCAGCCTCAAGTTTGTTTGTAAGAGTGTGTGTGTGTGTGTGTAAGAATATGTGAGAGTGTGTGAGAGTATGTGTGCAAGAGTGTGTGAGAGTGTGTGAGTGTGTGTGTGTGTGTGGGGAGCTTACTGCACCAGATAAGCGCCTGGCCCAAACCCTCCTGCTAAAATAAAAAGTTGCATCAGTTCATCTCGACGGCATGCATGTGCATAAGACAGATTTCTGCACCAGGAGTACAATGCTGAAAAGCACTTTGGTGTTTTGGTTTCTTGGTGGATACAAGTGAACATTTTCCCACAGAATGGGGGAACATCCATTTTGTTTGCATGCTCAGTTTTCCAACGTTCTCTTCAAGGAGATGAGTCAGGTGTCAAAACATTAGGAATTGAAAAAACTACCGCAGCTAATTACGTACAACACTGGTGTCAGCCTCCATTACGGGAGGCCTGTGTGTGGGCTGTGCTGCTTTTTCAACCGCCTCTCCTAATAAATGAACTACAAACGCATTTTTGCCAATAACAAATCACTCTGGAAAATTGAGCCTGCCCTGTTTGCTCCACACGTATTATTAGTGCAGTGCACATTGGGAAAATGTGAACGTGTAAATATGTACGGCTAATTAGCTATTCAGACCAATTAAGGCCTGTGAAGAAAAACTAGCATACGCTGTATCCTCCAGGAGTTCACCCCCAACCTACATCTCACTGCTCTGTGTGTGTGTGTGTGTGTGTGTGCATGCGTGAGTGAGTGAGAATATGTGTGAGGGTTTGTGTGCGTGTCTGTATGTGTCTGTGTGCGTGTGTGTTTCTCTTTACCCTCCTCACTGTTGGGGGTGATGGCAGCACACGTGTGTGTGTGTGCGTGTGTGAGTGTGAGTGTGGCGTGTGTGTGTGTGTGTGTGTGTGTGGAGTGGTGTGTGTGTGTGTGCGCGTGTGAGTGGCGTGTGTGAGTGTGTGTGTGTGTGTGTGTGTGTGTGGCGTGTGTGTGTGTGGCGTGTGGTCCCTCCAGCTCCAGATGGACTCATTTAGCAGTGGCGTCCCTCATTAAGGAGGCTCCCGCGTTCCTCCAACAACTACAAGAGCTGCACAAACTGCCCCACAGTCCCACAGCTTGTATTTGTGCCATCCTGGAGGACAAAACCCCAAATGGCAATTTTGATATTTGTTTTTTTGATTTGTTTTGTTTCTGTTCCACTTTTTATCACGCCGCCAATTTGAGAAACCACTGATGTCAGTGGTAATTTCATACAGTACACGCACATGCACGCGCACACACAAAATGAATTTGACCCATGTTGCTTTCAAGAGTCTGAATTTGTGTGCCTGAGTCGCCTTAAGTAAAATTGAGTGGATTTTTATCGGATTGAAAATTGCTAAGGTTGCTCGTAAGTGATATCATTACACGGGGAAACAACATTTCCTGCAGCACAAAGCAGAAGCCAGTTAGGCTTACATCAAACACCAGCATATTAATTCTGTCTAAATCAAGGAGCCGGGCTATATTTGGGACTTATTCCCACAATAAATATTATATCAAGGGTTGCTGAGATCATTAGCTTGAATTATAGTGGACCAAGTGGAACTTTGTAGATGTGAGCCTGATTGTGCGAGACCACTGGTTCCTTTGGCATCACTTGGGACAGTTTTCGATGTCGTTCTCCACCAATCAGACCAAGTTCTTGGAGGTGGAAGCGTGACACCACGTCTGCCCTGTGACCTGCAGCCTCGCTGTGCCAACGGATTCTGAAGGGGGCCCGCCTTAGAAAACCACCGGCAAGTGTCGCATACTCAACTTAAACGTCGGAGACACGGAGGGCGGGGTCACAGGTCGCCACTCCACCAATCAGAGCACAGTATTTCCAGGGGGGAGGGTCCAGGGTCAGGCCTGTCAGACATTAAACACCCCCGAGCAGCTTAACGGAGAGGAAAATCTTCGGTGATCTTAGGAAAATCTCTGCGGCTCGCCGGATTGGTCGGGACTCCGGAGCCGCAAGATGTGTGAACGACGAATACGCGGAAGTGCCAAGAACTGGGACCCTTCTCCCAGAAAACACAATTATTGTGTTTATTAAGCAAAAATCATGAAAATTGAATATTGATTCAGGCATAATGCACAACGCAGGCATAATGTAGAGATTCATTCCGTACAGGAGAGAGAACGGTCCCGTTAATTATGGCCAAACAAAAAGCTTTTCGTTTCGGGAAAGAGACGTTTTTAAATGAATGAAATCTCTTCCGTGTTTTCATTAGACATAATAAATGGCTGAAATACACATCCGTTAGTTATCCGGTGTGGCGCAAACAACTTAAAATAAGTGAAAATGTAAAACAGGACACAGCGATATTGCAGAGCCCAATCGGGCACTGTTCTCGTCTACGCACCGGTTTAAAAAGACGAGCGACACTGCGGACTGATGCAAGTGTGTGCAGTGAAGTACGTAAGCCAGTGCGGCACTAAGGCACAGGCTGAGGAGAAAAGTTCTCAAGTCACTTCGTAACTTCAGATCACTGTGCACGTGCGAAGCAGAGGTCCAGATCAGGATCAAGGACACACTGCAGAGCTCGGAGGTTTGGTCTGTGTGCCTCAGTGGCTCTGGTAACATTCAGTAATGTCCAGTACCCCCACCCCCGCCGGCTTGGTACCCCGTAGATGGACTGTGTTGTGCCCGCGGGGCATAGCAGACTGTGTGAGTGTGTGTGTGTGACGTTTGTGTGTGACATTTGTTTGTGTGTGTGTGTGTGGGGCATATGTGTGTGTGTTTGTGTGTGTGTGTGTGTGTGTTAATACAGACTACTGCATTCATTTGAGGCGTACACGAGTTATTCATTCGTCTGACCCGATTTCTCCTCGAAATCTTCTCCCTTTTCTCTCTGAGCAGCTCCCCGCGCGGTCCCTTTCAGGCGAGGTCCTAACGAGGAGGTGCGCTCAGCGCCACGCTCAAACGCTCATCAACGAAAGGGTTTCCTGTTTGAGCGCCGAAGAGCTTCGCTGGGTGCTTTTGTGCGTTTGAGTTTCTCCACTTTGTTACCTTCTAAACAAGTAACATAAACCTTTTCAAATCCGCCGTGCAACAGAAGCCCTGCTAGGTTTGCCTCTCCGTGGATAGCGAACCTTTGGATTTAATGGGAATCGTATTCGACCCGGGTAATTATTGACACTTGGGAGAGTAATGTGCTGAAAGCTTGATGATGAGCAATCTCACGCAGATTGTGCTTTTCAAAGCCCCCAAAGCCACTGATGGCACCTTTCACACGGCGCCGTCTCGGGATTGGCGCCTGCTCATCTTCCATCTCGTCCTCCTGACATCTGCACACGCAAACACGGCGACCTAATCTTGCATCTTTGTCACTGAATTTCACTCTAATTTCCTTTGAGGAGGAAGGGCCCTGCGATACCACTGACGAGCGTAAAAAGCCTGCAAACAAACACTTACTCTGGCGGTCTCGAAAAAGCTGGAACTGCTTGTGCAAACTTTTCTGTTATGTAAACGTACTTAAAAAGGTCATTTACAAAGCCTTTTCGGAGGGGGCTTAATTAACGTGCTTAATGCCCCGCCCCCTGTGGATGGCCACGGGGAAACGCATTAGAATAGATGAAAGACCCCATGTCTGAACATTGACATTTAATGACACTCTCGATGGCCAATCACTGCCTGTCAATACACTCACAAATGTACCTTTGGAGCCTTGCTAGTTCCTATAAATTGGCGCAGTGCTAGGCGCAGATCATCTTCTTATTGCCTTCTCACCGCTAATCACGGATCCACGACCTTCTCGTGAAAGTCGCCATGGTTCGTTAGCAGCTAGCTCACCGTTTCGTTGTTTTGATGTCTTTGAACTATTGCATGGGAGTCAAAGCGGGGGCCATTGATTGGGATCTGTATTGAGTGGAAGAGTCTGTGTGAGAGTCCATCACTCTCAGAGGGATCTGGAGCATGAAGGACACAAATGTGACAAAATAGCCGTCAAAAAGCCTCTCTCACCGGAGAGCAAGTGGGATCACTGAGTGACGTCTCCATTTACAGCTTCTGAGAGCTTGCCTCACCTTAACGCACGCACGCACGCACACGCACACACACACACACACACACACAGACGCACACACACATATACTGGTAATTGACCAAATAAAGTTTAACACAATTAAATGAAGGGTTCTGCTGGCTCTGCTATAGGGTGCATTTTGCTGGCATGGTTTATGTCCACTCACCCCCTCAGAGGTCAATGCACACATTCTGAGTGATCACCTTCATCCTCTGGTGAAGCATTTCTATCCTGATGATAGTGGTCTCTTCCAGGATGATAATGCCCCCATCCACAGGGCTTGAGTGGTCACTAAATGGTTTGATGAGCATGAAAACGACGGAAACCATATGTCATCTGTCACCAGATCTCAACCCAACTGGACACTTATGGGAGATTCTGGAGCGGTGCGGATATATATATATATCCCTGGTGATGCTCTGCCAGGCCTGTACTGCAGCCACCTTTCAATCTCAAAGTGCTAGAGTACAGAACCAAAATAACAAAAAATGTGTCAACTTTAGGAAGAATGAAACTGCATTTGTAGGGATTTTGGGAAAGCATGCGAGGGGGGGAGTCTCTGTTCGGCGCCGTGCTGAAACACCTCCTCGACTAGAGAATCTTTTTTTTCCTTCTTTTTTCTAATCGGAATTCCATTTAAACCCCCTCCCCCCCACTCCCAGAACACGACATGAATAAATAAAGGGCGTCCATCTTAACAGGAGTAATTACTGTACAAACAGAGCAGTCTCTCTCTCTCTCTCTCTCTCTTCAATGCCCCTTAGATTCACACACAGCAAATTTCATGTTCCTATTACAAATCTCCGGTCTTCACAAGGCCCCCGGTGCCGTTTAAATGCAAAGCGCCGCTAACAAAGGAGGGAAAATTGTATTTTTAGGTAGCGAACGTTGGGCGCTGGCGTAGGATTAGCCCATTATTAAACACGTCGAAGCGGAATGTACAAAGCTCCTTTCTCTGGTGTTTGAACATGGTAATGAAGTGACACAACAGAGCCGTGGGCTCTCACTTATTTAGATTCACGCGTGCGCGGCGACGCCACGGACAATGTTCATGCACACATCTCGAATCGGAAGCGTTCAAACGTTCGCCGAAATACGTTTGCTTAAATGCCAGGAGAGCGGCTTTGTTAACGTGCACCGTACTGTGTCGTTTATTCATTTATTAAGTCGAGCTTTAATATGCCTGCTCCGGTCTCTGGTCTCATAAAATACACCAGCGCAAGTCTTCGCTTTGAGCTGTCGTAGCTCTGTGCGACGTCGATCCTTGGTGGAAATATCAGAAACTCAGTCTGAACGGAAACCCCTTTGAGCTGATACGGCTTCTGTGGCGTTTAGGACGTGAAGGGAGAGTGAGTGATCACGGAGCCGGTACGCCGAACCTCAGAATCCTACACCTCAATCCGTGCGACTGCAAATGTGACCAATTTCATGTGCCGCTGAATCCTTGGACACGTTCCAAGTAGGGCAGGTTTTCAGCCACCGGGCATGATTTAAAGTGCGCGATGTGACTGACAGCTGGAAATAAATGCCACGTTCCACGGAGCGACGCGCTGTCCAAACGGTGACAACTGCAGGTGCGCTGTCCTCGCGCGGGCGAGAGAACAAAGGCCAAATGTTTCAGTGTTTCAGTGTTTCAGTGTTAAATGCGAGAAAAAGTTTTTGCTCGACAGCGTTTTTCAGAAAGTACGCTGGATTGTCGAAGCGCCCCGGGGTTAGACTGAATGGAGGACGCCGGATCACACACACTGCTAGAGGCCATGTCCCGACCCTTCGCTCACACCGTCCGTTAGGTAAACCTGAACACCAGCAGCAATAACAAGCGGTTTCTCCCCAGCTTAGCTCGGCGCGATCAAAACTCCGCTTGACTTTCAGACGTCCCCCGGGCAGCTGTGTTAACCACATGCCACATACATATCAATTCCTTAATTACTTCCAGGCCCTCCATCAATGCAACGAGGATGCGTCGATATTCATTGTGCCCCGTGTGGATATTTACAAGTGGACATTATCAACGCCGAACCAGCTGGAGAAGAGCCCCTTTCAAACATCCATCTATTTATGCCCTCGCTCCCCGGGGGACAAACGGCACGTAATCAGGGAAAGGTTAGGCCTCTGTCAGATACAAATGGAGGGCCAGGTCCATCATCCATAACGGCACCTTCCTGTGAGAGGCGGGGAGGGAGGGAGAGGGAGAGGGAGAGAGTTTGATAGGGGGAGAGGGAGAGAGAGAGAGGGGAAGAGAGAGAGAGAGGAAGGAAGAGAGAGAGTGAGAGAGTGAGAGAGAGAGAGAGAGAGAGAGAGAGAGAGAGAGAGAGAGAAAGGGGAGAAAGGAGGGGGCCACATTACAATTCCCTGCTCTTTCCTCTTGTTATTTGACATTTTCTAATCGAATGGCGCGCGCCACTTGATGCGCCCGGGAGAGAGAGCCCCCCCCCCCCCCACACGGACGCAGCCGGCGGTGAGAACCTGTAATTAGAGAGGGTCCCGCGTGCGAGGCCCCTACCGCCAGCGTGTCGGCTCCGCTTAAACGTGACGCCACGCTCCAGCACACACAGCGCCCCGCTGCCTGTCAATGACACCCCTGAATAATGAACCCCGCGCGGGAGACGGCCCCCGCCCACCCCACCCGCCTTCCTCAGTATCTCTGTAGGAAATAGAAATGTAAATGGTAATGAAAGACGGAAAAAAAAAAAAATTAAACAACAAAAACACCCCCCCCCAAACCCGAGCACCCATTTATCATCCCGCCGAGGCGTCGTGACGCCGGCGATGGAGCTTCCCCCTGCCGCGACGGGCCCTTTCAATTTGAGCGCCCCGTAACTTGATTGCTTCCATACGGCGAGAGCTCGGATTAAAATACGGCGAAACCCTAACAAACAACATTCAGTGTGAATTAATACGCGGCTCGTGCCGCAAATCTATTAGCGGGTTGGGCGCGCGCGTCACGGGCCTCGAGCTTGTTACGGCTGACGCATGCGATTTAACGTCAGGGTTTAAGAATGAGCCCACGGCCCAATATTATCACCCCGATCCCTTTCGTGGAGCAGAGAGCCCAGGGAAGAGGGACGGTGGTGACATCGCGTCTGATCCTTACTGTAATGTCACCATGCAAAACCACTACACACAGTACAGCAGAGAGGAGAGAGAGGGAGAGAGAGAGAGAGAGAGAGAGAGAGAGAGAGAGAGAGAGAGAGAGAGAGAGAGAGAGAGAGAGAGAGAGGGAGAGAGAGAGAGAGAGAGAGAGAGAGGAGAGAGAGAGAGAGAGAGAGAGAGAGAGAGAGAGAGAGAGAGAGGGGAGAGAGAGAGAGAGGGAGAGGGAGAGGGAGAGAGAGAGAGGGAGGGAGAGAGAGAGAGAGGAGGAGAGAGAGAGAGAGAGAGAGAGAGAGAGAGAGAGAGGAGAGAGAGAGAGAGAGAGAGAGAGAGAGAGAGAGAGAGAGAGAGACAGAGAGGAGAGAGAGAGAGAGGGAGGAGAGAGAGAGAGAGGGAGGGGGAGAGAGAGAGAGAGAGAGAGAGAGAGAGGGAGGGAAAGAGAGAGAGAGAGGGAGAGAGGGAGGAAAGAGAGAGAGAGACAGAGAGAGAGAAGAGAGGGAGAGAAGAGAGAGAGAAAGAGAGAGAGAGAGATGGAGAGAGAGGGAGATGGAGAGAGAGAGGGAGGAAGTAAAGGAGACAATAAAGAGGGAGGTGAACGAAGGGAGGAAGGAAGAAAGATGGAGAGATCGAGGAGGGAGAAGCGCAAGCGCAAAAGGAACAAAGCTCAAAATGGGGTGTCCAGAGGACAGACCGATCACTGCCAGATGGAGCCGGCATCGCTCACCAGCACCGACCGCTCACAAGCGCCGCTCACCAGCGCCAAAAACGAGCAGCATGAGATCTGAACACGAGCGCTCAGCACCACGGTGCCGTTGTACACACAGTCACTTCTGGAAACGGTGTGGAATTATAACTCAGAGGGTGTCGGGAGTCCGGGGCCGCGGTATTTATGCTGTGTCCCCCCCGACCCCCCATAAATCAGAAGTCCTAGAACCGTGCGCCGTGGGCACTGAGTCGGGGGGGCAGGGGCACAGGGATAATGCACCTTCCATGTCACTTTACGCTTCCAGCAAAGCGATCTGCTCCCCCCCAGCCCCGTGCTCTTATTTATGGGGGGGACGGGTGTAAATCTTCCCCCATTTCCCCACCCCTCTTTCCCGCACACCCCTCCCCACTGCACACTGCACACTGTACACACTCGATCCGGTGGAGATGTGAAACGATGCAGAGATGAAACTATGAATCAAAGGACTTTAGAAAGAGAACAGAGTGGCGAGGTGGGGGGGGCCATGTTTTTACCTCCGAGGAGGGGGTTCTTATGCCAGCGCGTGACAGGAATCAGCTCCTCCAGAGCGGCACCAACGTTCGCAATGATTGAGCTCCTGCTTTGCAGCAGCCGATTCCACAATTAACAGCATCGTTACATAGCTTTCTCCAAACAGGCTGCCACCGCTCCCAACAAAGGAAGCCAAGTATTGGAATCCGCCGGAATCGATGCAAAGCAAAGCACCGCTCTCTCGTATGGACACACAGACGCACACACGCACACCCACAAGCAGACATCCGAACACACACACACGCACCTTCACACACACATATCTGAACACACACACACGCAGACATCCGAACACGCACGCACGCACGCACGCACACGCACGCACACACACACACACACACGCACACACACACACACACACTGTGTGTGTCTGTCTGTTTAGGATGCTTAGTGGAGTCCATTACTGGCTGAGTGCTGTTCTGATAGCGGTTTAATAAACAGGGGTCTCAGGACAGCTCGTGTGTCTCTCTCTCTCTCTCTCTCTCTCTCTCTCTCTCTCTCTCTCCACGGTAATGCACTGGAAATCACGTTTTCTGCATTTAAATGCGCTCTGCACATTCCCTCGCTTAATCTGTACACTTGCCTAGGCTATGGAGAGGCTATTCATGCCCTCCCGCGTCCATTACGCACAAACATCACTATTCTAAGAGCGCTGGTTTTGAGGGCCAGCGTGCTCGAGATCACAGACTAACGGAGGTCTGAAATTGCATTACATCTTTTGATGGATTTAAAATGGAAATTCAGCTCCACCCCAGTACAACCGTGTTCGGGCTGAAAGACATTTAAAGGTTTTTTTGCTGTTTTTTTTTTTTTTTTTTAACTCACAAAAAAAGAAAAGTGCATTTCAGAAAGAAAACCCTCCGGAATAAAGAGAATCCTATTATGACGGCTTTGCAGTGAGCCAGGTACGAGAGCACTACCGTGCATTACCTTTAGAGCGGGGCGGGGTGAAGCCGCTCACAGAATAAGACTCGCACGCTTTTCATTTAACCGCCCTCTGAGCTCCAGCAGAACAGAGCCGAGCATCAAAGCCTGCAGGGTTTAATAAACCACTACACTGTTTTTATTTATTAAATGCGTGCAAGTCTCATTATTTCTTTTTTTAAGAATTTGTTTTTAAGATTTGATCCCATTTTATCCCAATTTACTAGCCAATTACACCCTCGCTTTTTCATGTCAATCCCCCTTTGGAAAGTGAGTTCACTGCCGCAGCCCTGTGACCGGCAGTGACAAAAGCGAGGTATCGTCTCCTCCGGGGCGGCACTCGCCAAGCTGTCGACCGTAACTCCGGTACTCCAGAGCCACTCCTGTACGCAGCTAACTCATGTCGGCTTCCCTCCCCCCTTCCCTGGGGCGGACGGCCAATTGCCGCCCCTAGTGGCACTCCCGGCCAGAGCCGACACTGGCGCGGCCAGTGGAATCAAACCCGGTCACAGTGGCCAGCGTCGAACGTTGTAACCGCTAGGCCACCCCGGAGGCCTCCCCCCATTCTTTAAATGCTCATATGCCACTTTAACTCTGCACCTTGCAAAGGCTATTTTGCAGTGCGCCTGCTTGTCGTGTTACTGGTTGGGGAATGAAGGCGGGTAACCGAGAGTCGGGCAGAGATGGGGACACTGGGAAAGGGAGGCGGAGCTGGCGGCGGCGGTCTCGGGGCACGTTACCATTTTCTGCAGGTGCTTCTCTTTCCGCACGTCGACCATGAGCATGCCCTCCTTGACCAGGCCGAGCCCGACGTCGTCCTTGGAGTCGGAGAACTGCAGCGTGACGTGCGGGCAGCTGACGCCGGCGTACTCCACGTTCAGCAGGCACTGCGTGTTCTGGATGTCCCGCACCATGCTGTCCACCACGTCCGCCCGCGCGTCATCCTGCAGGGGGCGACGAGGGGGCAGTGAGACGGGGGCGACGGGGGGCGGGGCCGCTGACGCTCGGTCACCGAGCCCTGTGTGGGCACAGCTGTGACTCTGCACCGCTCCGCCGTCTCTCGTCAGAGGAAACACACTGCTTAGCACTGTCTGCTTAATCACCACACCCAGCGCTACACACACACACACACACACACACACACACACACACACACACGCGCACACACACGCGCACACACGCGCGCACACACACACGCACACACACACGCGCACACACACACGCACACACTATCAGTAAAGTGTAACAGTGAAATTTGAGGGCGTGCTCCTGTGTTCTGGAGGAGCGGGGGCGGGGCGGGGGCCCTGGTGTCAGACGGGCTGCGGTGGGTGCAGTCATTAGTGATCGGGAGGTTCTGGCCGTGCGGCTCCCTCCTGCCACACGGACCGGTCTACACAGCAACTGCAGATGCGGCCGTCCTTGGAGGAGACAAAGCCTTTTCAAGAGAGCACTCGCCTCCTTTGCCCCACCCCCTCTTCCTCAAGTCAGTGTGACGCACTTGCTGTGTCGAGAAGGGGGGGTGGCGGGGGCACAGGGCGTCTCTTATTAGCCTCCAGACGAAGTGCGAGGCGGAATGTGCATTATGAATGAGCCCGTTCCCCCGCTCCGCTCCGCTCCGCTGGCCGTGGTGATGCTGGCCGTGGCCGTGGGGGGGACGTTACGCGGGCCCGATGAGACCGGGCCAGGCGGGGGTGGGCCGCAGTCTGACAGCGCTGGACTCGTGTCTGGCCGTGCCACGGCGATGGCACCGTGACAATGACGCGGGTCCTTTCCTGGGGCTGACTGGGGACACCCGGCGCTCTGTGACATCACTTCTACAGGGGCCCTGATTGGGCGAGGGCTCTGGCCGAGGGGGCGGAACAAAGGGTGGAATGCGTCTGATCAAAAACAGTGAGACCCCTGGTGGGGGAAAAGAGACTGGGGGGGCCAAAGGGGGCATGGCTTATTTTTTATTTATTTGTTAATTGATTAATTTTGGGGGTTTAGGACAAAGTGTCCCTGCCCTGCCTGGGGAATGGATACGGAGAGGAACCGCTATGCTGCCGAACAGCAGGGCGGGAGGCCTGTAACAGCTCAGTACCCTGACTGTGGCCCTGCACTCTTAGAGGAGTGACAGGAAGCTGTGTGCACTTCTTGTACATGCACGTGTGTGTGTGCTTGTACACGTGTGTGTGTGTGTGTGTGCTGGGCTGCCGCCCCGGGGGCTTACCTCATGCGGAACCTGGACGTAGGCGAAGGCGTACTCGGTGGCCTGGGCCGGCAGGGTGCGGACGTTGAAGGCGGGGGACAGGGCTGCCAGGCGGGTGGACGAGACAATCTCTCTCTGGAAATAGAGAAGAAAAAAAACATGAGCGCTGCATTACCCCCGCTCACCCGGGCCCCCTCTGGAAACCGCGTCGCTCAAAACCACGAGCTGCTACTGCAGGCGGGAGGATTTCTATCCTTTCCGGGAAGCGCTTCAGAGACAATGTTCTCTGCACGCAGGGTCGAAATGGGAACGGTGAACTTAGCCCAAAACTAAGCCCGATGATGTCACTGGTGGAGTGGTGATGCCGCAATAACGCAGTGCTGTGTGCTTCACGCACTCAGGCCCCAACTACCAGCAGAGTCCTCATAAAGAGAGGGAGAGAGAGAGGGAGAGAGAGGAGAGAGAGAGGGAGGAGAGGAAGAGAGAGAGGGAGAGAGGGAGGGAGGGGGAGAGAGAGGGAGGGAGGAGGAGAGAGAGGGAGAGTGTGGAGAAGGAGGAAGAGTGAGAGGGAGAGTGTTGAGAAGGAGAGAGAGAGAGAGAGGGAGAGAGTTAGGGAGAATGTGGAGGAGGGAGAATGAGAGAGGGAGAGGGATAGTGTGGAGAAGGAGGGAGAGAAGAAGAGGGGAAAAGTGACAAGGCTCTCCTCCCCACACGCTGAACCTCAGTCCCCCAGTTCTCTCGCCTGCGTTCCTCTGCAGTGGTGTACTGCAGCTCCATCCACCACACACAACACACCTCCTTCCTCTACGAACACACACTGCACGCTCTCAGCTGCAAATCTAACGGCCCAAGTTTGTGCGTTAATAAGAGCGCTCTCCACGTTGAGGAGCAAACTATTTTAAGTGCCGTGGAGGGATTTATCTCTGTGATATTATTTTGATTACGCAGTAAAAGTAAGGCACTGAATAATGACCGTCTATTCTTTTAATCTATTCACACGGCACCGTCGTTTGCATGTTATTATCAAGAATCCTGCACAGCGCTCTGGCAGTGATATTTTAAACGTTTTTCCTTGGCGGATTTCGGTTGTGCTGTGTTGCTGTGTCGTCCCTCAACTCTATTCATTTAGGCCCGTTTCATTGGGATGTGGTTACATCACATAGAATCCTCCCCTGAGAGTGCACCATGGTATATATTGTATATATATTATGTTTTGATGGTATATAGTGTGTGTGTATACGGTCATGGTTATGTTTTGATGGTATATAGTGTGTTTGTATACGGTCACGGTTATGTTTTGATGGTATATAGTGTGTGTGTATACGGTCATGGTTATGTTTTGATGGTATATAGTGTGTGTATGTATACGGTCACGGTTATGTTTTGATGGTATATAGTGTGTTTGTATACGGTCATGGTTATGTTTTGATGGTATATAGTGTGTGTGTATACGGTCATGGTTATGTTTTGATGGTATTTAGTGTGTTTGTATATGGTCATGGTTATGTTTTGATGGTATATAGTGTGTGTGTATACGGTCATGGTTATGTTTTGATGGTATATAGTGTGTGTGTATACGGTCATGGTTATGTTTTGATGGTATTTAGTGTGTTTGTATACGGTCATGGTTATGTTTTGATGGTATATAGTGTGTTTGTATACGGTCATGGTTATGTTTTGATGGTATATAGTGTGTGTATATGGCCATGGTTATGTTTTGATGGTATATAGTGTGTGTATGTATACGGTCATGGTTATGTTTTGATGGTATATAGTGTGTGTGTATACGGTCATGGTTATGTTTTGATGGTATATAGTGTGTTTGTATACGGTCATGGTTATGTTTTGATGGTATTTAGTGTGTTTGTATACGGTCATGGTTATGTTTTGATGGTATATAGTGTGTGTGTATACGGTCATGGTTATGTTTTGATAGTATTTAGTGTGTGTGTATACGGTCATGGTTATGTTTTCATGGTATTTAGTGTGTTTGTATACGGTCATAATTATGTTTTCATGGTATTTAGTGTCTTTGTATACAAGCAAGGTTATGCTTTCCAGGTGCACGTTTGGCAATCTCGCAGTTTGTGAGACTGCGAGAGTGTGTGAACTGTTGTCCGGAAGGTTGTTCCAAAGGCCATAATTGATCAATGTTAATTGGTGTGGATATCAAGTGAGAATCCACCTGACTGATTGTGTTTGTGTGTGAGTATGTGTGCGTGGGGTGTGGTTATGTGGAGTGCCTTTTGTGAGTGGGTGTTTTTAAAGTGGTTTGCGTTTTATAATTGATCGTGATTAGATGTGTGAACGACGGAATGAGCGATTGCCCCACGAGCCTCACCTGGGCAGGGCAGCAATTAAGCTGATTTAAGAGCAGGTGGGGCGACTGGAGAATCAGTTAGTCTTGTCGTTCATGTGTGCGCTGTACTCACTGCGAGTGGTGTCGGTCATGTCAGTTGTGTCATACTAGTGAAGTGCTCCCTGGAATGGGGTTTCCATGTTGTATCAAATCAAATCAAATCAAGTTTATTTGTATAGCGCTTTTCACAATAGAATTGTCACAAAACGCTTAACAGAGTGCTAGACCCCCTGGAGTGGGGAAAACTTTCTGTAGGGACGTTGAACCAGTGTGTCTGTTCTGTAGGGTATGTCCAAAAAAGAATGGGGTCCAAGGTATGTGTGTCTGTTCTATGTTAGAATGTTTGTGCCTGTGTCGATGTTTGTGCGAGGAGTGTGTGTAGGGACAGAGTTCTACCCCGTCCCGTTGAATATGGAACCCGGACTGAAAAGCCGGGGAATGTTTGGGGTGTGTGTGGCGGGAGCTGCTGAAAAGTAGCGATCCGTCTGTGTTCGGTGGAGAATGTGAGCCTGTTATTCGATGTTTGTCTGTCGTTCAACGTGGGTCCGGTCGTTTAATGCGAGTCTTGTCGTGGTACGTCTGGTGTGACTGTAGAGTGCTTCCTGTGTGTGTGTGTGTGTGTGTGTGTGTGTGTGTGTGTGTGTGTGTTTAAAGAGAACTCGGGCTGAAAGAGTTGCGAGGGTCTCTGTGTGTGTGTGTGTGTTTAGAGGGACCCACTGGAGAGTGGGTGCGTGTGTGATCTGGAAGCGTTTGAAAGGTTGCGAACGTATCTGTGCACCTGCTATAGTTAAAGCGGGACTCCGGACAGAAGAGGCGCAGTGTCTGCTAAATGTGTAAATCAGTTCAATGTTGGGAACCAACTGAGAAGTGGTGACCGTCTGTCTGTGTGTGTCGGTCTGTGTTCGTGTTTGTTCGTTGGTTCCCCTGATTCCCCGTTGGATTCCCACCTCGGCGGAGGCCGACTTTTAATTTTAGTTTGTTTATTTTAGTTTGTTGTTCTTGCCCGAAAGCTTTGCGGCAAGTAGGGTGAAGACTTTATGTGATGTTTTTGTTTTATTTATTCTGCTCGCCCGCTCTGTTTCTCTCTCCCGTGTCTGGGAGAGAGAGGGGAAAAAAGGATCCGGTCCAGAGACCGGCAAAATCTACTCCGGGTCACCAGGTCACCAGGCTGCATGGTATTTCTGTTTCCCATCCGTGGGATTGTCATGTTTGATATGTGACACGTTTTGATGGTATTTATATTTGAATATGTGTTTTTTGATGGTATTTAGCATGTTTGAATATGGCCGTTGTTATGTCTTGATGGTATTTAGCATGTTTGAATATGGCCGTGGTTATGTTTTGATGGTATTTAGCATGTTTGAATATGGCCGTGGTTATGTCTTGATGGTTTTAGATGTTTAATTAGCATGTTTGCATGTTTGTATATGGTTGTTGTTATGTTTTGATGGTATTTAGCATGTTTGAATATGGCCGTGGTTATGTTTTGATGGTATTTAGCATGTTTGAATATGGCCGTGGTTATGTTTTGATGGTATTTAGCATGTTTGAATATGGCTGTGGTTATGTTTAGATGGTATTTAGCATGTTTGAATATGGCTGTGGTTATGTTTTGATGGTATTTAGCATGTTTGAATATGGCTGTGGTTATGTTTTGATGGTATTTAGCATGTTTGAATATGGCCGTGGTTATGTTTAGATGGTATTTAGCATGTTTGAATATGGCCGTGGTTATGTTTTGATGGTATTTAGCATGTTTGAATATGGCCGTGGTTATGTTTAGATGGTAATTAGCATGTTTATTTTCGGACGTGCTTATGTTTTGTTTCCTCCCTGGAGAAGCAGCTCATGATATGGTGGCTAACGTGTTTGGATGTGGAGTGCTTCATGTCAGGGCTGTGGCTGTGATGCATCTTCATTATGCAACAGCGCAGACCAGACCTCTCACCATGACGCACGTTTTTATACTGCCTTTTGGTTTGGGCCCATTTCTCATGAGTAAGGCTTTCAAGTGTCATGCAATTTCCTGAGAGCGACAAGCAACTCCCGTTCCAGTTGGAGTGGTGTCCCGCGGGATATTGGGGGTGGGGGGTGTGACGCAGGATGATGGGAGGGGGTGTGACACAGCGGACGAACTACGCACAGGAGTCAGAGCGGCGGAAAAATGGCAGTTGAGCTGCCACTGCGAGGAGGCATGTTTGAGCGAACACAAAGCGCCCAAGGGGACCGGATGCGCCTATCCCAGTGCACACACACACACACACACACACACCCACACACACACACACACACACACACACACACTGTTTGGCTTCTTGGAAGACATGTAAAAGGGGGGCTGAGTAAAAGACACCATGTGGTTCATTAAGAATAAACCCAGGGTCCTTCTGAGGTTTGAACAGAGACCTCAGAAGACCCAATGTTCCTTCAACAGCTTCATTCCCCTGGGCTTCATTTGGAGTATTTATGAACCTTCTCCAGGAAAAGAGCAGGTGAAAATGAAGCTTTAATTAGGGTACACGTTAATTGATGTGGTGGCATGGTACACAACTGATAACCTGCCCCCGCCAGAAAACAGTGAAGTTCTCAAGTCACAAAGGATTAAGGCTTTTTGGCCTTATTTCTATGCAACAAAAGGGTATTCCCTTATGCAGGACCAACTGGAGAGAATGTTATATTTTTTACTAATTTGTTTGATTTTGTTTTCCATTTTTCTCCCAATTTTGTAGTCAATTGTACCCTCTCTCTAATTCAACTATCCCTTCCCTCGTACTACCTGCAACCCTGGGACCGGCAGTGACAAAGGAACTGAACAGCCTCCTCCGAGACGTAACTCACCAAGCTGTAGACCGTAACTCCCATACACATTTTGCATGCGGCAAGCTCCTGCCGGCTTCCCTCCCCCCTCCCTAACAGACGGACAGCTCCCGGGTTAGCGTAGCCGGGGATCAAACCGCAGCCGCAGTGGGAAACTTGCACTCTGGGCAAGTGGCTTTACCATTACGCCACCTGGGCCCCCAACTAGACAGAAACAAACATGTATTTGTGTATTTCAAATCTTCTATTTCTATTTCAAGTCTCTTTGCGTACGACCGCTTCAAAGCAAACAGTCATTCAGCCATGCTCGCATACTGTAGTCAAGCACTCACATTGCCGTAGTCGATGTAGAACACGTGAATTTTCGCTGGCGACTCAACTTTCTCCACTCGTGCTCTGTACCTTTAATGGAGAGAAAAAGGGAAAGAAAGTGCCAGTGAGTGATACAGAGGGAGAGAGAGATAGAGAGAATTAACATCCATTGTAGGGCTGGATTTACTCATATCATGGACTAGTACAACCTAGTTCTGATCCCATTTCATTTACATTTCTTTGAGAAAGGGAGAAAGAGAGAGAGACAGCGAGAGGGGGACAGGGAACACGTGAGCAAGAGCGAGAAAGAGACAGAGAGAACACGTGACGGAGAGAGAGAAAGACAGTGAGAGAGAGAACACGTGAGAGAGCGAGAGAGAGAGAGAGAGAGAGAGGAGATGAGATGTTATGCACACACTGGACAAGAAAACGAGGGTCAGAGGTCAACTGCTCACAGGAGGAGAGCGAGATGAGCTGATGACTCACTCGCCCCTCGCTCAAACGCCGCCACGCCCGTGAACCGCCGGGCTAAACCGCCAGATCCTTCCCTCCTCTACCCCTCACTGCGCCCCCAAAGAACCAAGGGTGCAGCTCCAGAACCTTCACTGAGTCTGAAACGCTCAAAGCCCTCAGGGGGAGGAGTCTTCACTGTGTCTGAAATTCTCCTCAGAGGGAGGAGTCTTCATGGAGTCTGAAACACTCTGAGCTCTTCGGAGGAGGGATCTAGAACAATCACTCAACATTCATCAACCTGAATCGGTTTGTTTCTTTTGCTGTGCTTCAAGGCGGAGTGAGAGAGAGGCGGGCCTCCTGTATATTCATAAACTGTTGCGCAAATCTCTCCGCCACGCCGCCGTGTGACCCGGCCGGCACGCGAGGAGGGGCCACATTTCTTATCTGGGGGGAGCTACAGATGTTAAAGGGCACACCATCCCGTGCAGAGGGGAAAATGAACTGGACTTTTCTTTCTCCTGATTTGTCAGAGAAGTGAGCCAGAGGGAAAGTTGAACATGCCAAGGACATACCAAAGTCTGAATCGATGGACACTGTAGTCCTGACTTTTGCGGGATTGGTATCGTACGTCCAAACAAACAATGTCAAAGGAGGGGTTTATTCTCCCATAGATCCACTCTCTCTGTGCCCGCCCCCGGCCGCGGGTCTGGTCTGAGCCAGCCCCGCCCATTTTCATTGACCTGAGGAACCTGGTGGAGAGCTCCATCTGCATTTACAGCACAGGGGAGTTTTTTCCCCCCAGTTTATTTTGTCTTTTTTGTTTAAAAAACATCCCATAAACCACACTGAGGGTGCTGAGGCCAGGTGAAGCAGTGAATAAGGTTGTCAGGCACCACCCCCACCCCCCAATCTTTACGGCCTGCGGTCAGGTGTATTTTATTTACGGCCCCCCTGGCTTGCAGAGAGGTGAGGCTGAGCGATGCTACTGGACTGAGTGAGCCCCCATGCCCAGCGCCCTCATACATCAGAGTCTGACCTGCCTGGAAGTCCTGAAAATTAAATACATTAAACAAGCAGAGGGCGGAGACAGATGGGGGACAGGCGGGCGTGCGGGCGCGGATTGCCGTGGCGACGGGCGAAATCACAAAAGTAGGCCAATCTGCCTTTGTTTCGGGGCGAATCTCTCTGGCGCGCCGCGGGCCTTGTAGGAAACAAAGCTCTAATTAGTTTTATGAAAATGAGCCCTGCTACACAAACACTGAGGCGGCGGGGCGGCACGGCGCCCGGACTGCGGAGCGATCGCTTGGCCTTTCCGCAGATCCGTACGGGAAAACAGCGTCCTGGGTGGAACGGGAAGCTCAAAAAACGAATCTGGGAAAAGGTCGATGTCCTTCAAGCCCCGACAGGAAAACCAAGGCTTAGAGGCCGATGCGGATCGAGTCTGGGCGCGAGCTTCTTTTAGGAAATGAAATTAGAACAATAAACGAATGAACAATCGTCTTAAAAATATTTTCGCGCCCTTTGAGGAAAAGATTGAGGGGCATCTTTCCTCCCTCTTGTATCTGAAAGGACTGTCCGTCAAAAAACAGCAAAAAAGCAAAAGCAAAGGAAGGCCATGGACAAAATGTTCACTTGACGTAGACGCAGCCTGCCGGCTTTCACGCGGAAGATGCCGCGAATGGAGAGACGCGCCGCTGATTGGATGGGGGTCACACAATTCACTGAGAACAAAGCGCGCAGATTGGATGGGAGGGCCACACGATTTGCTGACAACTAAGCAATTTACAATTTAGTCAATTTTGGATGCTTTTATCCAAAGAGTGTTACAGGCAGTGCATTAACATGGCTAGAGATCATCGCTAGAGCTATTAAACAGTCTAATCATCGTCGTTGCCGAAGTTCGTGCCACATGTTGATCGGATGGGGTCACACGATTTGCTGAGTTGTTGTTTTTATCATATCATTCCCCCCGGCCCCGCCCCCGCCCCATAAAGGGCCGAGGCCCACAGTGCTGTCATGGTGACTCAGAATGATGCGTGTCACGTAGATAACGTGTCTTGTCCGTCACTGGCTCAGCGTGGGAGGCCCCTGACAAGAGGGGAACAAACACGTTTTTTCCTTCTCCGGTTATTTTTGACTGTACGGCAACAAAAATGTGTCAACACCGAAAGGGTCTGCTTCAAACCGCACCAGTCAAACTGAGTCTCCAGCTGCCACACACACCCCACAGGGAAATCTGTAACTAGACATGAAGACATTCTCAACTGCAGGGCAAGACAAAAAGAGAAGCATTGTGCCGTCAGTTGACTTTTCAGACGGTAACTTTTTGGCCGTGTTTCGCGACAGGAGCAAAAGGAACAGGGAACCTTGAGTCTCCGGGGAGTGTGGCTCCTCATGAATACCATATCGGATCTTGCCGATGGACCAGAGGTCAAAGCCATTCGCCGGGAGCTGAACAGAAGGTCAGGGAAATTGCCTTGGCTCCGGACAGAAACTTTCAGGCCCGGCGCCGTGCTCTCTCTCTCTCTCTCTCCGCTTCCCGTTATTTACGGCGGGATCTCGGCTCAATGTCATCCGAATGAAAGCGCCAGTTTGTCATAATGACTTCCATCTGTTATGAGGCCATTTGTAAACTTGAGCACGAAGCGCCGTGTTCCATCTCGTCTTTCGGAGGCCTCCGGATGAATGACAAAACGCTACTTTAAACTGAGCCATTAACCTTAATTTCTGCCAAGTGCGCAACCCGGAAAACTTATGCTCAAAACAAAACAAACAAACGAACATAAAACACCCAAACGTATGGCGCGCCTCCATTACTGTGGCAACGTGCCAAACGTGATAAGAAAAAAAAAAAAAAAAAATGCAAACCGTCCCAACTAGAAAACATTTGAATTCATATTCTGAGATGGACCAAATAAAGCTCTCCATCACTGGCGTTTTGTGTGTCGATATCTCCGTGTTGATGCGTTGCAGAGATAGAATGGGAAAAGGACGTTTGTGAGTTTGTAAGATTGATTTCCTGCAATCCCATTGGTTCGGCCAAGTTTTAGCCAGCTTTATGCTGTAGGTCGGCGGTTGAGCCAGCGCACTTACCATTCCCCGTCGGCGAATGTGGAGATGCAGTAGTCCCCGCGGCGAGGCATGTAGGACCCCTCCACTGGGGGGTGGGCGGCGATCTCCGCCCGCATCGTCTCCATCAGGTTCTCCAGCTGAGTGCCTGTGGAAACACAATGGGGGGGTTAGACGATCGGCGCTACGCTATCTTAATTACCGCCGATTACACAGGGGCGGCGGCGATAACCCTCAGAAGGGGCTGGGCGGGGCCCTTTCCGCTTGTCACCCTGGCGACACCGCGCTGCCCCGCTTCGTTATCGGCCCAAATGTTGAGACGCGAGAAAGGTGGCGGCTGAAGAGCGGAGAGAGCCTTGTTCTGATGAGGCTGACGAATCGGAGAGGAAGGAGCAAACAAACGAGCGGAGACGGCCCCAAACGCCGCCCAGGATTACACAAGCGCCTGGGAATTGGTGGCACTGGGCATGGGGAACCTGTTCAGGACATTTAGCCGTGTCCCAGTGGACCTCTGCCAGGATACTCTAAAGCCAACGCAATGCAGGCGTGCTGTGGCGCGTGACGGAGGGGGAGCTGCATTTCTATTCGGGAGGTTGCTGGTTTGAATCACTGCTGGAGTAAACCTTGTACCGCTTCACTAAATACCCATCTGAACGAACATGAGCCGAAGCAAAAAAGTCTTTCATCTTTCAAAAGTCGTCCTTTCATCTGCGGTCAGAGCATCTGTATAACAAATAGACGGTGAAATGATGGGATGTTAGGATAAGGGCTACTATAGCGATTCCGCAATTATTCAACCTGTCAGATAAACACCAGGACAATGAGGTGAATTCCCAATGCTTGTCGTTTCTCAGCCATTTTTCCGATCCAAATCAAACGGCCCTTCTTCTTGTCAATATGTTATTGGCTTCTACGCCAACCCCGTACGAGGTTTTCCAATACAATAATGTTGTGTTTCTGTTCATAGGCTAGTGAGCTTTTCAAACAGGGTGAAACCTTTCCTCCAAACACAGCTGAAGATGACAATCGACCTGTGTTGGTTGGGGGGGTGGGAATTAACGTATGCGCTGCAGAGTGCGTGGCCTCAAAAATCGAACTGGGAGCCAAGGGGATGGCTTTGAGCAATGACGGGCCTTAGTGTGGTCAGCCCAGGGCACAGGCTTGATAGGGCACCTCAAACACTTACTCCAGCTAGTTTAGCAAAATGCCAATGTGAAAATGGGCCATCGACAAATCACCATTTGCGTCTATTGACTTTCTTATGTGAGGGAAAAGTCCAGCGGTGTGATACTGATTCAATCAGATACTCGCAATTTGTACTGGAGAGTTAGTCATCCATCTAGTTCACTAAGCAGATTATTGTAAAAAGGAAGAAAATGCAATGATTAAAGTAGCCTTGTTTGGTTTCGGGTTTTGTTCGGTTTCTAAGAAAGAATGGCAATCACCGCTGACCCCTCCCGTTTTCTAAACGAAACGGTGAACGTTTCCACAAAGCCTCGGGTCATCCAGTCCTCCTCACCTTTCTTTGTAGAGCGATGACTGTAATCACTGAGCTGCAAGGTTTAACGGGGGTGGGGGTTCCAAGCAAGGCAAGACCGGTAGTGTGTTAGACATGGGGGGGGGCGGGCGGGGCGGTGTTGCAATCAATTTAAATGTGTTTTATGTTCAGGAAAAAACAAACAGCCCCAAAGACAGCGTGACTTTAAATCAACAGAACAATGGGCCGCCCCATTCCATCAAATCCCACATCGAATGTGCACCATCCCCCATGTGTGTGCACGATCATTTATTCATATCCCATACCAAACACACGGTACCCTGCTGTTTGAGCACATCTGATGCCATACACGATGTTAGCCTCGTGGCATGCGTGCTTTTAAATGGCTGAATATCACAGCGCTAGGTGGAGCACACTGCAGTATGTAAGTGTGTGCGCAGGAAGAACGGGGCTCATTTTTAGGAGCCCGGCGGTGCAGAGCGGTGGAGATTAAATGCATAACCCACGGGCCAGTGGGGAAATTAAGGTCCCGTTCCTTATAGTGCTCGGGTGGCCTGCCCGGGTCTGGGCTGCTGATGAAGCCACTGCCGAGCATGGCAATTTCACCAGTGCCTCACACACACACAACACATGACAACATTCCAAACCCGCTTCTCACACCATGGCAACGACTTTCCAAACCAGCTTCTCGCACCATGGCAACGACATTCCAAACCCGCTTCTCAAACTGAAAGAGAACTTCACAGGAGGTGACAGGTGCTCAGGGGAGGCTACCTTTGAATTGCAACAGGTGCAAATGAAAAACATTCATTTATTTATTTAACTTTTAAGCAATCCTTTTCCATCCATCCAATAAACAAAGCTAAAAAAGGGTGTGTGATTTGGATGGTCTCCTCATGGATACCTGTGAAAGAACATGGTTGATGGCAGCCGATGCAAAGCCTGCATTAAAATGTGGACAGAGCCAGAACCTTCTAGATCAGGGATCTCAAACTCCAGTCATGTTTTTGAGGTTTATTTTCAATCAGCAGCCAATTGATTGGCTTGGAAACCTAAGTGCTGAAACACACCAAGTATGAGTTTGAGATCCCTGCTTTAGACGCTGAGGTGTGGGAAGAGGACGGAATGGCAGAACACTGAGCTGTCTGTTCAGTATACACAATATCAGCGCTCATGGGAACTCCATGCACTGTAACCCACACCAGGGTTGACAAAAAAACAACAGCAGTTGTCTATCGTCAAAACCTTTCACCGAGTGTATGCAGGTTCTTGTTGCAACCAATGCACTACACCAGGTGATTCCCATTAGGTCCCCTCCTTGGTTGAAGAAGTGAGCTCATTAGTGAAATCACCTGGTGTAGCGCATCACCTGGTTACAACAAAAACCCAGATACACTCGGCCCTCCATGAAATGAGTTTGACACCTCACACCTACAGGGTCTTCATCAGGGTGCATCAACCTCCGACACAAGTCCACACTCTGGGCCTCCCGGGCGGTCTAGTGGCTTCAACGTCCGACGCTGGCCACGGTGACTGGGGTTCGATTCCCCGTCACGCCAGAGTCGGCTCTGACCGGGAGTGCCACCGGGGCGGCAATTGGCTGCCCGCCCCAGGGAGGTGGGGGAGGGAAGCCGACACACAGTTAGCTGCGCACAGGAGTGGTTCTGGGGTGCCGGAGTTACAGTCAACAGCACGACGAGTGCTGTCTCGGAGGAGGCAGCGCTTCACCATTGTCACTGCCGGTCACAGGGCTACGGCAGTGAACTACGAGGGAGGGGATTGAACTAAGCACAGCGGGAGCAATTGGTTACCAAATTGAGAGGAAAACGGGGTAAAATACAGAAAAAAGTCCACACACTTCCTTCCTGACTTGGCCAAGGAACGACCTCCAGCGAGAGAAACGTGCAGTTAGAAAATCGCAGAGGGGCATTATTGTCAACGTAAAGAATGCAGAGTCTTCCACTATATGAAACCGTCAATGAAATCCTCCGACGGACTACAGCAGCGAGGCGCCTACGGGCCGTCCACGCTGGCGAACGCTAATTTATTAGCCTCATTAAGAAAGTTGGGAGCCTGCGTTTGAAAGCGTCGCGCCGCACGCCGGTCTGCTCGCAGTCCGCTGAGATCTTATTAAATAATGGAAGTGGTAAGCGGGTCCTTTGAATGCTGTAATCGCAGGAGCCGAACAGAATCACTTCATTTAACCCAATTAATATCAGGCCTTCTCATTATATGTTGGAGGAGGAGGGGGTGGGTGGTGGAGGGGGCAGGATTACCATTAAGCTCAATTTGCTGCATAAACACCGAACAAGTTTGCGGTGTAAGAGAGATTATTAGCATCGGAAGCTATCGTCTCAAGGAGAGAAAATCCACCTCAACGGATTTAAGCCTATTGTTTTATACGAAAGGACGGGAGAGAGAATTCGTTCTGACCTCCAGTGCACTCAGAATTTCAAAGATATTTCAAGGTTTCACCCGCCCGTCACACCCCCACATCTTCAAAATAAAGTACTGTTGAGGTACTTCGCTTATTACAACCATAAAATACACAATAAAGAGTGTGTCCCTGCTCAAAGCCTCCTGATTCTCCTAAATGTCTTACACTTAACTCCAAAATTATTACTTATTTACGTTTCACTTTCCAACCCCATGATAATATATTAGTTGAGGGGAAATTGTCCTTATATTTGAATTTAATCGGGATCAAACTATAGGATGCTGTAAATTCCCCAGAACTGTTACCAATTTCAATCCTCTGAATGAATGCCTTAAAAAAACTAAAGCATTTTTCTTCCTTCTTTAAACCAATCAGTTTGTCTGTTCTTGATGAGTGCGTCTCGACTGACCAGTGGTAGCCTTTTGTTCCCTGGAGAGGAGGGTGGTGGGTGGTTTGGTGGGTGGAGTGCAATCAAATCGACTGCCTGTTCGCCAGGCTTTTTCAAACACGAATAAGGAAGTCCTCACCAACCAAAGGGCCAGATATGATTGATTGCCATGACCCAAGGGGCTGGCCTTTATGCCCAATATTATCCAGAGGGAGAGATGTAGTACTTCTTCACCCTTCTTAGATGAGCTGGACCTTCATTTTGAAACACTGGAGACATGGGTTCAGAATTTATCATGGCACAACGGGCCGAGAGAGTACAAACAACAAATAACGTGCGTCTATCATCAAACCTTACGCTCCTGCCAGACCATAGCATCCTCCACCTGCTTCGGCATCCCTTCCCGGAAGAACCCCTCATGGAAAAAAAAAGAGGCTTTTTCCCCATTAGTTTTTTAAAGGCATTAATTCAGAGGATTTAAATTGGTAACAGTTCTGGGGAATTTACAGCTCTCCTCTCCTCTCCTCTCCTCTCCTCTCCTCTGGCCCCTCAGTGGTGGAATGAGCTCCCCACTACAGTCAGGGCAGCCCAGTCTAAACTGCAGGCTGGGCCTGGAGCCCCTCCGAGACCACCGTGTGATGCTGAACCACAGCAGCTTCGGAAACTCAGAGCCTGGTGGACAGGCCCAAACACTGAGGGGGCCCTCCATAAACTGACTAAACTGTGACAGCTTCAAAGATCAATCACGGAGAACTTTATTCCCTAGGAATTAGCATACACATTTTGGATTGTTATCGAATAAATAAATAATAACAATAATCATGATAATAATGCGAACAATACTAATAATTATCATGAATATTATTGTTATATAAATATCACCACAACAATAATAATAATAACAATAATCATAATAAAGTTAATATATAGGAGATATATATAGCATAGTAAATAATCGTGCTCTCTTAACATCCCTGTGCAGTCATGTTCAGGATGTGGCCAACCTGTGTCAGGCCTACAAGGTGTCAGTGTTGTGCACTACACATGAAACAAAAGACATCTTTTGCTAATTTGACCTCAATTCTTTCCTAAAGATCCTTAATGCTTGTTTGCCTGCACCTCTTTGAAAGTCTACTTCATGCAAATGTAAGACACCCTGGTAAACAGAAAACCAAATAAACACAGCGGACATTTGCCAATTCTGACATGATTACAGTTAAATGTTCAGCTTTTCATCAGAAACTGTTTCAAATGGAACAGAATGTGTGAAATGAACAACAAAAAGTTTAATAGTATATTATGCATTTCTACTTGGCCAAACTTAATCTCTTTCATGTCTTTATCTCTTATCACTGCCACTTTTAATTATTGATTTTATTGATTGACTTTATTCTGGCTTAAAGTACCAGCGTTTGATTGTGATTTTAATACTTTGCCAAAAACTGTGTGTGTATATGTGTGGTTAGTGTGTGTGTGTGCGTGCGTGCGTGCGCATGTGTGTGTGAGTGTGAAGGCCTGTGTGTGTGTGTGTGTGTGTGTGTGTGTGTGTGTGCATTTGACAGAACCAGCAGGCAAAAGTACAGTCAACTCCAAAATGATTCACACTCTTCATAAAGATCAGCAAAAAAGGCTAGAAAAATATATAAGCTACATTGTGTGCTCATAAAAGATTTTGTCGAAGTAATATTTTTTTCCTCCAAAAATATTTCACAATTATTCACACCCGTTTCCAGTACTTTGTGCACCCTCTCCTCAAAAGAATAATACTACCGTGTCATCTTCTACAGTGTTTTATGAGATTGATGAATATATTGGGAGGATCTTTGACCATTCCTCCATACAGAATCTGCTGTACGTTTACGCTTGCGGACTCTCCTCTTTCAATTCAAACCACTTATTTTTGACAGGGTACAAGCCACGGCCATTGCGAACCAGTCATTTTGTGGCCAGTTAATCGTTTCTTGGTTGATTTTGAGGTACGCCTGGGATCATTGTTTTGCTGAAAGATCCATTTGTGGCCGAGTATCAGCTCGCTGACAGAGGGAAATGTATTGGTCCCTCATTCTATTGACCTTCACGAAAGTCCAAGGACCAGGAGATGGAAAAACAGCATTTTTCAACTTTTTCTCTGACCAATTGTATTAGTAGAAAATAATATAATTTCCTTTTTTTTTTTTTTTGCATACAATATTGCTCATTACTTGTTTATTTTATACAGCCTTTTTTGCCCACCTATCAAGGGCATGCATAATTTTGCAGTTGACTGTAAATGCAGGCCTATATATATATATAAATACACACATACACACACACACACATATATAATAATATATTACAAAGGCTGGATATAAACTTTGTCTTATGATTATTAAAGTTGCATAAAACTTCTCTGGATCCCCCGTTTCAACCAGAATGTGTTTATATAAGACAAATAATAAGAGTAAATGTACGCATATATTAAAAACAATAGGAGTGAATGTGCGTATATATTAAAAACAATAGGAGTGAATGTGCGTATATACTAAAAACAATAGGAGTGAATGTGCGTATATACTAAAAACAATAGGAGTGAATGTGCGTATATACTAAAAACAATAGGAGTGAATGTGCGTATATATTAAAAACAATAGGAGTGAATGTGCGTATATACTAAAAACAATAGGAGTGAATGTGCGTATATACTAAAAACAATAGGAGTGAATGTGCGTATATACTAAAAACAATAGGAGTGAATGTGCGTATATACTAAAAACAATAGGAGAGTGAATAAAAACAATAGGAGTATATATTAAAAACAATAGGAGTGAATGTGCGTATATACTAAAAACAATAGGAGTGAATGTGCATATATACTAAAAACAATAGGAGTGAATGTGCGTATATACTAAAAACAATAGGAGAGAATGTGCGTATATACTAAAAACAATAGGAGTGAATGTGCGTATATACTAAAAACAATAGGAGAGAATGTGCGTATATACTAAAAACAATAGGAGTGAATGTGCGTATATATTAAAAACAATAGGAGTGAATGTGCGTATATACTAAAAACAATAGGAGAGAATGTGCGTATATACTAAAAACAATAGGAGTGAATGTGCGTATATACTAAAAACAATAGGAGTGAATGTGCGTATATACTAAAAACAATAGGAGAGAATGTGCGTATATACTAAAAACAATAGGAGTGAATGTGCGTATATACTAAAAACAATAGGAGTGAATGTGCGTATATACTAAAAACAATATATATTAAAAACAATAGGAGTGAATGTGCGTATATACTAAAAACAATAGGAGTGAATGTGCATATATACTAAAAACAATAGGAGAGAATGTGCGTATATACTAAAAACAATAGGAGTGAATGTGCGTATATATTAAAAACAATAGGAGTGAATGTGCGTATATACTAAAAACAATAGGAGTGAATGTGCATATATACTAAAAACAATAGGAGTGAATGTGCGTAAAAACAATATACTATATTAAAAACAATAGGAGAATGTGCGTATATACTAAAAACAATAGGAGTGAATGTGCGTATATACTAAAAACAATAGGAGAGAATGTGCGTATATACTAAAAACAATAGGAGTGAATGTGCGTATATACTAAAAACAATAGGAGTGAATGTGCGTATATACTAAAAACAATGTATGTGCGTATATACTAAAAACAATATATACTAAAAACAATAGGAAACGTATATAAAAACAATAGGAGTGAATGTGAATGTGTATATACTAAAAACAATAGGAGTGAATGTGCGTATATACTAAAAACAATAGGAGTGAATGTGCGTATATACTAAAAACAATAGGAGTGAATGTGTGTATATACTAAAAACAATAGGAGTGAATGTGCGTATATACTAAAAACAATAGGAGTGAATGTGCGTATATACTAAAAACAATAGGAGTGAATGTGTGTATATACTAAAAACAATAGGAGTGAATGTGCGTATATACTAAAAACAATAGGAGTGAATGTGTATATACTAAAAACAATAGGAGTATATACTAAAAACAATAGGAGTGAATGTGCGTATATACTAAAAACAATAGGAGTGAATGTGCGTATATACTAAAAACAATAGGAGTGAATGTGTGTATATACTAAAAACAATAGGAGTGAATGTGCGTATATACTAAAAACAATAGGAGTGAATGTGCGTATATACTAAAAACAATAGGAGTGAATGTGCGTATATACTAAAAACAATAGGAGTGAATGTGTTAGGGGGACCTGCTCCTGGTGTGTGGTGAGGCTGCTGCACTGGCTGATAGGAGGCCCGGCCAAAAGCACATTTTCCCCGTGACGGAGAGATCACGCCGTTTACCCATAAAGGGACGATTTCGCTATGCTGCGCTGCGCTTCTCTGGCAGCCCGAGCCCTCCACCAAATTTCTGTTTTTGTAATTTGAGAGCGATTACGGGGGTGAAAATAAAGACGACATCTGTGCTTCTCCTCAGATTGAACCGGTCGGCCGAGTCGAATGCCGTGTTTTGATTGCGTGCATTCTAAACATTCCCAAACACCTGCAATTCTGGAGGGTTTGAGACCAGCGAAGGGCGGCTCGCTGCGGAATAATACCCAAAGCAGCAGCCTTTTCATTAATCAATTGCCGTTTGGCAAAACGTGGAGATTAAGAAAATAAAAACAAAAAAAATAAAAAAAGGGCCAACTTGACCTTGTAACCCACAAGCTGTGGGCCTACACCACGGGGATAAAAGCAATCTATGCATCACAATGTCCCATCATTCCTCTCTGATTTATTCTACAAATCACTGCAGTAAGTTATCCACTTGTCTGAACACGCGCTTCCCTGTATTGAGTGCTGCATCCACTGCAGCTGTGCAATTAAAGGGCTCTACTCCAACACACTGCATCCATATCAGCCTCTACCCAACACACTGCATCCATATCAGCCTCTACCCAAACACACTGCATCCATATCAGCCTCTACCTCAACACACTGCATCCATATCAGCCTCTACCCAAACACACTGCATCCATATCAGCCTCTACCTCAACACACTGCATCCATATCAGCCTCTACCTCAACACACTGCATCCATATCAGCCTCTACCTCAACACACTGCATCCATATCAGCCTCTACCCAACACACTGCATCCATATCAGCCTCTACCTCAACACACTGCATCCATATCAGCCTCTACCCGACACACTGCATCCATATCAGCCTCTACCTCAACACACTGCATCCATATCAGCCTCTACCCAACACACTGCATCCATATCAGCCTCTACCCAACACACTGCATCCATATCAGCCTCCCCAACACACTGCATCCATATCAGCCTCTCCCCAACACACTGCATCCATATCAGCCTCTACCCAACACACTGCACACATATCAGCCTCTACCCAACACACTGCATCCATATCAGCCTCTACCCAACACACTGCATCCATATCAGCCTCTACCCAACACACTGCATCCATATCAGCCTCTACTCGAACACACTGCACCCATATCAGTCTCTACCCAACACACTGCACTTATGTCAGCCTCTACCCAACACATTGCACACATATCAGCCTCTACCCAACACACTGCATCCATATCAGCCTCTACCCAACACACTGCATCCATATCAGCCTCTACCCAACACACTGCATCCATATCAGCCTCTACCCAACACACTGCATCCATATCAGCCTCTACTCAAACACACTGCATCCATATCAGCCTCTACCCAACACATTGGGCACCCATATCAGCCTCTACCTCAACACACTGCATCCATATCAGCCTCTACCCAACACACTGCACCCATATCAGCCTCTACCCAACACACTGCATCCATATCAGCCTCTACCCAACACACTGCATCCATATCAGCCTCTACCCAACACACTGCATCCATATCAGCCTCTCCCCAACACACTGCATCCATATCAGCCTCTACCTCAACACACTGCACCCATATCAGCCTCTACCCAACACACTGCATCCATATCAGCCTCTACCTCAACACACTGCATCTATATCAGCCTCTACCTCAACACACTGCATCTATATCAGCCTCCTTTGCCTTCGCATACTAAGCCTCAACTACAAAGCACTGCCAACACATCGGGCACGACTTGGTCCGAAATTGTAAACAGCAATTCTGTAAAACAGAGAAATAGCCAGAAGGGCTGTATTTAAAGAGGTGGGGACGAGGAGGAAGAGGACAGAAAGACCCAATAGGCTCTCCGGGCTCCTGGACACCTCAATGGAACCGCTTCAGGTTCTGCTTCTCTCAAGGTCGAAGAGTTGTTCTCTTGTCCCAATAGAATGATGGATGGAAACGTGTGGCTGTGGTGGTGTTGTGAAACAGGGGCTGGTGTGGAGGCCACCAGATGGCATTCAGTATGTTGTGCAATATCAGTATTCATACTGTTGATTGAATATCTAATCAATAAGGTTTCTAATTTGTCTTCTCCCATTATTGGAGGAAGATCCTGAAGCAGGGTATTTTGCGCACGCACACTTGAACTTTCATAAAAAATTAAAAAGTATTTTAAATGCAAATAAAGAAAAGTGTAAAAACTGCTTTGAAATGAACATGATCACTTGCTGTTAGCAAATATGTTCCAGGGTACTGTCAAACAAGCCTGCATTGATGCAGGCGACCAAAACTCGAGGTACGACTTTTACAATTGCCCAAGTTGTGACGTTAACAGCGGTTTGCACAGGAAGGCGCCACTGCGCTGAAAAAGGGCTCGTTCGCCACGCACACGCGCGCGTTCCAAACCGGCCTCTGGATCTCGGTCGACCGAAGGGTTTCCGAACGGGAGCGGTTTGCACACCCATCAATGAGGCAACGGTCCATTTGTGGTGACACGCCCCCTTTATTCCCCTCTAAGAGGCGCCATTAAGATCACCCCAGCATGCTGCGTGTGACAGGGACCCTTTTCACCACACACACAAATTGATGGGAGTCAGTCTGCATGACCAGGCATGGACCATCAACGCTGCCGTCTGCCATCGGCGGTAATGGGTGCGCTATTACACAAACAGGGGCCCTATCGTTTTCTGGGAGCAGAGCTGTCAATAACATTTAAAATACTCTTTCCAGGAAGAAGAAGAGGAGGAGGAGGAGGAGGAGAGGGAGAAAAAAACCCCGCCAGCTAATGGTGTTTAATACACAACGCCGCCGATCATCTCCCCACTCCCGTCGCGACGAGCCGCGCATTAGTGGTCTCACGGCGGCAAACTTTATGGAGGCCAGAGCAAACATAATTTAGCAGTAGGTGATCTTGGCTCCTTAGATTCATCATAGCCCAGGTGTGCTGGGCGACATCGGTCCTCAATTACGCCGTGTTCTTCACACGTTATTCGGGAAGCCGTGCGCTCGCGGACGGCCTCCGGGTAGCAGGTGTGGACGACCGCGATGGACGGCTGCTGATGAATATAACGTGCCCAATGACATGGACTTGATAAACTAATGGTTTATCGGGCTCAAATGGTGAGACCAAACGGGCTTGTGCTGGATTTAACATGTTTGTGCATCGCTCAAGATAATAATGGCTCAAGATGGTTCGTGCTTGGCTCTAAAGAAGTTACTGACAAGTGAGGCTAGTAATCACGAGGCTTTGCCTACAGGGGGAGTGATCACAAGGCTTCGCCTATAGGGAGTGATCACGAGGCTTTGCCTACAGGAAGTGATCACGAGGCTTTGCCTACAGGGAGTGATCACGAGGCTTCGCCTACAGGAGTGATCATGAGGCTTCGCCTACAGGAAGTGATCACGAGGCTTTACCTACAGGAAGTGATCACGAGGCTTTGCCTACAGGAAGTGACCACGAGGCTCAGCTCCAATACAATACAATGCAATCATTTTATCCAAAGCGACTTACAGAAAGTTCCATATTGGGTTGTGTGTCAGTCTCACTCTCTGTCCAGAGAGCGGGACAGAGCTGAACGGTCTCCTGTGCTTTTGTGTCACTGTGCGCACTGAGTCATCGCTTGCGTAAGCGCAGGCCTTTCCCGCAGGCCCCTCTCTGTAGACACCGCCCGCGAGGCCGGGCTGCGTCCGATATCAGCTGCTGCTTTTAATTGGACTTGCCAGGCTACATCGATCGCGAAATAAAAGGACAGACAGACTAGCTGTGAAACAATGTAGCGTTTCCTCGCTCCCCTCCCCACCCCGTCCTGCCAGCCCAGGCCCTGAAATAAAGGCATCGCTTCTGGACCTGCCAGCGGCCGCTCAGAGGGCCTGTTTGTTTCCCGATGCATGCAGCGCACTCCTTTTCACGCGGATCGGCAGGCAGCGGGAGTCGAGGCCAAGATCCTGCAGCTTAAAACCTCGCTCCGCGCCGACTAGCACAACAGCTGCTCCCCACGGAGTCCGCAGACCCCGCCAGGTACTCCACTCCAGATCGTTAACATCGAAAGCTCCGTCTCCCCTCCCGCTGAAGACCAAACATTCCAATCTGATGCATCTCCTGAAAATTCATTAAGGCGGTGCGACCAAGTCCAATACTGTGCCAATGGAGATTCTGTTATACAGCATCGGGAACTCCTGCTACCAACCGGAACCGCCTGTAGTTAAGAAGCGGAGAGGACGGAAGGAGCGCAGGAGCTGAGTATCGGTGTCTTCAGTCTTCAGTAAAGGATGAGCACAAAAGCCAGTGAGGCAGTGTGGTATAATGGTTAGGGAGCTGGGTTTGTAACGTTAAGGTTGCAGGTTCAATCCCCAGGTGGGACACTGCCGTTGTACCCTTGAGCAAGGTACTTAACCTGAGTTGCTTCAGTTAATATCCAGCTGTATAAATGGATTGTATGTAAAGAAATGCCTGTAATGTAATGTAATGTAAAAGCCCATACCATTGAACTTAGGCCAGGTCAATCCTACACCTCACTCCTGGGAAAGGCACATCGGCCAACAGAGGCAGAAACGGCAGGCCAGGGCGGGTCTCTCTCCTGGTTTGCGACGGCGTTGCGTCCGTGGGGCTCTGTCCGCACCCGTGTCCATGGGGGCAGCAGATGTGCGCATGTGACGCGCTCATTTGTCCTCGCTCTCGACGGACACACGGTCCCTCACCAGACTCGTACTCTGGGGGGAGGGGGGGTTGGCGAGTCTGCTCATTACCTGCTTCCCCGTGCCAGAGTGATGGTGCACGGGTCAGATCCAATCGGTTTTAATCACGGCAAAAATAAATAAAACATTTGCCACAAAAAAAAATCGATCACACAACTGGGTTCTGGTGATGGAACGACGTCGTCAGGCAAAATAGTCCGCTGTCAGTGAAATGGACCTGTCTGCCATCCATTCCGGAGGGTGGGAATGATCCATTCATACTTATTACAACAAGCAATCAAGCCGTATTGGCTCAAAATGATTAACGCAGCCAAAGGGCACCTCAAGATGTTCTCTGAAAAATGATCACTGCTTTTCCGTAACCACTCCTCTGTTTCCTGGAAAAAGCTGGCATCTGAAGAGGAACTCCAGGCCAAGTGTTCAGGTGGACGCACCTGTCAAAACACCGCAGCCAAGCACACAGCTGGGCTGAACTACACAACGCTACAGCCAATTAAACCAACACTTTCCTTGGGTTTAAAAAAATATATCCCAGCGGCTCCTTTTAACCTCCGATAGCTGGGCAGCAGCTCAAAAACAGGACGGTCCTTTGGGGTCAAACGAGATTTAAACAAGCGGGCTCCAGCTCCGGAGATGCCCAAGACAGATGTTTGACATTTCAGGACCCGGTCTGTTGGCTGAGTTAGCGCTCAGCCAGAATACACTGGCCCTCAAAACTCTACCCATGTAATTACCTTTTCCTGGAACCCGCGCGGGCCACTGCAAATATTCCGCTGTGAAGTTCCAAGTCCTTAGCACACCAAATTCTGTATTAATTAACAATACGGAGGGGAAGGGGGGGCACTTTGAAGAGCTACAGCCTGGCAGCGGTCACCAGCAGGCTGAAAGCACGGAGCTCAGAGTTGCCCGTGGACAGTGTGGAAGATTAGATCCATGTGGGAAAACAGTAGGGCGTTAAATCGTAATGTCGGAGAGGCGGAGGGTGGGCTGCCTGGTTTGGACTGTCATTCATTACGTCGCAGCATGCTGTGCTACAGCTGGGACGGGCACAATCACACGAGGCTACGTGGCGGGGAATTGTGAGGCGACTGGAGAAATACGATCTCGCACCCCCCAAAGTTTTTCGCTTTGGGTTTTTTTCCCCCCCTCCCGCATTTACCTTGCCAGGGTTACAAATCTATAAAGGCTATCCACTGAGAAACCAATTACGCTTTGCTCCGGGAGAGTCTATCAAATATATAGCAGGGTCCATAGCCCTGAGAATTCATTTCCCGACTATGCCAGCAACACCGTGCTTTCGACTTAACCCAGAAATGACGCTCTCTGTAATTAAATCTGCCTAATTAAAAAGTGTGTATGTGTGTGGGGGAGGAGGAATTTTTTTTTTTTTTTTAAAGGAAAAAGGCAGCCAGCGTAATCCCATAAGATTTCTAAAATGAGTGAGACCACTTCACATTTTTCTCCAACGTTTAGAGAGGGTGTTATACATGTAGGAGACAACAAGCTCATATGAAAACAGATACAGCCTACACCCACCTCACACTGGGAACAATACCAAATGGCTTCCTAACATCCATTAATCGTTTCACAGCCAGGGTGAAGAGATATTGTTTATAAATGGAACAGGCGTAGAGCCTGCACTCTTATTTTTAGATCTCCACAGACATAGGGTAATAGGAAATGTACTGGCGAGAGGAAACCATTGGATTTATAAAAATAAAAATAAATCACCAAAGCATATTTACTTCATTTGTGTCTGTGCAATATCTACACCACGCATGGGACAAATACACTGATATGTACTTTAAAAAAAACATTTTTCTGCCCTCCTTAGTCTGAGTGGAGTTGGTAGGTGTGTCTCTCGAGTCAAGCCAGTGTCTATTACCCCATCCACAATGCAGGCCAGGCAGAACTGCAGGAAAGACAGCAGATCAGAGGAGAAGCTGATAACCTGTGGCCTGTGTGTGCCTGGGGCGTCACTGGCAGCAGCGGTAACTTGGTCACAGCTAGCTCAGGGCATAGCCAAGGCTTGAAAACGACAAGCCTCAAACCCAAAGCTTGCGCTAGCCCAGGGCAAACACCTTCAGAGGCTCAGCCACCGAGGAGCTGACAATGTGCACTTTTTTTTTTTTTTTCTTTTCTTAAGGAGAACTTTTCAGAAGAAAGTCAATGCAAAGCGTATAATGATCCTTTTTATGAAGATTTCGCTAAGGTTAACGCGAGCCCCCTTCACTTGCTGCTTTGGCGCTATGAATGACTGAAAAGAGCAGAGCAATTGCGGCCAGGATTGATGACAGTGGGAAATATTAAAACCCATTGAAAAGTTAGAGGGAAAAGGCATTTTTCATTACTAAAAGCCTTTTTAAGAGGCAGGAGAAAAGTATTTATAGTAATACCACCTCCCATTCCCACATTAAAAACGACCCGGGAAACCGCATTCTGGGAAGCATCGTGGAGGAGCTCTTGAAGCTCTCCAGGGGAGAGTACTCCTGGCCATGACTGCTCCCAGCTGGGGATGACAATCGTGGGCTACCCTTCTTTTCTTCTTTTTCTTTTAACAAACGTGTAAACGCTGACTGTGGAAAACTACCTAATCGAAAAGCAGAAGCCCCAGTCAGTTCATCTGATATAGGAGTCTCTTAGAGGATTCACCGACATTCATGGAGCCAATTACGGGGTGTCCAACAAGCAAGGCTTTCAAGCGTTCTTGCGAACGAGATGCATTTATTCACTGGCTTTTCTGTCTGTGTAATTAACCACGCAGGTATTACACCTGAGGTATTACACCTGAGGTAACTTACAAAGCATCGGTCACACTCGGTGCATTGAGCTAATTTCATTTTTTTATACTTATTGCCTCACGGTCCTCACACGATACAAAGCCGGGAATAATAGAACAAAATATTCACACAAGATAATTGGAATGTGTCTTTTCGCATATCTCTCCTAAGAGAGGTCAGAGCATCAGCCATAGTACGGTGCCCCTGGAGCAGTTAGGGGTTCAGTGCCTTGCTCAAGGGCACTTCAGGAAGTGAACTAGCACCCCTCCGATTTCCAGTTCATAGTTTTTTGTTTGGGCCTTTCCTGGGATTTGAACCAGCAACCCTCCGTTTGGCAGCCCGTGTCGCTCACCACTGAGCCACTGTCCCTACGGACGGCACTGTGGGGCGTGGCACTTACCACGAGAAACCATCATGTGTAATAATTTGTAATCCACTTTATTGACCTCAATCAAGTGCTCACCCTCTTAATCTCCTTTTGAGGTACCTGGGGAGATGATGAGTCTGAAGTCTATCTTTGCAACTTTTCAATATGATACCTGAAACCAGTTTTGTTGCCCTCCATTGGGCATTTCAAGATCTTAAATATCTCTCTTATAGTGTGGTGACCAGAAATGAACTCAATATTCTCAAAGTTGTTGGAGGAAGGAATTATAAATGAATAAATCATCCTTTACCTTTTTTTAGTGCTTGTGCACAATTTCTGACATGGGTCACCTACCAAAGTCTTTCAAATTAAGCACAATCTAATTCAGCTACTCCCATAAAATGATATTAAATTGTCCTTTCCCTCATGCAGAACATTTTGGCTATGTTCAATTTAATGTGCCAGGTCTATGTCCAGACCTGGATTCGGGTTTAAATCTTATTGAAACATTTTTATAGCTTCCATGTAGCAAAAAAAAAAAGGTGCTATGGTAAATAAGGAAGAGCAGAGGGCCCAAAACTCCACAATCCCTCCTATTGTTACACGGTGGCGGAATAAGGACCACTACAAATGGCACAGACAACGCACTTGCTTAATGAAGCCATGCTCCAATGGACGAAGGAATTCCAGGGTGAACTACATTCTGCACAACCGCACTGCACTCACTCCGTAACTTTGCGGTTAGAATTAGGCAAGGCTTACCTTTTCATTTCTCATATTAACTGCGTTCTTTAAATGCCAGTGACCACTGAATAGCATTACACAAATAGCATTTAAGGGGAAAAAAATATATACAAATTTGCCATGCACAAAATTCAGCCCAAAGGTATGGTCAGCATAAAGAGCACCAGAGTTTAGACTGGAGTAAGAGGTTTAAATATGCACAACTTAGCTAATGTTAACCTCTATAAAGGGTTTGTGTGAAAGCGTCTGTAGAACCGTACTTGGAGGTTCAAATTCATCTTTAAAAAAGGAAGGTCAAGTTTCCCCTCAGGTGAATGTTACAGCGCCAGGGACAAACATAAAGAAAAGAAAATATGCATCAAGTTCCAACTCTCCTTCCAAAAGGGGACATACCAATATCAGCCAAATTAAATGAGTGAGTCATTGATTTGAGAAAAGGGCATTATTTATGTTGGTGATTCACACATCTGCATATGCTATTATGTGCCAAAGTGCGTGTACTTTTAATTACGCTTTGACATCTGAGGAGAAAGCCAACTCGGTACAAACGGAGAGATAAAATCTGATTTGGTGCATTGAACGTTTTATCATTCTAGTATATGAATTAAAGTGCCATATTTGTGCATTTAGTAACTTCCCCTATTTGCATTTAAATGGCACTTTTAACCAAAGACTATGCAAAACACTTAAAATTGATTTACGGGTTTAAAAAAAGAAAAGAAAAGCAATGAAACCACTGCTAATGATTTTCACATTTTAATTGAAAACAATGCCATTTGTTTTGCAACGTGAATAGCATTCGGAGCTAGTGGTAAGAACACCATTTGACTTCAGGTTCTCAATTCAATTCCTTCAGTCACCCAGTATCAGTCTGAACACATCTCTGCTCTGGGCCGAACCCTTAACAGACTTGCTCTGCTCTGCAGTGCTGCTGCATGTGGTCGTCTCAGAAGCTTGTTTGTCACGGTGCGGGTATGCGATTTCTAACAATAAGCCAGTTAAGTCCAGGTTCTGATATATTTTGGCCACACAAATTGTTTTGGGATTTTTCCCATTTTTATCCCAATTTGGTAGCCAATTGTACCCTCTTTCTAATTGAACTATCCCTGCCCTTGTACTACGAGCTCGCCGCCACAACTCTGGGACCGGCAGTGACAAAGGTGCCGAACTGCCGCCTCCGAGACGGAACTTGTCAAGCTGTCGACTGTAACTCCCATACACACAGAGACACTTTTGCATGCGGCGAGCTCATGCCAGCTTCCCTCCCCCCTCCCCCTGGGGCGGACATCCAATCGCCAGCCCCGAACATGACTCGTGGCCAGAGCCGCGCTGGCGCAGCCAGAGATTGAACCCCGGCTGCGGTGGGCAACCTGCACTCCGGGCAAGCGGCTTTACCGGTAGCGCCACCCCGGGGGCCCTTGGTTGCATTTTGTAAAATTGTATTTGCAGTGTTGTGCTGTTAAGGTGGGAGCAGCTGGAGGAAGGGGCTGTGGGTTTGGGGGTTTGGGGTGGGTGTTGCTGGGGTTAGGCGCTGTGGGCCTGTGGGTTTGTGCAGATTTGTGCGACAGTGGAGTGTGTCCCCTTTCACACAGGGTTATTAATTTGGCTGATGGACCTCATTACACGGTTGGCCATGTTATTGAACTCCATCGACCTTACGGGTGGAAATAAAAGAATGCAATGAAATCTCCACTTTTCACTCACTGGAACCCGGTGCGTTTTACTTCAAGGTAAAATATCGATTTTTGTTTTTGTTTTGTCATATTCCATCCCTGAACCTGAAGTTCTCAGTACAATCTGTACTATTCTGACCGTTTGATGCATCATCACACCTTTTGTAAAAAAAGTGAAAGGAAAAAAAAAAAAAATGTACACTGGAAAAATACAAAACGCATAGAACATGCCATCACTGAATGTATTCAATGAGCTTTTCTCAAGGACTGATACTGAAAAAGGAAGAAACAATTTTCTTATAATGGCTACAGCTTCATCTCACAACTACCAAAATGGAAGCATCTTCTGCTCACATTTAATAACAGAGGGAATATAAAATATACATGCCGATATACACATTATTAAGTTATTAATAACATGCCCGTGCTTATGTATCACTGTTAGGCACCATGTAAGTGCTATGCTATATGTTAATGTCGCTTTTATACACATCTGCCTCGATGTTCTCAATGGTATGATGTATGTTGCCCTTAAGTATAATTGCTGGGCGACATGACTATGTTTTTTCATTTTTGTTTAATTGTTTTTCAGCCCATGCTAACTTACTGTCATTTTGACCGCTGAATACTTGCGTTATAGTGACATGTGACGTGTATGTAATACGTCTCCTTGCGAGCCACTCGGGATAACGCGCCTGTTAAATAAATACCTGCCTGATTATATGATAAACCTCAGTGAAATGTTCTACAGGTGTTGCACAGCAGTCAGTCAGCACAGGTCAGACACAATTAAATGGGCTACTCTTTCAGAACAGACATTTCTCCTTCCTTTTACCTCATACTAGGGGTGTGACGGTATACTGGTATGAAGGTATACCATGATATTAAAATGTGAAATAGTACCATCATAAACTTAACCTGGTAAATCACGTGGCAAAAGCTATTTTCAGGCTGGGGAAAAAAACATTTCAACCGTTACCCTACTAAAATGTCTAAATAATGTCTGCTAATGTAATTTAATCCCACCACCTCTTTGGCCATTCTTGCATTTTGTTTTGTTTACAACGCGATCGTGCACGTGCGGACGGCTCCCTCGTATTCCCCAGCTGTTATTTAGCTAGCTAGCTACACGGCATAAATCTCCGTTTTAAATCCCTTATAAAACTTGCGATGTCCGACGCGGATTCCGATGCCGAGGCGGTCTGTGACGACGAATTATATCACCCCAAAAACCGTGTGGACTCACTTCCGTCGAGAGCAGAAAGACACACAGAAACATGCACGCATTACATTGATGCACGCCTGCACAGGGGCATGCACACGCCCATGCCATGCTCGTACATACTAGGACCAGGACACATTACGTTTGAATATCCAAACTAATTTAGAATCTGAATCCAACACCAGTTTTGCACAGCTGGGGCGCAGAAAGGATATACAATAAACAGCAAAACCTTCACTCTGTGCAATAGGACAGAGCATCTCATCTCTGCAAGCTTTGCCTTTGTGTCATTTACTTGTTAGACTAGTCTTTCACAGAAATCAAATACTCTATCCTCATTGCCTTGTAAGAGGAATGGTAATGATGTGGCGATTCAGCCTTGCGGCAAGACATGCCGTCTCTAATCGTTATGCTCTGACGCTTGGTGATAAAGCGAGGGATCAATAAACAACTTCTTCTACTTCTACTTCCACTACTACTACTACTACGCTTTTTCCTGAACTTTTTTGTGAATAAATGTAAGTGTAAAAAAATTTCTTTTTAACTCTTAACCGCATCGTCTTTTTAATTTCAGCGGGCGCCAAAGAGAGCTTACCGTATGAGAAATGAAAAATGAAATAAGCGACATAAGGAAAATGCGCTTTAATTTGTTGCTCAAAGTCATACTGAACGGAGAGGCTTTATCGCTGATTTCCATGGGCGCCTCTGAGCTGCGTGGGCATTCAGCCAGCCGTCCACATCCACCGTGGAGAACTCACAACACTGTCCACACGCACTGTGGAGGACCCACAACACTGTCCACATCCACAGTGGAGGACTCACAGCGCTCAGGCTCACTGAGTGGCAGGGCCACGGTGAGAGACCGACTGACACGCAGTCAAAGCTGCAGGAGGCCGGCGCATGAACCCCTGGGGGGGAAATCAAGGGGATGTCAAACGCAAACGCCCCTTGAGCTACGCGCTGAAAAGACGCATTCGACGCAGAGCTGAGGCGGGACACGGCACGCTCTTGTTTTCTCGCGTGGCAAAGAATCCGTTAACTGCAATTTCACGGATGGCCAGGCCTGGGCCTACACCAGCAGGCCCGGCTGGCAGCGAAGCCAGCCCTGCCTTATGGCACTGCGCACCGATGCACAGTGCAGGGAAGGTCAGCTAATTAGCAGACAGATGCACGGGGAAGGTGACGTCATCCCCACCGACCCCACAATTCACTGGGCTCGGGGGGGTGGGGAAATGGAGAGGACCCCCTGTTCTGGACTTTTTCCTCCCCCTTCTGGGAAGGGTGGGGCCCCAGCCAAAGAGCTGTTGAGCCATTCTACGCAAAAGCAAACCGGCCCCCTCTCTTTCATGGACACTGCGGAACGTGAGGACGCGACTGACAGGTCATCGCGGCACTCTCCTGTGCTTTATGGGCCGATATGTGCGATGGCTTTGTGCACTCTGATGCTCTTGGTCGCATCAGTGCATATTCTTCCTTTGGACAAGGGACGCAGGGAGAGCTCTGTAGGACTGCTGGGGATAGGAATCGTTCAAATGATTCTGATTATGTGAATGTGTTATAAAAAAGCATCGAATGTACGGCAGTGTGTACGGGCATGTGTACAGGCGTGCGTGCGCGAGAGTGTATGGAAGCATGTAGGGGAGAGTGTACGGGAGAGCATACAGGCGTGTAGGGGATTGCGTACGGGAGTGTGTATGGGCGTGTGTGGGGGAGCGTGTATGGGCGTGTGTGGGGGAGCGTGTATGGGCGTGTGTGGGGGAGCGTGTACGGGCGAGGTGGTGACGTCACTCACCGGTCTCAACGTCTTGGGTGTAGAAGTGGAGTCCGTCTGTGATCTCGGTCACGTACACGCCCTTGTAGTTGGGGATGCGCTCCTTCTCCTCCGTCACCTGCACCACCTCCTCTGCCGGCTTCTCCTCGTAGTTGGCCCAGACCTGTCACATGATCACAGGGGGACAAACGAGGTTGAGGCCGGGATCCCAGGACGAGGCGAGGTGCTTTACCCGCCGTAGGAAAGCCACGGCACATCAACGCCCCTGTTACCCATTAACCAATCGCATCAACGCCCCTGTTACTCATTAACCAATCACATCAACGCCCGTTACTCATTAACCAATCACATCAATGCCCCTGTTACTCATTAACCAATCACATCAACGCCCCTGTTACTCATTAACCAATCACATCAACGCCCCTGTTACTCATTAACCAATCGGCCGGGAATGCACACGGACACAGCTCAGCAGCTGCTAGCACGCAGCACTACCTGGGAGCACTTCTGCACCGCGCTGACGACCAAACACAGCCAGCAATAACACACTTACGTTGTATCCTCCTGTACAATCAAGCCAATTACGCAGAATTACGAGTGTGTATTCACGGCAAACGGCAAGACTCGTTGGTTGCCAAGCGAAGGAATATTCCTGGAAAATTCTCAAAAAACAAAACGGATTCAAAACCGCCGTGACGTTTAATTAATTAAGCCCCATTAAACAATTAGCGAAAGGCTTGTGGACACACGGCGAACGAGGCCCGTGGTAACGGAGGCTGCTGGTGTGCGTGGTCGCGCCCTGTAGCAGCCCCTCACCCGTACCGACCGGCGTTAACAACACACGCGGGGCGCTGCGAGATTGCCCGTGTGTGCCGGGGAAGCAAAAAAAAGTTATGTCACCCTGCGCAACGTAAAGGCTCGTTAATGTCGTGGCAACTGGTTGCTGTGCCTCTGGCTACAAAGAAGCAGCGTGCATATCTAGAGAAGGTACGCTCTGATCAACACCAGCAGCTTATGCACTGAGGCGATGAAGAAAACCTCCCGCAACGGCCCACCCTGGTTTAGGGCCTGCGTTTCTGCTGTTCGCTTGGAGCACGTCTGTACATCATGCTGTTTACCGTTTCACATGGTTCTATTCCCAGGAATATAGAGCACACTTTGAAAGCGTGTTCGGCACAAGAACGGTAGTGTCAGCTAATTGTGTCTGTGAGGAGTACAGTGCACGCGGTTATATTCTGAATCAACTTAATTAATACGGGACTGCACCTGGGAAAGTTCATCTGGGACAGTACATGAAAGGCAGTGTTACTCACTCTAATGTGTATGTTACAGTGTGACACACACACACACACACACACACACACACACACACACACACACAGAAGGACACTACGCGATCCTGTGAGCGCAAAGGCACGCAACGCGGTTTAAGAGATGGCCTCTCTCCGTCCTCCGTCCCTTAAACCGCGTTGCGTGTGTGTGTGTGTGTGTGATATATATATATACATTATACAGACACTCACACATACAGTGTATAGAATTTTTTTCCAGTCTCCATGAATAGCAGTTCCGCGCATGCAGCCCGTTTTGTAGGTTAAAATAAGATAAAAACGAATAAGAGTGCTGTTGTTGTTCCCTTGAGTAAAACACTTAGGGTTCACTGGAAACAGCTGTTCACACATGCCGCTGTATAAATGGACTGTAATCGCAGCCCATGAAAGCCGACCTGGTTAAGCCAATTTAGTAACACATCTAAAGTTTTACAATAAGCCATTATATCTTTTTACATCTGTGTACAAAATGATATTCAAATCGCTAACTTGCAGAAACCTCGCAAAAACAAAGAAAAGATATTGGGCACAAGATCCCGAACAGCGAGGTTAATGAGAAAGTAAATACATCTGGCCCCAGTGAACGTTCTCGCACCGCATCCCTCCGCTCACTCATCAATCTTATAAAACACACAGAGAGGTTCAGCTCGCGACTAAAGCCTTTTATCAAATTCGCAGGTTCAATTAAAGGCGACAGAGATTAGCCTGTCAGCGTTAATTATCGCGGGGGCCGTCAATGCTGGCTCCCGCAGTGTTGCGGTTGTTGTGGGGGGGCCTTATTACCGGCCGATGTTCCCGACGTGTCCGTTTTGTGCCCCCCCCAGCAAGGACAAATGGGGGGGGTTCACTCCACGGCAGGCATGTGAAACAGCAGTCTCTGATCTCACCACTGCCGGTGCCTGGATACATGTCCATCTTCGCAATAACACCCAATGTATGCTCCTGTAACAAGACAGTGCTGCTCTTGGACCACCCAAACATACAGGTTGCGTTCTGTTTCTGTCTCTCTCTCTCAGAAAAGGAAAAAAATAAAAAGGGAAAAAAAAGATGCTTCACGGTTATGACAGCACGGGTAATACTGTTGGTATTATCCAATCAAAGTATTAGATTTACGGGACACAAAAAAAAAAAAAAAGGCGCCGATTGAAAAGGCACGCAACGCGGTTTAAGGGACGGAGGACGGAGAGAGGCCGTCTCTTAAACCGCGTTGCGTGCCTTTGCGCTCGCAGGATCGCGTAGTGTCCTTCTGCACAACCGTCTGACCAAACGAGGAAACGATGACCTAAAAAAGGCCGTGCCTCAGCGGCTCCGGCATAATTAATGACATAACCACACCGAGGAAATAGCGAGGCTTAATGATAAATCACCGCTCCCCACCCACGCCCACACACATTCATTACTGCTGCGCGCAGCCATAACCAACACATCCTGCACCGACACAGTGCAGACACTGCACAGGCCACAATGCCTTTCATGTGTGAGAGCGGTTTAATGTGCAGGTTTGAGTAGGGGGATGCGCAGGCCCACGTCTGTTTCAAAGCCGAAGGCGACAGCAGCTCTGGGCATCGGCGGGTTTGGTGCCGGTGAGCGGTTTGGCCGCCCCGTCTGAAAGGCGTCGTTACTGGAATCGGCCGATCGATGCGGGGAGTGAAACGGGCTCGGTCACCGCGGGTGTTCGAGGAAATCCGAGCGGGGAACCACGGCGCCTTCCTGGAACGAGAGTGTGAGCGCTTCCCCGAACGCCCACTCCGATTCCCAGAGTGGAGGCCTGCTGGTTCAGGCCGGGACACACGCTCAGACTGGACACTGCCAGCTTCCATCGCTCTGCTCTCTCACAATACAGTGCGCTCCTTTACCAGGGTATTTTACCAGGATATCTCATCCAGAACAACATATAAAATGCTATTTTTACTACACCTGCTTGTCTTTATTCATTCTCTCTTCATATTTATGCTGACATTTATGCCACATCTCTTGCTGTGTTTGTTTAGCGTACTGCGTAGTTGGTGACAGAAGGTGACAAATACTCGACTTCTTCGACAACGTTAGCGATGAGACGAGGGTCTTCATTAGCCGTGGCTGTGAGATGCAGTTATTTAGAGCACCAGTGGGGCGCGAAGAGAGGGCGTAGGTTGTTTGGTGAGGTGGGGAGTGGAGGTTGCTTAGTGGGGGGGGTGTGGAGGTAGGGAGAGGAGGGGCATAGGTTGTTTGGCAAGGTGTGGAGAGGGGCGGAGGTGGGGAGAGGAGGGGCGTAGGTTGTTTGGCAGGGTGTGGAGAGGGGGCGCTAGTAGGTTGTGCTCTCTCCCCTGCAGAACACAGCATTCGTAAATGTGCAGAGCCGTGGCCTTCACCAGCACACAATGCCCCCTGCGCGAAGAAGACGTCAGACCGGGCCCTAAACGCTGATTAAACGTGACAGTGTGTCAATTCTAATACAAACCCTGGGAAGCTGAACTCAGAGCTGTCAACACACGCGGCACAATGCCCGTCTCTCGGTGGAGTGGAGTGGGGGGGGCATTAACAAAAAGATAAAAACAGGAAGAAAGCTAGCAAATTGCTAAATGCTAAATAAAATAAACCTATGGGGGCAGCCTTCCAGGGGACGCCAGTCCACATCGCACTCATGTGAAATAATCCACATCACACTCATGTGAAACACTGTGGAAAGGATTGGAGGGAGAGCAGGATGTGACAAATACAAAATGATTATGGATTATTATGGAGACATATGGATCGCGTTCATCGATCAAACACATGTGGATAGACACACTTGAAGTTCTTTTAAGGGCAGTATGGACTGGTTTCATGGTTGGTAAAGTGCACTCCGTTTGGTCAGGTTTGGACACGTGATTGGGGTAACATGTAGATAATGATTCTGCGTTAAAACTGTTAAATTGAGGAAGGTACCTGCCAAACGCACTCCCGTTGTGCCTATTCCTGGTGCACGCTAAACATCAAAAGGTTATAATTGCACAGTGCCGGCATTACAAACCATAAGGGTGAGAGGAAAAGCCATTAGAGACCAGGTTTTAGTCGGATCGTCCCCGTTAGCTTTTCCGACGCGACGCGCTATACCCGCGGAAGCTCCGAAAGGCCTGTCACCGCGGTGACGGGGAGCAGTGTCGTTCCAGGCGTGATCAGAACTCCGGGGTCGGGTGGCTGCGGGAGCCGCTTTGGTGTTGAGGGGGCTGACAACGCAAAGGCACCAGGGGAAGTACACTTCAACGGGCATTAGAGGAGCGGATTGACTCCACCGCAGGGAAACACGAATGCAAATCGAATACATCCTGGGAACGCAGTTAGGGGGAAAAAAAACAAGAGGTTTTTTGACAAAGAAACACGCTGTGTGCTCATGCCTGACTCAGTTTCCTTCAAGCGTTTGTTATCCTATCTGCTCCAGTGTCAGGAGAACTTGATTAGTCATATCTCCTCGTCTTGAATCTCTGCCCACTGTAATAGCAGGCTAATTGGACACATGTATACTTGAAGGGGGTGGAGGTGGAGGCTGGATTCTAGTCATGTAGATGTTAATATATCTTAAGTGGGGGGTGGGGCCTCTAGCTCTAGACTGCCTGAGGGCAGGAACAACGGTCGTCAGGGCGTCTCGGTGAAAGCTAAATTACGGAGTCGTGCGTCGCCCGTGCTCGCAAATGAAATTTGGCGACAAGGAGAGACGGCGCAAGGTGAAGAACTGAACTGTGCAAATTTCCACCACTAATGGGAAGGACCCCCGCGGCCCCCTCGCTCAGCGTGAGAGCAGAATGATTGCGAGCGATGTGGACTAGTGTCCCCTGGGGTGGGGGGGGTGGAGGAGTGCTGGCGGGCAGGGCTCCCGATTGAGGGGGGGTTACGGGGGTAGGGGTGGGTAGAAAGCCCCCCGGAGACAGCTCCAGCTCGTATGACTGACAGCTCACCTGAGAAACGGCGACTGCAGAGGGACTAAAGTCAGATCCGGCAGGGATGATATAACACTCTGCTGCGGAGGTCGCCTCTCGGCCACCCGGAAAAAGGTGCGTTTAGAGCCGCGGGGCCCTACCTCTGCTGTTCACCGGCCCCTTCCTCCGCTGTTCAAGGGCCCCCTCCTCCGCAAATTTCAGTTTTAATTATGAGACAAACAGCCCTTGACAGCGAATTCAGGCCAAAACAGCTCCCTGACTCCGAGACAAGGGCCTCTCTGCCTCACTGACAGTGCAAAGCGCCGCGCGCTAAGCACAACACAGAAGAACAGACGCAGAACTGCGGTGTTTGCAGTCGGAAGCCCCTCCATCGCATTGCTACATTGCTACTCAGCATTCATCACAAACACCGGCGCAGTTTGGTTCACCTCTTTAACTGGGACGAAATAACATGGCAACGTTATGCGGAAGGGATGAGGTTTTCGATTTGGGTCTGGGCATACTTGGGGGCCCACGTGCTGCATCAGTGACTCCTCTCTCTTGCTTGCGGGATGAGATGGACATCTCACCCCGGGACGTGACACGCAGTAAAAAGGCTCGGTTGCTTGGAGACTGATAAAAAAAAAAAAACATTTCAATTTTTTTTTTTTTGAAATATTATTATTGATTCGCCTTATTTTATCTCAAAAAAACGGACTCGACGTGATCCTGTAGATGACCATTATTATGGTACAAGGTCGTTCAAGGGCTATCGCAGAATTATCGTCATTAGTTATGGTCGTCTTTCTCAGTACGACCAGAGCTTCCGGGTGTGTTCGCGAGAAAAAGGCCACAAGGGCCCAATCACACAGACTGCCATGTTGTGTGGGCATAATAGCCAATCAGAGCCATCCTCCCTGTATGAGCTGGGGTGAATCACCACACGTCGTTATGGCTGGACCTTAAATGCCATTTGACGTGGCTGAATGAAACTCGAGGGAGTGCGTCGTGGAGTTTTCGGCGCCTCAGCATTTTCAGCAAAAACAATGTGGGCAAAACAATCAATCACAAGAATCAAATGCCTCCCTGCAAAGAGTTTCCTTGGTTCTGGGGAACTCTGTTGTTTCAATTCATTTGGTCTACCTATATATATAAATCCATACATATATTCACACATTTGTTTGGTTAACCTTCAGTCAATGACAATGATGATGATGATGATGAGGATGAAGATAATAATAATAATAATAATAATAATAAAAATAATATATTAAAAGAGAAGCCATGCTCATACAAAGAGGAAGATTAAATAGGACCCAGTCAGAGATCCGTTGAGTGCGTTAGTCTGAAAGGGCGTTAAACATGAACATAATAAGAGTTATGAATTAAGCCTGTATAAGAGAGAGCTACACCTTGTGTCTTTAGAACATTTACAAGCAGTAAATACAGGCTGTGTAATGAAACTTCTCCGTCTTCCGTTACGAACATCGGGTCCGTCGAAACGGAGATCTTTTGACTTTGACTCAGTATTTGGGATTTTCCAGCAGCCACCTTTTAAAGAACAGTGCCGTGCCTTTGAGGGCAGGTAAAGCGCCCCCACTTCTACGGTGCGCCTGCAATTGACAGGCAGTACGACGGCTGATCTTATCCAATACGAACGTAGAACCAGGACGTTGATCAATTTTCATCAGAGGACACACCAGGGTACACCGTGTGACATGGCATTAGCGTGGGGAGTCTCGCGTCCGTCCCCCCGCCCGCAGCGCTCCACGGGTGGAAGGTAATGGGCTCACTCGCGGGAGGGTTCAATCGCGGCCTATGATCCAGGATTTGGCCAACTCAATGATCCTGCCCATATCGACGGAGCAATTAGGTGGGCGTAACGATTAACAAGACGGAAAAGAGCCGAGTGCACGGCGACATTCTGAAACAGGGGATTGGCTTGTGCAATGCCATGGCAACGTCAGCCCCGTTCCACCCTCGATCCCCGTCATTTGCTGCTATTGGTTCCATTGACCCACCGAGCTGCCTGAACACTGAAATCATGACATGTGTATAGATCCTGTGTGTATCGTGCATGGTTTTCTGCTCATGTTTTAGAAAAATACATTACATACATATTATAGATATACATGCATGTACGGGCGACTGCCAAAGTAAAGGAAACACTTGCGTAAATGAAGGGTTCTGGTGCCCTGTCATGGTGTGGGGTGCATTTTCCTGGTTTCCCATGGTTTAGATCCACTCAACCCCTTAGAGGGCAAGGTAAATGCCAATAAATACGAGGCCATTCTGAGTGATCACCATCATCCTATGGTGAAGCATTTCTATCCTGATAGGAGTGGTCTCTTTGAGGATGACAATGGCCCCATCCATCCACAGTGTCTGAATGGTTTGATGAGCATGAAAATGATGTAAACCATACGCCATGGCCATCTCAGTCACCAGATCTCAACCCAATTGAACACTTAAGGGAGATTCTGGAGCAGCACCACAGACAGGGTTTTCCACCACCATCAACGACACACCAAATGGTGGAATTTATTGTGGAAGAATGGTGTTGTATCGGTCCAATAAAGCTTAAGACACTTGTGGAATGTCCACGCCCAATTAAGACACTTTACGTAGGCATTTCCTTTATTTTGGTAGTTACCTGTATGTGTACAGTATATTTATGTAGCCATATAACTCACTCTGGATTATACGGTGTGAAAAATAAAATAAAGAAATAAATGAAGCAAGCATTTTAGGGATCCTATAACTTTAGATAATAAAATGTACTTTAACTTGGGAAACTGGGGACTAACACACTATTCAGGAACATTGCCATTTTGGTGATAATTTTGAGCTGAGCTTGCCTGTGAGCAACACATTCTCAGTGATGGATTTCAATAAACACACAGAAAAAAAAAAAAGATTAATTAAAAAACTGGATAATGTTTAATTTTTTATAAGAAAAAAAATCGAGAAAAAAATCAAACTGCCTCTAAGGCACCTAAACATGCTGTGATATTCATTTAATTTATCTTTGAGGTTGGAGAGATTTCCTTTTTTGGTAATTTAGAAAGCAGGCTGGTTTAGCCATGGCAAAATTGCCCACATCCCCAAAACATGCCCCACACGGCATACAGTAACGGCTCTTGTATTGTGAGTGGCATGCTGTCAGCCTCAATAAAGAACAATGGCATGGTATTGGGACAGACAGCAAGCACAGGCCTGACTGCAGTGAATCAGATAAGTATTAAATAAGGTGTGCACGTTGCCCTGGAGACGTCCGGTTACCCAGGGTTTATCTGGGGGGTGGGTCAGGAGCTCTCCATGACTGGCGATTGGTGAAGGCTGTTAGTGATATCCTCTGGTGGTTGGGGGGGGCGGAGGTGGAGAGATGGAAAGATTGCCCTTCATTAAACTTGCAATGCATTGTGGGAGAGTGGGGCTGTGAAAGTCGCGGGGGGCCAGCCCAGTCGTGAAATGGGGGTCTGTGCCGGGGGGTGTGTGAGTGTGTGTGTGGGGGTGCCATGTCGCCAGGCGGAGACTGTGTGTGTGTGTGTGTGGGGGCCATGTCGCCAGACGGAGACTGTGTGTGTGGGGGTGTCATGTCGCCGGGCGGAAATTGCGGCGATCTATTTCCGAGATTAGGGCCGTGATCTCGCCGAGGCGCTTTACCGAATGCCCTAATCGAGCGAAGCTCCAATCAGATTCCCACGCCGCCGAGGCGAAACGCACACCGGCACGGACCGCGGCGGAGACCGCGGGAGCGCTCATCGCTCGGGAACAACGTGCCGGCCCCCGCTGGACGCGGTGACGAGCGCGCGACAGACAAACAAATAAATAAATAAATAAATAAACACGCTCGTTAAACTCCTGTAAATGCAGGAGACATTCCAGGACATTAACCCTCGGAGAGGGGGGAAGAGGAATATCCTGGTGATTTAAGATAGTGGGGGCATTAGCATTCCAGCCCAGCCCCTCTCCTGCTGGCATTATACATACAGTGCATGAGTGCTCCCCTCTTCAAAGCGCTTTGCAAGCCTTGTAAACCAGAGGACAGTAAAAAACACACTCTCCTCTCTGGAGTTTAAAATGGCTGGGGGGGAGCTGTTATTGCAGTGCAGCAGAAACGTGAGAGGGGTCCCAGCGAAAGGCAGTGCTCACCAGTCACCAGGTGCGGGAGAAAAGAGCGCCGCCGTCGCTAACTGGGGTGCTGAGTGGGAAGAGGCGGGACGGACTCTGGGAAAATAAATGATGCATTCAGAACCGCACAGGTGGCTGGGAGGATTGGAGCGAGCAGCTGGGAATCAGGGCAATGTTCCGGTGGAGAAAGACGCTCTTTAGCCCGATACCACGTTCAACAGATGTTCAGCAGTTGTGGCAGACGTTGCTGAAACTCGGCTCCAATTTCTTAATTGACCGCCCTGAGGGGGGGCAGCTCAATTAGGCGAAATCCTGGTGAGTCTGCGCATTCTTCAAGCCCTTTCAACCCAACGCAAAGTTACGCGGAAAGCTCTTCGCACACACGTGTTGAAAACGGTGGAAGTGTTCGCAATAATCCTCTCCGGGGACTGGAGCAGCGAACGGAATGAGTGATGTCACGGTCTCCTGTGCCTGTGGCACGCGCTCACGTGAACACGCCACAGTGCTCACGTGAACACGCCACAGTGATGCGTGAGGCGCACAATCGCTGGCCTCGGCTCAGTCCGAGTGGACGTCAGAGCAGAGCGGTATCCCTTTATCCTGCTGTGCGCTTTGTACAGATACGCCACAGGGCGAAAGGGCACAAACACCGCTGCTCAGCTGCATGCATGCATGCTCCAATCCGTACACAGACACAGCCGCATTCCTGCTCCAGCCCGTACACAAACAGCGCTGCTCAGCCGCATGCATGCTCCAGCCCGTACAGGATCAATAAATAATACTGTGGCATTGGCGCGCTTCAGAAAGAGACGGCATACGAGACCATGTTCACATGACCTCTGAACACGGGACAAAACACAAACACGATTCAAATCCAGATAAGTGGCCACACGACACTCCGGTACGCCTTTCAGCCAATCACAGCGCGTGAAGTAAAAGTGAAACCATGGAACTAAAAATGCCGCCATATAACCCCGGCCCCATGACGTTGGGGGGTGAAAGGTGAACAAAACGTCTCCTGCCCCCCACCCCATCCACCAAGTCAACAAAGCACAAAACGCGCACATGGGTGTTAATATTTTATACGCGTGGAACCAGGGAGGAATTGGGTGTCTCATTCATATTTAATGTCGGCCTGCTTGTTCCGACATTGTACAAAGGGCTTCCCCCATCTCGGGAGCAGCAGCCCGTGCCGACTCCGGGAGAAGGCTCCGCACTTTCGCACTTTCCTCACATCTTCAGACATTTCCACGACTCGCAACGGAGGACAGATTCAGCGGAGTGGCGCTCAAACCCTCTCCCGCGAGGCAAACTTTCAGGCGGTTTCACATTGTATAAGTACCTCTGATCCGCTTACACCCTCGCGGCGGGAAGCCTTACGTGGCCGTTTGTGCGCGTGCGGCAGCCACTCGTTACGCTGTCTGTTTGTGGGGTCGAGAGCCTTAAGCAGGGCGACTAGAGTAAGTTTTTCGCATTTCATCCATTTATACAGACAGATCCAGTGAGTAACCATAATTCATTGGACAGTGACACATATCTTGTTATTTTAGTTCTGTACTCTAGCCCCTCGAGATGGAAAGGATACAATGACAATGAGATTGAAGATTGTCAGCTTTAATTTGAGGCTATTTTCATCGATATCGGAAGAACCGTTTAGAAATTATAGAACCTTTTGTACATAGTCCCCCCCATTTTCAGGCATCATAATTAATTGGACAGTTTAACATAATGTAGAATAAAGTAATAATTTTTATATTTGGTCGCATATCCTTTGCATGCAATGACTGCTTAAAGTTTGCGACGCATAGACATCACCAGAGGTATCTTCCCTGGTGATGCTCTGCCAGGCCTGTACTGCAGCCACCTTCAGTTCCTGCTTGTTTCTGGGCCTTCAGTCTCCTCTTCAAGCATGTAAAATGCATGTTCAATTGGATTCAGATCCGGTGATTGACTCGGCCAGTCAAGGATTTTCCACTTTTTGGCTGTCAAAAACCCCTTCGTTGCTCTAGCAGTATGTTTCGGGTCACTGTCATAGATGAAGTGTCGTCCAATGAGTTTGGAGGCATTTGGTTTTATCTGAGCAGATAAAATATTTCTGTAGACTTCAGAATTCATTGTTCTACTTCTGTCTGCAGTCACATCATCGATGAAGACAAGTGAGCCCGTTCCACTGGCAGCCATACAGGCCCAAGCCATAACACCCCCTCCACCATGTTTCACGGATGAGGTGGTATGCTTTGGATAATGGGCATTTCCTTTTTTTCTCCACACTTTCCTCTTTCCATCACTCCGGTACATGTTAATCTTTGTCTCATCTGTCCACAAGACTTTGTTCCAGATCTCTTGGGGCTCTTTTAGGTGCTTTTTAGCAAACTGTAATCTCGCCTTTCTGTTCTTCAGGCTTATCAGTGGTTTGCATCTTGTATTGTACCCTCTGTAGTCCTGCTGGTGTAGTCACATATGGTAGACTTTGCATACACCAGGAGAGTGTTTTTGATCTGTTGGGCCGTTGTCAGGGGGGTTTTCTACATCACAGAGAGTATTCTCCGGTCATCCACTACAGTGTTCTTCCTCTGTCTATCCGGGTCTTTTGACATAATTGAGTTCACCAGTTTTTTTTTCTTTCTTGTTAATGATTAACTAAACTGTTGACTTGGGCATGCCCTGGGTTTTTGAAATGTTCCCGATTGATTGATTTTCATTTCTGAGCCTTATGACGGCCAGCTTAATTTGCATCGACACTGCTGTCTTCTTCATGTTGTCACACCCCAACAACAATCTCCAAATCTAGAATGGCTATAATCAAGACTAGACATCAACAGCTCTCTTCTGTATTCACTAATGACCCAAATGAATACACCTGCCTAACAAAACACATCTGTGAAGCCAATTCAACAAATACTTGTAGTACCTTCAAATGGGGGGACCATGTACAAAAGGTGCTGTCATTTCTAAACGGTTCATCCAATATGGATGAAAATACCCTCAAATTAAAGTTGACAGTCTGCACTTCAACCTCTTTGTCATTGTATCCTTTCAAACTCAAAGTGCTAGAGTACAGAACCAAAATAACAAAAGATGTGTCACTGTCCAATGAATTATGATGCTCACTGTATGTTCCCAAGCAAGTCAGACAAAGGACATTGCTCAAAAGGATAACAGCAGTTCTGCACAAGACGATCCAGTGCAGCGTTTTGCCCTACGTGCTGTGGCGAGAGCCATCTTCGCTCTCTGTACCAACATGGACACAAATGATGTCATCCAACTCTTTTTTGTTTGTCCTGCTTTGAAAAGTTGACTTCAATCATTTTTTCAATTGCAATCTCACTTTCTGTCACTTTTCTATATTCTTACTGTGAAGGGCTTTGAGCACACAGCTTGAAGAGTGCTCCATAAATAGTTATTATTATGATGATGATGATGAGAGACAGGGAGGATTGTAGCATTATCTGCATTCTGTAAAGGTTTCCGTGTTTGGAGAGCAGCCTGGTAACATCCGATCGCCGATATTTTGGAAAAGGATGACCGGTACCAGGAGCATTCACAGAGCTGTCAGCTTCTATCATGCAAAGCAATTTCAGGAACACGGAAAACAACGGATCAATATCGCGGCCCCCGAAAGCCCTGTGGGACCTCCAATCAATTCCCTTCAAATGTTCGGGACCTCTTACAATGTCAAGAGTTCGCTCTGCCTCGAACGAACGCCGCGGTCAAAGCGTTATGATTACGGTCGTAATGCAGGATGGGTTCTATAAGACACAAAATGGGTGCCTCTTCTGACGGTCCTTTGCTTACAACTCATCCATCAAATAAACACAGTTGTAAGTGCATATGCTGGTGTCCTAAGCCATTACGGAAAATTGCAGTCACCCAGAGAGGAACTTCACCAGTTTCATGTATGAACATGCAATTAAAATGCAATTAATCATCCATTTCTTCATTAACCGAGCATTCATTTAGTTGCCATGGTGTTTCCATAGTGATAGCGAATGCTGTGCCCACAGGGCCTTTTCACACGTTCTCTCGCTGTGACGAGGCCCTCCGATTTCTCTGATCAAAGGTTCCCTTTTATTTATTTCATTATTCAGCCTTTTTTTTTTTTTTTTTTTTTTACCAAAGAAATCTGCATATTTATTTATTTTTGGGGGTCACTGCGATTGGTCATAAAAATAAAAGGAGGAATACAAGAGAGAAAAAGAATGTCTAAAAACGATTGTGACGGTCAGTTCCCCATGGCAGGGGCGGTCTTACCTCCGTCTCTCCCACGGAGAACCGCCCGCCGCTCTAAATCACTCCCCTGTGGATCCGGGCAGGGCGCCCAGAGACCAGAGCACCGGCCTCTGCTTGCAGGACCACGGAGAGCGGCTCTAACAATGACTGGCGTAAAAAAGCACTGACAACACGTTTACGTAACTCGATCCCCTCTAGGGCACAAGCAGCCCGTTCTGAGCCTGAGCAGGAGAGACAGAACAGGAGAAGGAGGAGGAGGGGAAAAGAGTCATCCTGAGTCAAACCCCTGAAAAGGGTAGGGCTAATGACATCATCATTATTACGCCTTATTACTACTATTCTTCTTCTTCTTCTTATTATTATTCATTAGCTCGTCCAGGGTGACTTCCACAGGCTCACGTTGAGCATCTCTGCCTTGATATAAAATCTGGTTTAAAATCGGGAAAAGCAGCACACGTCCCACCTGGGTTTGTAAAACCATTGCAGCATCTATCCCACCACTGACACCATTATGCCACGATGGTCCTATCGCGGACGATTGTGGACGAACTGGCCTCTATGTCCGTCTATTTGTTTTTGTGGACAGGAGTCGAGCACTGATCTCATACCAAATCCCCAAAGGTCGCGCTCCTAAATCTTTGCGGTGTGCCGGAAGGCCCGGGGACGTCATAGCTGCCTGCCAACGAAAGGACGACAGGACATCAGCCGTCTAAGACAATAACGCACGGGAGACCGTGCCCCTGGAATCACGCCATATGTCAGAAGAGACACCTTTTTATGTTTGTGTTTGGGAATGTCTTTTCCCGTGAGTGACCTCTTCTTCTCTCTCACCCCCCCCACCCCACCCCACCCCTATCCTCACGGCGCCCCCGGTGATTTACGGTGGGGTATAAAACTTTGGGGTCCACGAGGGTCGGCGGCGCTGAAGACCGATGGGTTTTAAAAATGCTAAAGCATCGCGTGATTGATGCAGGCAGGATCTAACTTAACGACCTACTACAAGTCTGGAAGGAATGGGCTGTCAGGGAGCAAACGAAAACAGAGTGTGAAGCTTTCTCCGTTAAAAAAGTCAATTTCTGCTCCAAGCCAACCCCCCGCCCCCCAACCCCCATTTTCAGTGTTTGAGGCTAACCTCGTGCAGATGAATATTTCCTTGAAAACTGATCAAAACGTAGCTAAGCCATAAACCATCATCCGGAATATCATTTCACAGGTGAAATTTATTCTCCAAAAATATCACCTAAGTATGCAATTGGATCCTCACTTGGATAGGTTTGATAAAAAATATATAAGTATGCGAATGAATGAGAGCAAAGAATCCATTGGACAAAGGCAATCGCTTCAGATCACAGAAAGCACGATTGGACATTTACAAAAATGCAGTTGGGGGTACGACGGTGTGCCCGCCGTGCCTTGACAGGTAATTCCACTTCTGCCTTAAATCGCAAGTTCCATAAGCCCCATTAACACACAATTCTGCCATCTTCATTTGCGACAAAACTTGCAGCCACTGCAGTCTTTCATTTGCGAGCCTTTGAATTGGAAAAGAAAAATGTGTTCCATGCGTTCTACAACATTTGCTCTCAAACCAATACCACTGCCCTGCCCCCCCCCACCCCGCGCCCCACCGTGGCCGTGGTAGCGCGCCCAAGCAAAGCGTGGCCCTGCTTAATGAATGCTGCTTCTCTCCCTCTGCCATTACTCTATACCTCCACCGCCACACAGACAGAATGCATTCGCGATTGGAATAGGCTGTGAATCTAAGAATAGCCCCCTACACTAAAATACTTTTCTGAACAGGTAATAAAGTGAATTGATGAGACATTAGTCACAGCTAGGTGCACTCTGGGCCCTGAATCATAGTGCTAAACCTTTCTGGTTCCTCACGGGGGCGGTGGCTCGAAGGCCAGACGACGCTGTGGGCGGTGCTGTTGGTCAGGAAACAAGGTGCGGGCAATGTCCGGGGGAGAATCCATGCTCGAATCCATGATGTTGGGCCAGTGATTTCCATGAGTAACGTTACGCATTTAAAATACAAAATATATTTAACTGTGATCCGTTACCGTTCACAGTAACAAACACAGTAATCAGAATACAGATACTTTGGAAAATATGACAATTGCTCACAAGAGTTGTTTCAAATTTGTCGGGAGAAGATCTCAAGACAACAGCGATAATTATTTTGAAGTGATAAGTCCCCCCGCCAACCCACAATAGACCTCGACGGACAAGCTGAAGAGGAAAAAACGAACTATGCCAGACTCGTCTTGGCTAGTTACCGTAATGTTAGCTAGCTATGATTGATGATTACCTGTGGCTGACATGCACTGAATTTCAGAAGAGCGCGGTTGGTTAACTTACCTAGCTAGCTACACAGATACACTGCCTTGTGTGTGCGCCCGTGAGTCTGAGAGATCGTTTTTAAATGCTGGTCAAAATGAAAAGCAATGCCGCTAAGTTGGCTAGCTAATTTTGCTATCCATAGATACCTAGATTGCAGCGGACTACCTAGCTAACCTACTGTAGCTAAGCAGAGCTGACTGCTAGTGTCTGCAGCAAGATGAGTGGACTAGCATCTTGTATAGTAGATAGCAGGAGTGTAGTGGAGGGTAAGGTAAACTCAGTTTACCCACCTTTTTAAAATGAGCCAGAGTTTACTCACCTATTTTCAGATCAACTGTACTGATCAATGAAGGGGAAAGGGTGTGTAACACGGTCTCTCTCCACTGACTTAGAGCTTTCACACCTATTGTTTTTTACACTGGTAAATAGTGTACACTATTTCTGTCAAATTCCATTGCCTATCTACCCTTATGTTTTTAGTCCTCTTTTGTATAGGCTATGTAAATGTGATGTGTCGTATGTTTGCAATAACGCAGTCTAACAAGATAGGAAATCGCTTAAACACAAGTTTATCAGCCTATGCATTTCAACTACAAGTATGTACAGCATTTATTTTGCTGTCATTAGTCCACACCACATCACCTCACTTTACTTCTCCAATACGTACCATTTAGCCCGTGCTGTTTTTCAGAGAAAGCATCCAAATCGATTGCTGACCTGAAGCATAAAAAGGCAGAGGGGATTTTCGGGGAGTACAGAGCCACAGCACCCAAAAGTTTGAGCAGGCAAAATAGTGTTATTTTAAGCTGTTTTTTTGTATAGATGTTTGATATGTGGCAGTTTAGTAAGCCTAGGCCATTACAGGGTGCAATCTGTGAACAATATTGTTTAATGCTAGAAACAGGATAAGCACCTTTTTGTTTATAAGAGATATTGCATACTTTAGTTATGTGATTCTGTGCTGGTTTGATTTGGCATTGATACTGGCCTTGTTTTACAGAAGGCCCGAATAATCATATCATATATTTTTGTTGTGTGTTTATTTCAATATATGGCTTTTGAATGGAAAGTAATCTAAAAGCCATGAAAAGTAATCAGATTACGTTACTGAGATTGAGTAATTCATTAGACTACGTTACTGATTGCAATTTTAATGAGGTAATCATTCATCTGTATCGGAATACACTTTAAAAGTAACCTTCCCAACCGCGGTGATGTCGCTAAAAAGGTTGTTGGGTACAGTCAGCCGATTTCCAACCCGCACTCCCACAGGCGGGCGCACGGACCGCCTACACTTCCCAGAACACAGACTACACTTCCCATCATGCCCCGGCTTACAGGGACCTCTACCTATTCCCGGACTCCTTTGTTCCGCTCTGGGTTGCCAAGAAGCGATGTTGCTCCAAGGGGGAAGGAATTAATGGTTACCCCCATCCCCTTCATTTCACCCACCAAAGGCTGACATTCCCACACTCAAAGCACTTCACATCAGACTCATCTCCATCTCATGGATCCTCAAATTAACCTACTGAACTCTCCCAATTTCAGCAAACGCAGGAAAGGAAAGTACTGAGCATCCTCTTCAGGCCCTATCTGCCATTACTGTCTTAGTAGAAGGGAGGCTGCAGAGAGTGTGAAAAACCCTGGCGAGTCGTACCTTCTCTGGAACAACCAGCCGGTTTTATTAGCATTTCAAAGCATTACAAAGTATGACACAGAAAAAAAACTAAAAACAAATTCTGTTAGCTGGGTCCAATCAATGTGCCTGACTGTCGAGCAGGTGGGGAAGGGGATTTAAAAGACAGCGGAAACGTTACCATAGACACTAGGGAAATAAACCAGGAAACACTTCCAGACAACGTCGCAGAACAGAAGTGCCTCAACTTTAAATGTCAAGAAATAGCATTTATGACGGGGGGTGGGTGCAACCCCAGTCCGTTCAGCCACCCAGCAGATCTCACATGCGATTCATATCACGTGCGGTTCATACATATATGAAAGAGGACTCGGCCAGGACAGAAAGTTCATGCATCATTAACGACGGATTCCTCACACAAACAGCGCAGTGTGAAATGGCTGCCTCGTCTCTACGCTCTCGGACACCGAGCAGGCCATCACGGGCCTGCTGCTGCTGCTGCGGTGGTTCTTATGACTCATTAAAAGTCTCGGGTGCGAACGGCGATTCATTAGGCAAAAAAACACAAACAAGGAAAATAGGAAAGAGGAAGACAATTTAACGAGTGGATTGAAAAGGGAGACTGAAAATGATCTTTCGGAGTTCTGCTTTTGGAACAAATGCCCTCCAAAGACCCTCCCAGAGTTAACGTCGGGACGCAGATATCGGTTCACTGGATGTAGAGGAGCCGTAATGAGACCTTGGGGGGGGGGGGGGTGGGACAGGGGAGAAACGGTCCGAAGACGGAGCACTGAGCGCTCTAAATGTCAGCCACATCTCATACCCGCTAATCTGGGCCACAGGTGGCAGGGGCAGCTACGCGTTGTGCATCTCATTACCCCCAGCTCCCCAGACTCCACCCGACTCGCTGGACAAAACACGCCTCTCTCTTTTATCGTTCACTATATAGTGAACGAAATGACAGTTGAGAATTCGAACAACACTACAAAATGGCGTACACACTATATAGTGCACTATATAGGGAATAGGGAGCGGTTTCGAACACAGCCCAGGCGAGGCAGGGTCACAGGATCAGCGTTAGAGTGCTGCTCCAGCTGAGATCGTACGTGGCTCTCTTCCACATACAGTACATTTGTTTTTCCCCCATCTTCCTGAACACAGAATTTCACATGGACGGCGTGTGGATTTCCACTGAAGTTCCAGCACACGTTTAAACATTGAAAGGGACCGAAGGAAAAACTAACGTGCGTGTGCTAATGGGACCATAGTGCTAACCCCACATTTGAAATTGTGCCTTCTATCCTCAAGATCGTTAGTTAAGGCTTTTTGATTATGATGCACAAACTTCACATACGGCCATATACTGACTGTTGGACACAGACACAGATCAGCACAGGGTTTGAGACAGACACAGAGCAGGGAAGTGTAGGGTTTGATACAGAAAGAGCAGGGTAGTGTAGGGTTTGATACAGACATAGAAGGACCGGGCTTGATACAGACACAGATACGTGGTTATTCTTTGTCTGTCGGGCTCATGAATTATGCATTTCAGTAGGACGCATCCAAAGCCAGTGAAAGAGGTGTCTTCCCATTTTCAACCTGGCTGCTCAGACAGGAGAGAGAGCGAGAGAGAGATCATCCCTCCCTCCTTCCCTCCACATCCCCCTTCTCTATCTATCTCTCTAGTGGAGAGCATAAATATCCCTGCATTGGCCATAAAAACGAATTGAAATGATAAACGCTATCGGAGACGCACCAGAAACAAAGAGTCTAATTGCGCTGCCGTACAGGATGTGAGGGAATGAAAACATCTGTTGGAGAGGTGAGGACAAAGCCCAAGGGGTGGGCCAATATGGGCGGCGTGCGGACGTGACGGGACAGGCATGTTTCCTCTCCGCCTCTAAATCATATCGTCACGGCCTCCGAGGCCCACAGAGACAGAGTGAGAAGTAAAACTGCACTCCGGTCTGGAGGCGATAAGGAAGAACCATAAGGACATTTTCACCACTTCCTGTAGGCAAAGCCTAATGACCACTTCCTGTAGACAAAACCTAATGACCACTACAGACCACAAGTTTATATAGGGCCATCTATATAGAGCCATTTACATACATACATAAATACATACATAAATACATGTGTGTGTATATATATATATACACACACACTCAGTGGCCACCTTATTAGGTACACCTGCTCGTTAATGCAATTATCTAATCAGCCAATCATGTGGCAGCAACTCAATGCATAAAAGCAGACATGGTCAAGAGGTTCAGTTGTTGTTCAGACAAAAAATCTGAATGGGGAAGAAATGTGATCTAAGTGACTTTGACCGTGTAATGATTGTTGGTGCCAGACGGGGTGGTGTGAGTATCTCAGAAACTGCTGATCTCATGGGATGTTCACACACAAGTCTCTAGAGTTTACAGGGAATGGTGCGAAAAACTAAAAACATCCAGTGAGTGGCAGTTCTGTGGGCAAAAACGCCTTGTTAATTAGAGAGGTCAGAGCAGAATGGCCAGTCTGGTTCAAGTTGACAAGAGGGCGACAGTAACTAAAATAACCACGTGGTACAAGAGTGGTATGCAGAAGAGCATCTCAACACACAACATGTCGAACCTTGGAAGTGGATGGCCAGAAGACCACATCGGGTTTCACTCCTGTCAGCTAATAACAGGAAAGTGAGTCTACAGTGGGCACAGGCCTACCAAAACTGGACAGTTGAAGACTGGAAAAACTTCGCCTGGTCTGACAAATCTCGATTTCTACTGCGACATGCAGTCCAATAGAGCACCTTTGGGATGTGGTGGAACAGGAGATTCACAACATGAATGTGCAGCTGACAAATCTGCAGCAACTGCGTGATGCTATCATGTCAACCGGAATCTCTGAGGAATGTTTCCAGCACCTTGTTGAATCCATGCCACAAATAATTCAGGCTGTTCTGGGGACAAAGGTGGTCCTACCCAGTACTAGAAAGGTGTACCTAATAAAGTGGCCACTGAGTGTATATACTATAAAATATATATAGTAAATGTGTGTTTGTATTTTCTTTCCTTTTTCTTTGATTCTGCTGAGAAACTCAAAGATCGATTTCAAACTACGATGAAATATAAGTGTAACCTGAGTGTCTTAAGGTGAGTCAGGTGACCTTTAAATGGAGCCGCAGTGTGGACGGGAGCCACCACCCCTCCCCAGCGTCAGCCAATCAAAACCATGGGCCCGCCGCAATCCCCTGGTGCCACCACTTCCTCAGTGCTAAGAGCCCATCGGGCTCGTGGGGCAAGACAGAGCAGGTACTGCGGCCCTTTGAGGCCTTCCCTATGCATTCTGGGAAAGGGGGGTCCTCCCAAATCTCATTTGCTTTAAAAAAAAATAAAAAATAATGTCATTGCCTTTTCATCTTTATTTTTTCTTTACCCCAAAAACCCAAGATGTCTAAGATTGCGTCTTGAATGTTGTAGCCTTTACTTTTACCTATGTCCTGGTGAAATGTACTGTCTGCCTCCTTGTGTATCCTTAAATTAAATTAAACATTTTAAAGAAAGGTTTTTGCACTGTAAATAATTTTTTAAACCAATAAAAGACAATTTCACCAGATACCAGCTCCTGCGACCCTTCTGTCCCGCGTGGGTGGGGGATGGTATGATGGATGCCGTTCTTTGAAAAGCCAAATGTTACAACTAATTTGTTATTAGCATGGGAGGCCCCCTATGCTAACATTCTAACATGTTCCAGCTCCCGGGCAAAGCGGGGTGTTCTCCAGACACAGCTGTCACGGTCGGCGTTGCATTGCGGGAACATTCTGCTGTAAGCGCTCTGCTACACTCAGGTTATACTGAGGTTGTCACAGCATTTGTGAATGTCTTCTTTTTTAAATTTTTTATTTTTAAAAGCTTGCTGCGGAAGTGTTTGCCCCTTTACGGTTTGTGACGTGTGGTGTGGCTCATGCTCCATCACGCAGGGCTGGCCAGAGCCCGTTGCTAATGCGGAATCAGTTTGTTCACCTTGAACAGCTGCTCAGACACCGTGCGCTTCATCATCAACCTTATTTTGGAAAGTGTAGCAGAAGTCTTCATTTTTAGTCTAGGGGGGAGCTTTTGTTTGTTTTTAAAAAATATATTACCTCCCGATGATTATAACGGTTGTGAAAAATTAATGTGAAAAATAACTAAAGAATACTTTAAAAAAAGAAGATATTCACAGAATTCATGTTACAGAACCCACAGGCAGCAGTAGTGCCACTTTCCTTTTTAAAATGATAAAAACATATATATATTTTTTTTAATCTGTCAAGGATTTTTGTGCCTTTCTATGTGACAGAAAAGAGGCCGGCCACATGACGCAGTGGTTGTGGAAGTGAGTGTGTGATCTGGAGGTTACAGGTTTCAATCCCAGATGTGACAAAGTGGGGCACAGCAGCTTAATTTCTGGGGGGATATCCAAATGAACAACCAAAAGGATAACATTTAAAAGGGATTTCCCACTGCTCAGTGAACACACGCCGGTCAGAGGCCCGAGGCGGGAGCCGAGCTCAAAGTGAGCACAGGAAACGGCCGTGTCTCTAAAGGAAGCGGCTCCTTCCAGCTGGCCGCGAGGGACGGCCCGGCCCGCCCAAGGAGGAAGCGTCCTTTTACCCCACATCCACTGCAAAGTGTTATCCACTCCGAACAACAGCAATGAGGGAGGGGGAGAGGGGAGGGGGGGAACAGTTCTGAGAGCAGGCAGCAATCATCTGTGTTCTCGTTATGCCGTGCGTACTGAAGCGTGGATTAATTAGCAGTAATGCAATTCAGCGTGCCACGTCTTATTACTGTCAGCCTGACAATCTACCCCCCATCCCACCCACACGCGCACACGCACACGCGCAAACACACACACACACACACACACACACGCACGCACGCAGGCCCACACACACCCCGTAAGGAGGGCACTGGCACTACTCCGAAGTCACATGGTCACATTCAAGGGCACCCAGATCCACTGGCCTCAAGGACTTGTACCAAGACTCTAATGGAACCTCAAGGGGGCTCTATCAGCTCTATCGCTCCTGGGGAATTACGAATGACTGTCCCCCCCCCCCAACAATAAATGCACTGTACACTGTAACACACATTGATTCCGGCTCATGCATCAATACGACACAAGTGAAGGCCCGTGACAGGACACAGATTTCAAAATGGCAGGGCCGGCACTTGGTTCCCCGCTCTCTTTCTCTCTTTATTCCTTGGGGGGGAGGGGGTTGTTTCTGGTGTTTTGCCCCCATATCCTGGCATTTCTCATCCCTCGCTACCCTTCCATTGGGGGGGATAAGTGCCACACTCAGCAGACAGGCCAGGCCAGCGGCCATGTTATTCAGACGGTTCAAGATGTCCTGGAGTGTGTTCTCAGTGTCAGAGCCGCTCTCAGGCCTGCCCGTCACTCCAGGGCCGTAGAGACGCATCAACGCACTGATGCAGGAGAAACACAGCCACGGGCCTCCGATAGCGTAGCGGTCTAACGCACCCGTATTGGCTGGTCCTTTACGAGCGTGAACTGCCTATCACGGTCGCGGTTCAAAACCCGACTGTGCCAGACCAGCCCTGGTGGGTGGCGTTTGGCCGTCTGCCCCAACGGGAGAGTGAGCCGGCATGAAGTCGCTGAGAAGCGTGTAAAGGTGACTCCAGAACGTGGGTGGGCGAATTCCGCCTCGAAGGAAGCGGAGTTTGCTGCCCTCTGAGAATTAGCTTGCCTCAGAGACGAGCGGTGAATTCCTGTGGGGAGGGCAAATCGAAATAAATAGAGGGTATAATTGGCCACTAAATTGGGAGAAAGAAAACGGGGAAAAAAAAACTGAAACCAATTTATTAAAAAAACAACATTCACTGATTCATTATGAAATTGGTGCATTTCCTCAGTGTAAGCACTCCAGCTAATGTTATTTGACAGAACACTACATCTACACTACACTACAGTATCTATAAAGCAATCATTGTTGAGAACAGGACTCTTTAGCTAAGCCTCTTGGTACAATAGTGCAAGGTCACATTATGTTAACTAAGGTAGCTGGTGCTTTTCACTTGAGAAGTTGCACTGTATGTCACTGTATAGAACTTCAGCCACACGTTGACCTTCGGAACAGAAATTTGCATAGAATTGGCTAAATTGATAGATACAAATGTCAGACTAAAAAAAAGTTTTTTTTAATTCACAGCCAGTTTTAAATCTAATACGAAGCAGTGGCGATGCTGGGGGGGTTGCTCCGTTGCGGGGCTAATTGTGTTTCTGTGGTCTGTCCTCAGGGCTTGGAGAGAACGTTACCGCATTGTGTCACTGATCACATGACAAAGAGCTACATACTCAGCAGCATGCATGCATCAGACAATTACAGCCCCCCCTCCCTTTATGGCCCACAGGCGATATCAATCTTTACTGAAGTGTGCTCCTCTGATATACACACAAGCAAACACACAGAGGCACATGTACACGCATACACAAACGCATGCGCACACACACAACACATGTACACACACACAATGCGGCACACAAACCGCACACACACACACACAAAGCCATGGAGGAATGGAGAGAACACATATGGGAATTCAGTGCCTCGGGCAAATGCATGTAATTAACTCCTCTCCAAAAGAGTACTCTGCTATTAACAACCTTCAGCAAGGCTTGAGCCAGTGCCAGGGCAGCACCCTGAAGTTTACGGTGCATATCATTATTAACTTATGTAACAACACTGCCTTACAGTGAACCATGGGGGGAAACACATTAAAATGATAACTGTGCCTACTCTGGAGGGTGATATTAAAGAGCCAAACATAAAAGGAGAATCATCGCAGCCTGAAAACAACACTCTTGCTCGATATTCCTCCACAGATAGGTACATCTACAGGACTAGTTTTGATGGAAGGCAATAGGCTCTGATAAGGAACAAGCAGCATTCATCCACTTTGGCTGCGTGCATGGTTTCAAACGGGAGGAAAAATCCCACTACAACATACTGTAGAGATCTGATAACTAACAGCTTCCAGAAACATCCGTACCTTAGTGGCACCTCTATCCATCTAAGAGGCCAACGAGATGGAAGGCTCAGAAAGTTCGACTCCGCACTGCTGATCCTCACGTGCCAGAACCACATCTCCAGGGTGAGTGGACAGCATCCGTTTCTTCGCTGGACCAGGACGGAACGCGATGTGCATCCTCTCGTTGGCTGCTTCTGTCCCCTGCTTAACTTATCGGGCTTCTGAACATCCATTCCCACCCTATCGTCCTACGTCGGGGGTCTCTAATCTTATCTGAGAAGGGTCAGTGTGGGTGCAGGCTTTCGTTCTAGCCCAGCACTAAAACACCGGATTCAACTAATCAACTACTCGTGGTCCTCAATCAAGATCTTCATTAGAAGAAAAGTTTGCATCGGCCATTCTGGGATAAGACTGGAGACCCCTGCCCTCGGTAATGCCACTTAATACATTTTCACATCAAACTAACGTTTCGGCTTCAGGGGTCGGAGACAGATCTTCCAGTGTTAAGACCACAGAGCTGAGTATCTGGTGTGCCTGTACAGTCTGTGGTACAGAAGACCACGGAGCTGAATATATCTGGTGCGTCTGTAGAGTCTGTGGTACAGAAGACAACGGAGCTGAGTATCTGCGTTTGTAGAGTCTGTACAGAAGACCACAGAGCTGAGTCTGTGGTACAGAAGACCACAGAGCTGAGTATCTGGTGTGCCTGTAGAGTCTGTGGTACAGAAGACCACAGAGCTGAGTATCTGGTGCGTCTGTAGTCTGTGGTACAGAAGACCACAGAGCTGAGTATCTGGTGCGTCTGTACAGTCTGTGGTACAGAAGACCACAGAGCTGAGTATCTGGTGCATCTGTACAGTCTGTGGTACAGAAGACCACAGAGCTGAGTATCTGTACAGTCTGTGGTACAGAAGACCACAGAGCTGAGTATCTGGTGCGTCTGTAGAGTCTGTGGTACAGAAGACCACAGAGCTGAGTATCTGGTGCGTCTGTACAGTCTGTGGTACAGAAGACCACAGAGCTGAGTATCTGGTGTGTCTGTAGAGTCTGTGGTACAGAAGACCACAGAGCTGAGTATCTGGTGTGCCTGTAGAGTCTGTGGTACAGAAGACCACGGAGCTGAGTATCTGGTGCGTCTGTACAGTCTGTGGTACAGAAGACAGACCACGGAGCTGAGTATCTGGTGCGTCTGTATAGTCTGTGGTACAGAAGACCACAGAGCTGAGTATCTGGTGCGTCTGTAGAGTCTGTGGTACAGAAGACCACAGAGCTGAGTATCTGGTGCGTCTGTATAGTCTGTGGTACAGAAGACCACAGAGCTGAGTATCTGGTGCGTCTGTAGAGTCTGTGGTACAGAAGACCACAGAGCTGAGTATCTGGTGCGTCTGTACAGTCTGTGGTACAGAAGACCACAGAGCTGAGTATCTGGTGCGTCTGTACAGTCTGTGGTACAGAAGACCACAGAGCTGAGTATCTGGTGCGTCTGTAGAGTCTGTGGTACAGAAGACCACAGAGCTGAGTATCTGGTGCGTCTGTAGTCTGTGGTACAGAAGACCGACCACGGAGCTGAGTATCTGGTGCGTCTGTACAGTCTGTGGTACAGAAGACCACAGAGCTGAGTATCTGGTGCGTCTGTAGAGTCTGTGGTACAGAAGACCACGGAGCTGAGTATCTGGTGCGTCTGTACAGTCTGTGGTACAGAAGACCACAGAGCTGAGTATCTGGTGCGTCTGTAGAGTCTGTGGTACAGAAGACCACAGAGCTGAGTATCTGGTGCGTCTGTAGTCTGTGGTACAGAAGACCACAGAGCTGAGTATCTGGTGCGTCTGTACAGTCTGTGGTACAGAAGACCACAGAGCTGAGTATCTGGTGCGTCTGTAGAGTCTGTGGTACAGAAGACCGACCACGGAGCTGAGTATCTGGTGCGTCTGTACAGTCTGTGGTACAGAAGACCACAGAGCTGAGTATCTGGTGCGTCTGTAGAGTCTGGCGCGACGCAGTCTCTCTGGAGGAGCTCTGTGGCAAGGCCTACGCAGGTGCTTGTCCTACATATCACAGATATACAGAAAGCTCGAGCGGAACCCCTATGCTCCCTCCTGGAACAATTACAACACCATCATCCACGCTTCATTTAAGACCACGCCCGAGCGCTGCCCCTCTCTTCCTAACAGAACGGAGAGCTTTTCAGCGTCCCCCCCTCCCCCTCCCGACCTCGCTCTGAGTAAAAACCATTTAAAATGTTCATGTCGCGTTCGCTCAGGGCGCTGTTGTTGGGTTGGGTGTTTTGCTGAAACGGGCGCATTATCCTCACCGACTGAAATCGCCCATCGACATACAGAACACGGCTCACGCTCTGCCAGGGCCAGGAGCTGAGTGTTACTGGGTAAGGATTACACAATGAGTGGGAAGCCATCAAGTCTCCAACGACGGATGAAACAGATTAAGGGAGAGCCACGGGCCACGGAAAGGAAACGGGTTCAATATATAATAATAATAATAATAATAATAATAATAATAATATATTCCATTTAGCAGACGCTTTTGTCCAAAGCGACTTACAGTAGTGAGTGCATACATTTTTCAGGATATGTGGTCCCAGTGGGAATTGAACCCACAACCTAAGCATTGCCAACGGCGTGCTCTACCCACTGAGCCACACAGAACCACTCACCCCTCACTCCCGGTGACTGTGTCCCTTTATTTTTTAGGGTGGGTGGGGGCTGGAGGAAGGGGGGGAGGGGGTCTGGTCCCTCGGGGATCTTGAGGACTCCCCTTTTCACCCCGGCGTTCCGACACTCCACGCCGCGTCTAGTCAGATACCGCTCTCTCCAAAGTGACATCGTTGCTTTTGGTTCTTTTCACCTGCCGTTGCTGCTCCCCCGATTACCGGAGGTGGGTCATAATGAAAATATATAATCGGCTCCTGGCCAAGTTGAATTACTCACTCATTTGCGGCGGCCGCCACCGTATAAAGAGAGGGCCGGCCCTCGGGAGGCTCCAGAAGCTGCATGAAATGGGGAGGTTAAAGCGAGAAATAGTCATTTGCTGAGGTGAGACGAGGCTTTAACGAGCGCTCAGATCGAAAAACGGGGAGCCCGAATTCTGGAATATCTCTTCAATTCTTCATTATATCCTTCAGAGGGAGCATAAAGAATGGGCTTCAGAAATAATCCACTTTAACACCGGGGAAGGGGGCGGCAATTTTAAATATATATATGAAATACGTTATAAAATACATGTTTAAATGTCATGGTGATGTTTCTGTTTGCATCGGTCGCCTTAACGTGTCTTTATAGCGCTGACCGCTTTGCGCTGGACAGTAGATGCTCTGGGTATTCTTCCATGCCTGCACAATATGCAGCAGTTCTCACCATTGGAATGCGATTGTTATTCCCACCCCTTTTGAAAGCAGACTTTTCAGATTACGGACCTGAATAACACAAGGACATGGCTCTGTTTTGCAAGTAAATCGAGAGCGAAGTTTGGGAGCGCTGGCGATCGGCGACCACGGCTGACATGATTTAAAATACAGCAAAGTGTTACAGTTGTGTAGTTCTGCACAGGGCGTGCGGGAGAACCGATAAGACACCAGATAACAAATAACATTTCAGAAATACGGAAAAGATAAATTCATTCATAACACCCACTGGTGTTTTCTACAGCGTGGGAGGGGATGAACCGTGTCTCGCGTAAAGGGGATTCTCTCTCTATGCTTTGCACCAGGACGTCCGGGATGTAAACTTTTCCAAAATTTGAAGTATCCTGATCCATTCTCAGCTTTGCTGGGTGCCAGGTGTGCCGTTTGCTGACAGTACAGAAAGTCTGCACGGGTGGGGGTACGTACAGACGTCTCAGAAGCAATACAGCTAATTGGAGCTCCGCTTAAATTTGCTGATTGCATAGACGTCTGATTTCCCATTCAAACGCGGCGGCTGGCGGCTTGGGGACAGATGCGGTGCGGCAGCGTCCTTAACCCATTCAGACCTAAAATGCCTGCTAAAAACGCCTATTAAAACCTAAGCAATTATTCTACACAACCTCTTAAAACCTGAGGGTTTTCTGGAAAAATTTAAAAAAAAAAACCCGACACCAACGTGCACTTCATTTCCCCACGTCTATTTCAGCGAATCACAGCGCATTTCATTAATCGCAAAATCGAGGCGACCTAAACGTCACTCCAGGTCTTAATGGGTTAATCAGCGCGTTTGTGGGAACCGGGGAAACCGCAAACCGACGGCTCAGAGCGCTCGTCCAATCGGTTGGGTTTTTGCTGTCCCTCCCGGCCAATCGGGTTCAGAAGACGCACGCGTCCTGTTGCTTTGTGCATGCTTTGCCCTGACGTTCCACACTTATCAGGCTCCCATTCATGACAAGTGACGAGGCGCTTTATGAAATAACCCGTCAATTAGGCGCACAAATTGGATTCCTCTCGGATTGGGGGTCTCCTCTGGCTCCACCGTCCCGTCCCCTGCTTCAGCACCAGCCCCGCGTCGTCTGTCAACACGTGCGACGCACAACACCTGACAGCGAAATCACGTTAAACCGCCAGATCATGCAAATACTTGTGTTGTAGTTTGTTCATACTTTATAACACACCTTCGAGGGCACACGCGACACACAACACCTGACAGCGAAATTACGTTAAACCACCAGATCATTGCTGTTTCATTGTTGTTAGGAAATTTCAGTTTGTCCACAACGCCTCTTATCGAGGAAGGGCATTTGTTATTCTGTCACGGCCCGCTTAGGGAAGGAACACGATGCAAAACAAGACGTATTGGTGAACGTCTGACGTCAATTATGGTGTGCGTGAGTGGCATTACCCAGCACCTGGAGGGGAAAGGAGCTTGCTTATCAGGTAAACGGCTGCAAATTTCAAACGGACTACAAACTCATCTTCAGGGACAAGGGTGACAAACAGGAGAGAGAGAGAAAGAAAAGGAGGAGAGGAAAGAGCCCGAGGAGAAAGGGCAGAAGGAGAGAGGAGGAATGTGAGAGAGGAGAGTAGGAGTGTGTGGTATATATAGAGCGGAGGGTACCTGCTGAAAGGCAGCAGATTAATACCAGAGTATCAAAGGCCTGATCGAGCAGCCAGGGTCGCCGATGGCGGAATCAGACCAGCGGGCGCTTGGGAGTGGGCAGGTTTTTTTGGCCAACCATTGCGTAGCAACCGTGTGGCGGAGGGCAACGGTGGATGGACAGACAATGCGCACGCACACGCATGCTGGGCGTAATGAATGAATGGCGTTAAAAGTGACCCCAGGATGGATGTGAGGAAGGCGTGAGAGGACCCCACTGAGGTGCCAGGATCAGGGAGAGCACAGGAGCGGCGGGGGCTGCAGGGGACCCCTGTCCTCGTTTCAGACCCCGCTCTGAGGGCCCAACGGGGCACTAATCTTCACACAGCGCTTTAATTAGATTAGAAAGCCTTGATCAACACAAACCCCTGCTTCTTTTCAGGGCTCTCTTCATTTACATCATCATAATTAGTCTTTTCCAATTATCAGTTCTCTCTCTCTCTCCCTCTCTCTCTCTCTCTCTCATATAGGTTATATCTGGTAATTGTACCATCTGTATGCAAATATGAAACTTTATTTCCATAAAGGTCATCAACCTTAATGACAATGATGGGCATACACAATGAATTCAGATTTTTATGATTTTTTTTATGATTAAGATTTATGATTACTTTTAGCATATGTAGGTGTCGATTAACAACAGCAAAGCACTTCTCCAATCAGATAGCTTTGATGTATATCTTCGTAGATATCTTCATAATGAAATCAGATTTTGGAGAATTCAATTGCAGAATAATTATTATTATTTTTTTAAACACGACAGAAGCAAAGCAAAAAAACAACAACCAAAAAACAACAAAAGTTTTAAAAAATGCCGTTTTGCTCCTTAGTCAGCGGAAAGATAAAAGCGGCCCTGCACTGTGGTCTGAATGTTTGCCTCAGCATGGGACTGATGGCAAAGCCATTCAAATGACATCGTGCTGTGGATGATTACACACGATGGTGCTTCACACTGAAACCACAGAGAATTCCCTCTGGGGGGGGGGTAAACGTGGCAAGCCAGAGGCAAGGGTTTCTACGGGAACGCTTTCACACGGGGGCAAAGCACAAACAGGTCCATCGTGAGAAGGGCTCTGGGGTACAGTGGCCTGGTACAGCAGGTGGCTACGGGTTCACATCCCAGGGGAGAACAAGGCACTGCTGGGAAACCCAAATAAACAACAACCTGCAGCAAACAAACGCATGAAAGCCTCACCGCTTAGCTCATCTAACACTGTAGCGTGTCAATTATTTCAGCTCAATAGAGTTCAATGGCAAAAAGACAAGAAAAAAAGGTGGCCGTTAATGGATAAGATTACTACACCTGTGAAATGTGTAGAAAGCTTGAATAATACGCCTGTCCATAAAATATCATAAAAAACGTTGACGTGTTCGTGCGAGATTTGTGGCCCACGTCCGTCCCTGAGCAGGACAGCCACGCGGAGGTAAGCAGTTTGCCCTGGACAAACGAGAGCGCAGTTCGCTCCCTGAGCAAACTTTAATGAGCAGTTCTGTAAACCCACAGAGTCCACTACATCGCCTTAAAACTGCTCTTAATGGAACACATGACTCTGCAGCTTGGGCTGGGAGCGCTACCACTGCCAGGGGAGAAATAAGGGGGAGCGAAAAGGAGAGGGAGAGCTTGTCATCTTAATATCACACTGTCCAGCAATTGTAAAGTAAGCCGAACTGGCTCTTACGTCTTGCCAGTCTCAACCCCCCAGCAGTGAGATGCAGTGGAGATGCAGTGAGACGCAGTGAGACGCAGTGGAGATGCAGTGAGACACAGTGGAGACGCAGTGAAGACGCAGTGGAGATGCAGGGAGACGCAGTGGAGATGCAGTGAGACGCAGTGGAGACGCAGTGAAGACGCAGTGGAGACGCAATGGAGACGCAGTGGAGATGCAGTGAGACACAGTGGAGACGCAATGGAGACGCAATGGAGACACAGTAAGACGCAGTGGAGACGCAGTGAGACGCAGTGGAGATGCAGTGAGACGCAGTGGAGATGCAGTGAGACGCAGTGGAGATGCAGTGAGACGCAGTGGAGATGCAGTGAGACGCAGTGAGACGCAGTGAGACGCAGTGGAGACACAGTGGAGATGCAGTAAGACGCAGTGAGACAGTGGAGACGCAGTGGAAACGCAGTGGAGATGCAGTGAGACACAGTGGAGACGCAGTAAGACGCAGTGAGACACAGTGGAGATGCAGTGAGACGCAGTGAGACACAGTGGAGACGCAGTGGAGATGCAGAGAGACGCAGTGGAGATGCAGTGGACGCAGTGAGACGCAGTGGAGATGCAGTGAGACGCAGTGGAGACACAGTGGAGATGCAGTGGAGCCAGAGGTCTGTGGGCGCGGACGCATCCTTTCATGCTGGTGGTGAGCCGAGAGCCGTGTGATACTCTGAGAACAAAACACCCACGGACTCCCGACAAATCGGCTTGAGAGGTTTGTCCTGGCGCCTCTCCTCCTCCTCATTCTTCAGAATAACCCAGAGAGGAGCGAGAGAGGGAGAGAAAGAGAGAGAAGACGGGGTCGCCCTAGAAAAGGCTGGAGATCCCCCCCCGCCGATTCAAGAGATGCCCCCTTGCTCGTTTGGCCAATAATGAAAATGGCGGTGTGTGGGAAGGGAAAAGGGGTACGATCGAGATCTCAAAGAGAGCAGAGTAAATCAATCAAGCGTAGGAGGCAGGTGCCTTCCACAGAGATACTCAGCAGCGCTGACTAGATGGATATGCTCCCTGCAGATTGAGATTGCTGTCTGTAATGTATTTGCTTACCCCGTTCTGCAATATGAGGATGGATGTTTTCATGTATCCCGCAGAAATTGATGACATCACCTGTTTCCCTGTGCCGTGCTGTGGTTATCGGACAGGCGTTAATGTAGACTGATGCATTTCTACGTCAACCAATTGGTTTCCACCAGTCCTTTAAAATATATATATATATTTTTTTTTTTACAATAAAATGACTGAAGGATCTCCAGAGCAGTGCCACTGAAGTGCTGGATCAGGTGGCGGTGATCGATGCGACGGACAGACAGAAGTGAAAAGTGTTTGCGACGTTATCCTCAGCTCGCGGGAGGAGGAGTGCAGCTGGGTGGTAAAGGCACTTGGCCCAGAAAGTCGCGGGTTCCAATCCTCGAGGCACAGCAGCTGTACCCTTGAGCTGTTTCGCTATTCCCGGGGCGGCTTTGCCAGCGCAACCACGCAAGCGCTCGATCTTTAAAACGCAACTAAGCGTGTCAGATGAGAAGCTGAATAAAAAAAAAAAGTGAAAAAGCTGAAACAAGCTTCCGTTGATAGCGCCTCATCCTGTAACCTGGATTTGCGCTCGAGGAATCGGATCGCTGCGGCGGCGGCGGCGGCGGCTTTGTGGAGCGTGAGTAAAGCGGGAGCGCAGAGAGAGAGAGAGAGAGAGAGGCGCTGTGACACCTGGGCGAGAGAGTCGGCGGGAACGCGGCGTCGGTGGCTTTCTCACTCGACTCACCGCTCACACTTCCTCCTGGACCGGCGCTGCTGTCAGACCCCAGCAACATCCGCATTGCCCTGCCTTCCTGCGACGCGATGGCCGACCGGCCATCATGCTTGTAACGAAGAAACCCCCTGTGCAACTCTGTCTCTCTCTCTCTCCCTCTTTTCCTCACATAAAAGCCCAAGGTTCAGAGAAGTTGGCCAACTCTGACATACCTTTTCAACTCGGTGTTCTGCACACAAACATTTCTCTAACACAAGACTGGGTGTGTGTCAACGATTAGAAGCATCAACGGGCCATCGGACGTACAGGTGGAAACAACCCCAAACAGACCCCACGGCCCATGTGCTCCAACAGGTTTGTAAGTGCAAAACAAAAACCTTTCCCTGGGTTCACGGTCTTTCACAACAGCACGGTTTGCCGTTTGAAATGCCTACTGCCAATACAGCACAAAAAAACATTAGCATATATATGTGTTTTCTTTTGTAAACCCCATGGAACCTGAAAGAATAATGACCTTACAGTGAGAAGCTTTATTTAAATTATTGTTATTCTTTTATTTAAAGCAACCCCAGTCTATTTTCCCCTTCTTCTAAATAACATTTCCCTAAAAGTGCGATGTGCGCTCCACAGGGTGCCGTTGCCATGTGAAAGACCTCCGCTGCCGATTATGGCAGGACAAAAAAACAAAGAAATTGACATTTATTTTTTTGTTTTAGGTGCTTTCGTTGGCAGCGCACACCGATGCTGTTAACGAAAGGCAGTTTACTCACAGCGGCTCGTTAAAATGTCACTTAGACATCCGGTCGGAGCGGGGATGAACCAAATGATCACATTTCATCTGGTTTCTATAAAAGTCTGTAGGCGTAGAATATGAACCAGGAGGCACATTACGGGGTCATATGAGGGACTTCTGTGAGGTGGACGTACAATTTTGAAGCACGCTGCACTGCTACACACTTCACCCTCCAGGGATTGATGACACGTGTTACTGGAATTAACTGAAAAACCAGTGAGCGCTGCTGTCGCGAGACTTGATTTGACAGCAAGTGACGTCAAGCTCGTGATTTAGAAAGACGGACGGACCTATAATAATAATAATAAACGCCATTTAGCAGACGCTTTTATCCAAAGCGACTTACAGTAGTGAATGCATACATTTTTGTGGCCCCAGTGGGGATTGAACCCACAACCAAAGCGTTGCCAATGCTGTGCTCTACCACCTGAGCCACAGAGAACCACACCTAGACCCAATTTTGGAAGTCTACCTTTTCAAGGACAGCGGGATATTTGAGAACTTTCCAGGATAAGTGTATTTTAAGGAATGTTGGAGGACGGCGAGACCCCATGTGGGGTGGGTGTGGTACCCCAAAACTCACCTTCTCCTTCCTCTGCCGGGCCGCCTCCTCTCCCGATACCAGGGTCTTGTAGTAGGAGCTTCGCTCGGCTGTAAAGTGCACCTTGGAGAGGGCGTGTTCCACCAACGCCACTGAGAGGTTGAGCCCGTCGATGTGGAGCCAGCCAATGAAGTTCCCCGCCTTGTCCATACTCTCTACCTCCACCTCCACCTGAGAGAGACAGAGAGAGAGAGAGAGAGAGAGAGAGAGACAGAGAGAGAGAGAGAGAGAGAGACAGAGAGAGAGAGAGAGAGAGGGAGATTTAGCCTCTACCAAGCTGACCATTGCAGACCATTACAAACCGGATAGTTCTGGTTCCGGATGCGCATTGGTCAATCATACTTCCTGGCAGTGCCGACAGTCACGATGCAGCGCGGCTAAATAGAACGTTCGTCCCCTCTCATAAACAACCAAAACACTGAATTTTTAAATCTCATTCAGCCGCATTGGTACAACGTCCTGCTGTTAACTTCAAAACAACAATGAACAGAGAAACGAACAAGCTCGTTGCTTAGTGACTGAATAACTTAATTTTCTGAGTTTATATGGATCTCTCTGGATGGATCTGCTTTAGTTTAAGTTTTTTTTATTTTTTATTAGCATAGCCAGAAGATGGTCCGTACTGTGAAGCAGTGACCACGCATGGAGCACGCATGGAGCGCGCATGGAGCACGCATGGAGCGCGCATGGAGCGCGCATGGAGCACGCATGGCTCATTACCGCTGGCACGCACTAGCTCGCCCCGGCATGGGTGTCAGTGGAAACCGCTAACGGGTGCCGTGCTACCTTTCCTTCCACCTGCCTGCTTCAGCTCTTTCCCTGGAGCGCTCCTCTGCTAGGCCGCATCGCAGCAACAGGACCTTGCGGATTACGGACAGCGTGGGCGAGCGTGACGTTTGTAAAACACACCCCACGGTGTTACTACGGGTCGAGGGGACGACACTGTGAGTCACCCAACGCTGTCAGGGTGTGTTGTGTTGTGTGACAGCGCGCTGATGTCCCCAGGGCAGAAAGGAGACTCGCTGACAGCTGATGCTGCAGGAAACGCTGGGGAGCGGGGAGCGTGGAGCAAATCTCCCCCACATCAGCCTCGGGTGGGCCACTGCTCTGTCCTCTGTGCACACTTCCTCTGGGACTCTTCTGACAATGTTTTTATTATACTATTAAAATATATGATTACACGAGAGCACACGCCTGAGAGCACCCAGACTCTGATTGGCTGAAGCAGGGAGGGGGACAGGGCGATTGGTTACTCTTGCAGTATGTTTACCAGGTGATCGCAAACCAATAGCTTGGTTCGGTATAAAAAAATATATGAAGCATCATTTTTTAATCGCTCATATCAATATGCTGGAGAACCAAACGGCCCTGTGTGCATGCGTGCGCGTGTGTGTGCGAACGTGAGTGCGTGTGTGTGTGTGTGTGCGTTTGGGGTAGGGTTCACATCCCTTGATGCTGAACAGCACACCAGTTCCTGCAAACTCCGCCCACACAAATCAACAACCCTCAAACCTTTGTGCAGCATGCAGCCCAACATGCTACCTACAGGCCTGCAGCAGCAATACGGCAAACCGTCCAATCACACCGTACAGGAACGTTGTGCTAATGTGGTTCAGCGGACTATTTTGTCTTCCGTTATTTATTTTATTATATTTTATCTTTCTAATCAACTCAAATGCCGGACTGACAGCAGGAACTCGGGTCAATAAATCAAATGATGCCAGTATTGATCAAAGCTTTCCCAAGCGGTGGCAGCGAGCCACAATAGAAGGTAACAGACTCCATTCAATGACAAATCTGCCAGTGTGATGTCCGCAGCATACGGACACGTCTAATCCGCAGCTCGTCGAAACCTCCCGTCAGCTGAGAGCGCTTCAGCGTCACGAGACGAAAAGCCCAATACAAATGCAATCAATTATTGTTATTATTATTATTATTATTATTAAGGATGAATACGCGGGTGAACTTCAACACTGAAGTATGACAATATCATTTTGTAATGCACACTGCTGCAACTACAACTAATAATTGCAATGAGATCGCTACTAATACTAATAACGATGCAGCACTGCCTAGTTCTGCTCGTGAGCTCTGTGAACATTAAGGAGTCTTCCTGCGTTACTCCAGGGGTCTGACTTGCAGAAACACCAGAGGAAGGCAAGGTGTTATCATCAAAGTCCTGGAGTTATCACTAGATTTGTTTGTGCATGCCCCCCCCAAAATAAATAAATAGAAAATCTTTAATGAATTTTAATTAAAGCTGCTGACATCAGAACAAATTAAAAAATCTTCACTTTGGGGACTAAAACTGCTTACACTCACAAATTATTTGTTCATTATGAGATTTTGTTTCATAGACAAAAATGACATGAAATATTGATTCCTCCCACCCTCCTCCTCTTTTTTTGACGGTGTGAGAGCGGGCAGGTGCGTGGAATGGAAGCTAAAAGCCTCGTAATTAAGACGGCAGCCGCCTCACCCTGCGGCCTCCTGGGACGCCTGATGGGAATTAATTCAGCAACCGCACTGCATCGTGGGAAATAGAACTTTTTTTTGTTCGCGCGCTCGAGAGAAGAATCAAAACCTCGATTGAGAAGCGATGGTGATCGCCGCCCCGCACGAACGAGGGGAGGAAAGCGCCAAGCTGCTCTTCTCAAAGTCCTTCCCTAACCTCGACTCGCCTGCCCAGAGTGGGCAGGGAATGCTGGGAAATCTCGGGCCTGCTGGATCAAGGTGTATTTTTCTCTAATTTAGGTCAGCTGGGGCCTGAGGGCAAAGCTAATTAGCTCTTCACCTGTCTGCAGTCTGCACACATCCCCTCTGCGGGGGAGGGGGGAGGAAGATCTCCACCGAACGAGCGCTGAATTACCCACCTCTGACCGCCCCCACCACCCCCCCCAGGCACACCCACACAAGCACTGTGACTCCCAGGGTGACCCCCCCCCTTCTTCAGCAAAATTAAAAATCCTTCCAGTCTCCTCCCTGCTGACACACACACGGCAGGGGAGGGCTCTTATTTCTCTCCCCTGACAGAGAGAACAGAGCGCACGCATCCTCCTTCTGCTGTCTCTCCTCTCTCCTCTCCTCTCCTCTCCTCTCCCCTCCCCTCCTCTCCTCTCCTCCCCTCCCCCCCTCTCCCTCTCCCCTCCCCTCCCTCTCCTCTCCCCTCCCCCTCCCTCCCTCCCCCTCCTCTCCCCTCCTCTCTCCTCCTCTCCTCTCCTCTCCTCTCTCTCCTCTCCTCTCCTCTCCTCTCCCCTCTCCTCTCCTCTCCTCTCCTCCTCCTCCCCCTCCCTCTCCCTCTCCTCTCCCCTCCTCTCCCCTCCCAGGGCCCTTGAAGTTAGTCACTCGGCAGTCCCCTTACTCCCTGCATCCAAACGTCAAGCGGGGGAGGGCTACAGCTGTGTCCTACTACACAGGAAACAGGCAAACAGGCATCCATCCACACTGTTTCCACTTCTGCTCTGTCCCCTCCACCTCCCAGGACTTTCAAAAATGGAACCCCGAACGATCTCATCACATTTGATTTAATATTGCACTTTAATATTGGAACTCTTCACATATTTCTCCATAATGGGGGAGGGGGTGGGCCAAACTGTATTGAAAATATGAAATGCAAAAGAGCGCTTTGGTTGTACAAAAGGTGCCCGACAAATAAAGATTTGTTGTATTATTATTACTACTATTATTATTATTAGCTAATCACCTGGAGGGATGTTTTTTTTTAAAGCCGTGGCTTGTGTTCAAGCCTTCCAGCTACGGTGCACATGAGAGAAGCTCAAGGACGAGAAACCTCAAGGTCACAGCACAAGATCACAGCACAACCCATCACTAAAGCATTTGCCATTACAAAGAAGAAAAAAAAACTATTAGCAGGAGATGAAGCCTTTCGATCGGAAACCGAGGAAAAGGCGGCTGAGTGCTCATTGGTCTAATCCCAGCACAAGGGCAGCTCGAATCGGCCAATTAAACCAAAAGTCGATTGCGCAAAATTCCATCCCACCCATTTATTTTATAATGACAGAATTCTACTTGATTTCACTGCTTGATTTATTTTGATTTATTATTTATTTATGTTTTTTTTTACACTTTTGCAATTGATCACGTGTGCCCTGAGGAGCTGAATAATTGTTTTACGGCCCGGATACATAATTCACCCAGAGTTCAGATGGCGGACTGGACGCATGCACAGATGACAGAGGCAGTGGGGCGATTTCCAAAAGCATCACGTGTTAAATGACTGTGATTGCCGCCTGGAGCTCGGCTGACCACACGCTTCCGTCACATACTCCCAGTGACAGCCGATCGCTCCTGTAAGACAATCGCAATAAAACACTTTTCTAATCATGGGAAATTTTAATGTGCGGCACTGGCGAGGGTAAGAGTGTTTCTCCCTAAAGAAGATAACGGGGTCCAGGCTATCGTGTGTTCATGAGGGTGTAGTGCATGCACGCACACACAAACAGGCAACACACGCACCCCCAAACACACACACACACACACACACACACGCACGCACAAGCACACACGCACGCACGCACACACACACACTCACTCACAGGCATAAGCGCACACTCACCACAGGCGTTGATTGGTAATGAGATTCCCCTCTCTGCCTCGGCTGCTTATTATGAATAACTTAATTTGCCACATATAAGAGATCATAATGGACAAGGAAACCGACAGCCTCGCACATTTAAAATAACAGAGGAGGCCGTTTACGTTCCAACGCTAACGATAACAAATAGAGCCCCCAAAACAACATAAATAAACGACCAGCGGCAAGAGAAACAAGCAACTTAAAACAGAACCGTGCCTGCTGAACTCTGGCCAGGGCACTTAAGCCAACGGTCACCTTTGAAAATGCTCACGACTCCACGATGGAACACTTGGCTCACAGTGCTATGGCCGAGGTCATTATCAGACTGCTACCTGTCCGTATCAGTGCTTTAAGTAGTGTGACTACTGCGGTTGACCTAGTCCTTGTGTGTATGTAATGCAACTGGACTTTATGCCTGCCCTTGCGCTGCTAATGCTACCTCTCGGTCTCCCTTGTAAAAGGACCGATCACGCGGACGGGGCAATCACGGTCACGTGGACGGGCCAATGGGAGCCACCCTTGAGCCTCGCGGCACGCCCGTTTGCCATGGCGAGACCACCTGACCTGAGGTGACCCCCTCTGGCACTGCCGCAGGGCGCCGACGCCCTTATTTCTCAATCCAGTGTGTGCAGAATACACACACGCACACGCACACACACACACACACACACACACACACACACACACACACACACACACACGCACAGACAACACACAAACACACACACACACACACACACAAACACACACACACGCACGCACAAGCACACGCGCGCGCACACTCACTCACAGGCATAAGCGTTGCGTTGATTGGTAATGAGATTCCCCTCTCTGCCTCGGCTGCTTATTATGAATAACTTAATTTGCCACATATAAGAGATCATAATGGACAAGGAAACCGACAGCCTCGCACATTTAAAATAACAGAGGAGGCCGTTTACGTTCCAACGCTAACGATAACAAATAGAGCCCCCAAAACAACATAAATAAACAACCAGCGGCAAAGAGAAACAAGCAACTTAAAACAGAACCGTGCCTGCTGAACTCTGGCCAGGGCACTTAAGCCAACGGTCACCTTTGAAAATGCTCACGACTCCACGATGGAACACTTGGCTCACAGTGCTATGGCCGAGGTGATTATCAGACTGCTACCTGTCCGTATCAGTGCTTTAAGTAGTGTGACTACTGCGGTTGACCTAGTCCTTGTGTGTATGTAATGCAACTGGACTTTATGCCTGCCCTTGCGCTGCTAATGCTACCTCTCGGTCTCCCTTGTAAAAGAGGCAACCGATCACGCGGACGGGGCAATGGAAACGAGCGGTAGGCAAGCGGTTGGACGGGCCAATGGGAGCCACCCTTGAGCCTCGCGGCACGCCCGTTTGCCATGGCGAGACCACCTGACCTGAGGTGACCCCCCCTCTGGCACTGCCGCTTAGGGCGCCGACGCCCTTATTTCTCAATCCAGTGTGTGCAGAACCAAGGCAGGGAGGAGATGAAGCCACGGCTTCTAGAGACACGTCTCCCATGAATACACACACGCACACGCACACACACACACACACACACACACACACACACACAGACACTCACACACACGCACACAGACAATACACAAACACACACACACACACACACTCAAACACACACGCACGCACACAGGCAAACCGAAGCACAGTCTCCATATAAAGACGACCGCACACTGCCACGTTGACGTTTGCGTCAACACCAAACCTGCACACACGGCTTACGGAGGACATGCAAGAGACAGACAAACAAAGGAAAAAAGCCCTTTAAATACACACAAAAAAAGGTACATGCTTGAGATGTACCCCAACGTTCCTCCAGAAGCACCTACAGTGCTGTTCAGAACCACCAAGTCCTGCCTGCTCAGCTCCATGCCTGCTTGTACTGTGTAATAAAATAAACTAAAGGAAAGCAGTGCACTATGGTGTTATTTACAGGCTCTGGAAGCACACTACTTTGAGCTCCCTCAGTCACAATCTGAGTGGGTGTGTGTGTGTGTGTGTGTGTGTGTGTGTGTGTGTGTGTGTGTGTGTGTGTGTGTGAGATTCTGGGATTTAGGGAGACTCCATGCTCCACACTCTTCAGTGAGGCAGCTAAGCTGATTAATGTTTTGTTGTTTCTTTTTAATGCTATTTCAGTGAGAGATCTCCCCTGATCGCAGACACAAAAGTGCTTCAGCTCCAGAGGTACAAAATTGCGGGCGGACCTCGACGCACCAACTACAGGATCATATTAGCGCAACATAAAATCCTAACAAGAGATTCCGTTTTTCCCTAAATACTAATTAGTACGCATTTGTTAGGGCTTATTTTCCACATTACCAACAACAAAAAAAGAAACCCAACGCCTGAGGATGAATTAAGACAAGCTTGTGGAGTGTGGAGTGTTTTCACAAGGCGGTTTCATTCGCATCCCTCAGCAAACTGTCGACGAAAGCAAAGCAATTCTCCAGCAGTTCAGTCAACTAAAACAGGAGACAACAATTTATGATTATTTATGAATAATTCTGCTATCGTCTTTCATGACCAGGGATCAGTACTTTACAAACGTTGGCAGACGGCTCCACTGATCTCAATCACAGGACAGGCGAACGGGAGCCCCACAACTTGAGCACAAGTTTCCCAGGCCCATTAAAGGAATGGACTAAGGATTAACCGCCCATTAAACTCAAATATAATGCTTCATACAATCAGAGAAGACTGTATGTGAAGTGAAGTTCCATGGCTTCTAATTTGCGTCAGCGATTCGGGGATGACAAGCGGTATGCGTCCTCGTTAATTTCATGAATTATAAAATATGCCAGTAAGGTTTCCTCTACGTACATATTATTATGAGTACTATAAAACAACCAACAATGAACAAGGAAATGAGATTTTTTTCTTCTTCTCTGTTGTTGATTTGCAAGCAAGTCGAGATTTATGCGGTGTGTAAAAGCCATAAATGGCAACAGTGAACACCGGGGGGGGGCAGAACGGAAGGGAGGAACACGTGGGGCAGTTGGAACAGAAAGCGATGCGCCACGCATTTGAATTTCACTCGGAATACGAAAAAGAGCCATCTTCAAATACCTCCTGTCGGTTCTTTTATGCGATGCTATATTGATTTCCCCACTCCTACCACCTTAGGGGAGCGCTGCCTTGGCCCGGCTCCTGCTTTATGCGAAACGGCGTTTTAGCCGAGGAAAGCAGCAGAGCAAACGTTCTCCTCGGGGAAACCGCGGCGGGGCGACTGTGAATCGACTCCCGGGCCGAGGGGAGGGGGGCATTACTTTACAGCCCCCTGATCTGAACGCACAGGCGGAAGGAATCGCGCTCGCCATCCCAACGGGGGTAATAACATGCTTTCTATTCTTCTTTTTCTCCTTTCTTTCTTTCATTCCCCCCCCCCATCAGTATGAAAATAATTCTGACCTTAATTGCACGGGAATGTTGTTAAAGCTGAGGTGCATTCCTTTCAACCCCAAAAAACCAAAACACTTTCTGACATGACTGCTGGTGGTGAAGCCAAGGGGGGAGGGGGAGGGAGAGGGAGAGAGAGAGAGAGAGAGAGAGAGAGAGAGAGAGAGAGAGAGAGAGAGAGAGAGAGAGAGAGAGAGAGAGAGAGAGAGAGAGAGAGAGAGAGAGAGAGAGAGAGAGAGAGAGAGAGAGAGGGGAAGAGGAAGAGGCTGCCAAACAGTGCCCGTTAATGGTTGAGTGTTTTTTGGGGAGTTGTTTATTTATACATTTTTTTGCCATGTCACCGTTGGCTCCTGAGGAGAGCCCAGACAGTGCTGGCCAGGGTTCACCTCCAGCTCATCGAGAGGAATTCGCAGTTTGTCAAACCGGGGATAGACTACGATTAAGGGAGAGGGGGGGGTGGGGGTAGAGAATAGGGAGCAGAGGAATGGTCCAAATGTGTTTCTGTGGCCGAGAGCAATGGGATGGATCTCCAATGACCCATTTAGAATGGCACTGACAGAGAACCTCCGTCTGGAGTCAGGCCTGGGCTCTCTGTGACGAATAGAGATGGGGAGAGCAGCGCCATTTGAGGTAATCCCCTTGGCAGGGAATAAATGTGCCCCAGACCCCCAGCACGGGAGGAGTGTCGGGAACCTAAGCCGCCACCGCGGCCCCGAGCCGTTTCTGATTCCACCCCCTCCGTCTGGTGCACCTCGTGGTCAGGTTTCAAGACGGCACATTTGCCTTAACCTGAATTTTTAGAAAGCCCTTCCCACGACCCTCCCCCTCCCCCTCCGCCCCGGCTTAGAGAAACAGAGACGAGAGGCACAGGAGGACTTTCAGCGGCAATGACCGTCGGCTCCCTCGCGGCACTTTGAGCGTTTACTCATTAAATAAGGAGATTCAATCAACTGGGGAAGACTACCTTTACTGGGGAAAACCTCCCCCACCTCCTCCTGCTGCCCTGCCATGTCCTGAAAGGACTGTGGAACAGGACAAAAGGGCACAGTGATCGCTACCATCCTTCTCTAGCCATTAACCCAGCTCCACTAATCAGGCTGCGTTTGATGTTCCCAGTACAGTTGGGAAAAAAATTAATCAAATAAAAAATGAACAGCTACAGTGTTCAAGACATCTGCTGCGCAGTTAGAGAACCGCCTCTTGGGAGAAAGAGGAATATTAAGTTGTTAGGCTAACGAAGCCCTCGAAAACCCTTGAGCTAGAATGCCCTGGAGAGAGAGCAATTTGCTGACTCAAGTGTAGTCAAGTGTACCATAAAGATGCCATTTCAGCTCAACACATTTATAGATCTACACAAATCTATTTCCTTGACCAGACCATTTTCCAAAGAATGAATCAAACAATATATATATATATTTATATACAAATACAAATATTTAATTTTGCTTGATCTAAAAACTTATAGTATACTTATGAAGTGTACTCAAAATAAATTGTACCAACAAATAAAATAAACAAAGTGCAGATGTACATTTAAACTGACATTTAAAAAAGAAATTTGGAAGGACAGAATTCCCCTCCCCAAAACATATATATTTTTAAAATATATTATTAATTTATTATATTTTAATTTTATAAATTTTTTCTCCCAATTTAGTGTCCAATTGTACCCTATTTGTAAAATTTTCCCTCCCCCTCAAGCCCGCCGCCCGCCTCTACGGGAAAAGCTGCTACCCCGAGGCCGGCAATGACCCGCTTCCTCCGAGACGGAACTCGCCTATTTGTTTTGCTCACAGGGAAGCCCTCCATCCTTCTTTGCGAGCTGATGCCGGATCTCCCTCCCCCCTCCCCGCCAGCTCCCGGGCTGTAACAGCCGGATATTGAACCCCGGCTGCAGTGGGCAACCTGCATTCCGAATGAATGCCTTTACCGTTACACCACCCGAGGCCCAGATTTATTCATTCATTAAAAAATTATTAGTATTTTTTTTTAGGGAGCACATGTTAGCATTGCCTAAGATTTCCATAAACGGCACTGTTACATTTGTTGGCAGGAGTGCTGTGAAGGTGACAGAGCGCAAAGCGCCGCTCAGCGGGAAGACGTCTCAGCACACCTGAGTCACGCTAATCACCGCTCTCCGGAGGTGCGGAGGGAAAGAAGGGAAAGGAAGTGATGTCATGGAGCTGGGTGGCATTGACTGCACAGGGGCCGTGACCGCTTAAATGAAATCTGTCCCTGACCTCCCCCCACCTCGTCTCCGATGAATCAAATGACTCCGGGCACAACTCAATTAGCCGCGATAAAGAACGCACAGCTTTTAAGAGGACAAATTCAATTTTCTGTTCTGCGTCTCAACCTGCTCTGTAACCAGGGTTACTCAAATCACGGTCCTTGTGGGCCAAGCACTGATGTTTTTCCACCCTCCCTTTACCTGGTCAGGTGTGAAGACTCTCGGGCCAATCATTTGCACTAATGGTTCAATTACCTACCTAAGAGAAAGGAAAACCAGGAACAAATTTGGATTGGTGGGCCAGATTTGAGTAACCCTGGTGTATGCAATCAAAACACAATACGCTTTGCCCCGGCAAGCAATGCATGCATGGAAATTTGGTGTAAAATGTGCATTGTTGTGCTTCTTATATATTTTTACAAATTGCTTAAGTTTGTTTGTAAAAAATGAAGGAGAAGGCACATTGCATTAAGATTGAATAAGGGTGGGCATGTCACTCACCCTTTACGTTTTTCATTTTAAATGAAATGAAATGAAATAATGCTTCTGATCCAAACTATTAGTTAGTGGACAAAATCCTACATATTTAAAAAAACTCATTTCCCATTGACAAGTTCGAAGACGACTTCGAATTCAGAGGGATGGCACCGTTTGACAGGCAGTAGGGGCAGCAAATAAATGTTGGAAAACTAGAAATGTTTAGAGAGAAAAAATAAATAAAATAAACTTAATTCAAAGCACAACATTGAAAAGGTGCTCTGGGCTGAATGGGACGGAGAGCAGATAGATTTCGGTGATAAACCTCAGCCACCACCCCCCCTACTATGGAAATGCGTATCGACCGCAGTGGACCTGGCCCACACCTGCATGTAGCGTTTGTACGTGGCTATGAGGTACGCTGCACAGAGAGCAGCCTGTATATACACCCATCTTCTCTCCTCCCTGTGTGGCTTCTATTTCATCCCTTCTTCCAATGCCAGGTCTGTCCCAGGGAGTCAGAACAGCATTGCTCTTCCCCATCTCTGTCTCTCACTCCTCTCTCGCTCTTGTTCTGTCACCCACACTCTGCCTGCCTGCCTGCCTCTCCCCACCTCCTATCTCGTCATCTCTTATACTGCTCTCCCCACTTAACTTTTTCACCCCCACTTCTTCCCCCCCCTCCTGTTCTCCCGCACTCACTCTCTCCCTCTGACACCCCCCTCACACCCAGCCTGTCCCTCTCTCTCTCTGGCTGATCCAGAGATCTGCACTCTGGTAATGGAGTTTACAAACCGCGGCTCAGTCTGCTCCTCACTAGGCACGAGCTGAAAACTAATCTTTCACTTTCAGAGAGGCAATAAAACAAAACCAGAACACATTAAAACACGCTGTGAGCCCCACAGTCAAAGTTAAGACGTTTTATCACTTATTTTTCTTTGTGGTTGTCCTCCTCTCTAGAGTGGGAGCTCGTCGATCGACTTGCCATTTCAAACAAAGGAAGTTATATGAAGCCAAAACAAAGCCTCTTACCATTCAACATTAAACCCCCCAAAAAAACAGACTGGCTTCGCTCTTCATCTTTGAATTCATGCTCGGAGTCCAGGGATTTAAGAGCTGGGGTACAATTTGGGTCAAGAGAAGGACAGCTACTGAAGACAGCCAAAATGGATTCATATTGGTATATCTTACAAGCTCGCGGATACAGAGAAGCTTGTAAAAAGACATTATCTTTACTTTCTACACGAGCCCGCCTCATCAGTAAACACTTCCACTGGGACAACGGCTCCTGGCTACCGAGTTCAAAGAAAGAACATCTAAGCGGCAGAAAGGGGGCCCGATTCCAGTTTCTTCAGTAGAAAGAAAAGATAATTAACAATATAAGAAGGCACGCGGTCTCTGGTCGGATCCATTTTATAGATTACCTAATGCATTGGCCTCCTAATAGCACAAGAACGGCACTAATGCAAATAGAGAGTTAATGAGCTTTTTAATTAAGGTCGGCCGTAAGTGACAAGTGGCAAAACGAATGGGTTAAATATCATTAAGATATAAACAAGATTAATGAAATGTGAATTGTCACTCACACAAAGGCAGATTAAAATTCTGCGAGGTAAGAAGTCTAATTAAAAACACCTAATCCCGTTTTCAGCTATGACACTGGCACAACGGCGAGTCCTCGAGCGGCGAGGGGGCGAGAGGGCCGGAATGGGGTTCCGCAGTCCGCAACGCCAGAGGAGCCATTGTGATTGGTCCGTGACATCCTCCTCTCTGAGCTTTGGGCGAGTCAAGCGCGAGTTCGCCATCCACAACGCCCGTGCGGTCTCATCAAAAGCATCGTCCGAGTGATTCCCACACCACTCCGCCCGTTCCCCCGTTCGGTCGTATCCTCCCATCTGTCGGCAGTGTAGTGTAATGGTTAGGGAGCTGGGCTTGTAACTCAGAGGTCGCTGGTTCAATCCCCAGGTGGGGCACTGCCATTGTACCCTTGAGCAAGGTACTTAACCTGAATTGCTTCAGTAAAAATATCCAGCTGTATAAATGGATTGTATGTAAAGAAATGTATACTGTAAGTTGCTCTGGAGAAGAGCGTCTGCTAAATGCCTAAAAATGTAAATGTAAAATGTCTCGTGTGACAATTTTATCCTCCGAGTACGCTTTTAAGGAGGGCGGCCGTTACAATATTGATTTGGAGGCTTCCATTTCCTCTCCCGCTTTTATGAAATCTCGCGGAATCGTATTCCGTTTGATCCCGGCTAATGATCCATACTCTCCCGTATCGGAAAACCAGAGGCTCCCCGGGGAATTCAGGCGTCTGCCGTTATTGCCTTTGATCAAGAGCGAGGCACAATTGATAGCAATGATGGGCCTCTCCCTGCTGTCTGGTAATGGAGAGTGGATACAGACTCATCGCCTGTTTGCCCGGGCCCTTTTATGAAGCAAAATTAATTTAGGCTTAAACGGTGTCTCGGGGGTGGGTGGGGGGCACAATGGCAGATACAGGACCCAGAGTGCCGGGGTGGGGCTGATGCAACAAACAAATAAATCAGTCCGATTGTGCGCATCTAAATAAACACTTTGCCTGGCGTTTACATTCAATTGCTTCCCTCATTCTTTTAATTACTTTATTATTGTCATTACATTATTGATATTGTTCATTTTGAAAACATTCTTTTACAGAAAACCTGATGAAATGAATACATTTGAGCTTGAAATGCGTGTTAAACGATGACTGCAAAGTGACCTAAAGACAGCCCTCCACTGAAAAGCCCTTGGTGTCCTTCTGTTGATATAGCCCAGGTTTTCTCTGAAAGTCAAGCAAAGAGCTTTCATTCAATTCTCTAGAGAGGAGACGAGACACGTTAGCGCAAAGACAATAAGCTGACCATCAACTGTATTAAAAAAAACAGAGGGGGGAAACAGAAATCAAGGGCAAGCGTTTGCCGTAAACACAAACACAGGAAATGAGGTCAGAGCAGGCATGGAGTTAGTTGATTATTAAATGCAGTGGGGCATTCCTAGTGTCTCCAGGCAAATTATCTCCCAGCTCATTTCTGCTTAGGAGTGGAATAACCTAATCCCCCTTCATTACTGAGGACTTGCACCAATTAAAAGTCTGCCTTTCACTTCCCACACATCAGGCAAAAACCTCCCTGTCGCCACTGTATTATTCTGGACGGAGCAGCGCATCCTTCCACAATTTTAGCTGTTAGGGGGAAACAGAATCGATGCTGAAAAAAGGTAACATTCACTGGAGGAAAATGGAAAGAACAGAGTTTTCAAAGTGCAAATCGGGAAGCTGCGACATCATCCGTTTGAAACCTTCTCGGCCAATCAGAGGATGTGCTCATTTTCCCTCCACCCCCAACCCCCCAAACCCCCAAATCCCCCAGCAGAACACCGGATGCTAGCGCCACAGATGCCAATTTAGTAGCCAGTTACACCCGTTTTCATGTCCATTATTCCCCTCCCTCATATTGAGAGCTCGCTGCCGTAACTCTGGTATGTGCACAGTGCCACTCCTCGACGCAGCGATCTCGTATCGGCTTCCCTCCCTCCTCGCTGGGGCAGACAGCCAATTGCCGCCCCCTAGTGGCACTCCCGGCTGGAGCCGAAACCGCCGCGGCCGGTGGAATCGAACCCTGGTCACAGTGGGCAGCGTCGGGCGTTTTACCGCTACACCACCCGGGAGGCCCCCACGGATGCCAAACTAATGGAATAACAACATGGAGGGAACAAGGGAATAAAACTGCAAAAACAACAACTCCAGGCTTTTTATAAGAGTCTTTTTATAAGAAGGCCCTGGGTCAGCTTCCTGAGCCGAGGAAACCACTGAGCAAAGCAATAAACGCTCAAAAAACGTTCATCAAACGGTGACAAGGCTTTCTATAAACATTTACAGCTCTATTATAATGATGCTGAGGGCCTGTGACAGCCGTTCAGCGGAGGCGATCAGATTTAGTTTTATACGAGCCTTAAATGCAGTTACTTCTGTCCTCTTTAATCAGCGTGAGGACAAAGAAAGCTTTCTGAAGGTAACCAGTGCAGTGTCTTACACGGATGCACAACAAACATGGTCTGTAAACACAGTCACACACTCACACGTGCATGCACTCTCACACACATGCTCACTCACAAACACTCGTTCGCTCACTCACACGCGCACGCTCTCTCTCACGCGTGCACGCTCTCTCTCTCTCTCACACGCGCTCTCTCTCTCTCACACACGCGCACACACACACACACACACCACCCCAGCAGGAGAAATGGCCGGCACATCGCCCTCAGCAACCACAGTCGCCATGGGAATATGGGGTGGACGGCTGATGCCACCACAGTAGACACGCAGGTGAGGGAAGCGTAGGCCCACATTTGCTCCTGTAATGCACAGACAGTCCAGCCAGAGCCCATTGATCATAGTTACTCAAAAGCGCATACATCATTGTCACAGCCGCGCTATTCCAAATTCAATCTTTTTCCTCCAGCCGAGCCTACAATTACAATGAAATACATAGTGCCCCCAACCAAGCGCTGCCGGGCCTGCAGAGCCCCCCCGCTGACCGCTAATGAGTTCCCCCCTCTCATCAATAGATAATTAATGTTTGTACAAAACGCGCTTCCTGTCCAGCGATTAAAATGCAGACAAATAACCGCGGCTTCGACAACACAATAAAGCACTCGGCGCCGGCGGATTAAACGCTGCGTGATCTGTCGCAGGGGAGAAGAACTGAGCGGCTTTCAGCACCCTGCTCCCGCCCCCGCAACACTGCGCCGTACCCCTTTAGGCCCCGAACGGAGATCCAGGCTGCTACGGCCTTCTCATGCATCAGCACTTTTTTATTTAAAGCCGGAAACGGTAGATAAAAATGCGAGGGATCTCTCGAGAGGCCGGTGAATTGTGAGGACTTCCGACCCTGATCAGTAAAGACGTGGACACTGCCCCACCGTGGTGTCCGGTTAAGGACACGGTCACGCGGAGACGGACGAAACGTATGAATATTGAAAATGCATCCATCACTGTCCGCTTTGTGTCCGTTTAGAATGCGGGGAGAGGAATCAGAAAAAGGCCTTCGCCAAATGTTTCCAAATGGCTATCGAGCGGTTAACGGGAGATCACGCATACCGCGGTCGGTCAAACTCCTCTCGACTTTTGTCGTAACGACACGGACAAAGGAGCGTAAAAATAAGGGACGGCTCTCTCTCTGTCCGGCGGCCCCATTGAAAATTAGAACTCATCTCGTCCCTAATGGAATGCGAAATCGATGTGTGACCGCGGGCTAAAGGCTAATGGAACATCGAGTTTCCCCAGCCCTGTAATGACACCGGACGGCCGTCCTGCCCTCACCTGAGGATTCACAGGTGCATCTCAGGGTAGCCAGTGGAACACAATCAGCCCGTGGGCGAGGGAGCGCATGGGGGCAGGCCGGCGATACAGAGCGCCATCGGGCCGCGTTCTTAACGAAGGCATCGTCACGCTCTCCGTGTTTGTGGAATCAGGCAGCGCAGGAGGGGCCGGAAACATGCCGTCTGGTGGAAATGCTAAATAGCCACCGGCCGCCGTAAGTGGCTCTGAAACAAGGGAATATTTCTCCCTTTGGGTCTTTCTCTCTGTTCTCCACTGTGAACGGGCTTATTAGCTCTTCCAAATTATTACTGAAGGTGCATAACAAAAGCAAAACATTACTGTTTGTTAACCGAGGTGCACAGGAGGAGAGCTTTTACACTTTTGTGTTCGCTACATCCTGCGCATTTGTATTTCTATCCTCTTGTGAATGAGGAGGCCTTGGGAAATGGGAAAGGACAGCCGCATCCGTGTGATGGCTCATTCTTTCCATTCTCAACCTGCTTATTTAAGGGTTTCTGAGTGGGCCCTGAGTCAGGCTAGGGCAAGTCCACATCAGCTCCCGGTGACAGGAGTCACTGCAAAAAGTAGTTACATTTCTTTACTCGTTATCTGCAAGCAAGTGCTCTTGTGCAGTAGATATATATATATATATATATTTTTTTTTATACAGCAGAATAGATTTTCGCCTTACGCATTGTACTTTCCATTGTTCTGTCAACCCAGGAACATAAAACTCATCATAATATAAATGATTAATTAAGTACTAGTTGTGAAAGTTGACCCCTGAACAACCTAGCTGACTTGGAGCAATACATTCTGAAGCCCCCCGAATTAAAAACTAAAAAACACTATTTTGAAAGTTTCACGGTTTCGTTTAGAGGCACAACTTCTGACATGTACCACGGTTAAAGGCAAGCCAATTACTCCGTAGGCTTGAAGCGAAGCATCGGATCACATTTTTTCCTGGTGGCGTTCCGCTTTAAGGCCAATATAAACTCTAATGCGCGCTACATTATTCACAAGGCAGAGAGCCCTGCTTTATCTGATCAGAAGATAGCAGGGATCCCGCAGAGGAGAGCGGAGTTTGATTAAGCTTGAGAGCCCATTCATTCTCATTATAATAAATGCTTCTGGCCTAAGTGAAGCTTAAACACTCCCCCCTCCACCCGTATCAAACATTTAGCTGTGCGATGCTTTCTTAGATAACCGCTGCAGAACACAAATATTAAATGAAGACATCAATCTTTAATGGTTTTTTCCCTCTCTCTCGGCGGAAGGGAAATTATATATATATATATATATAATATAAATAAAAACTCCAGGTACTTCCATTGTTATGTGTAAGCAGTGAAGTTTGCTGACCTCCAAAATGTTGGCAATAAAGTATTTAGAGGTACAGGGCACCCCACGAGAATGTTTTGGCCGGTCGGTCTTTTTAATCTTCCGGAGGAAGGGGACTCGGAAACAATGACCGATTCGCCCGCGATCGATACGCATCAAGCTTTTGGAATAACTCATCGTCCCTGAAGTTCGATTGGTCGGGGGGGCGGTCGTGTGATCGATGATTCATCTTCTGCGAGTCACTCAGATCGGGCCCAAGAAGATCGAAAGAATGCGAGCCTGCTCATGGAAAAAGAACGAAAGAAACAGCCGGACAGAGGGACGGATGGACAGACCGGGCCCCGAGACCTGGGGAAACATTTAAATGCCTTTCTCGATAATGATCGCCTCAAAACTACTCGTGTGGGGGGTTGGGTTTCATTATGCCGCTGAGTTAAGAGAGCCCTGGATGAGCTCAAACAGCCTAGTTATTAAAATCAATAGCAATAACTATCTCACGTCTCTTTCCTGAGTGACATTCAACTCAATCAATAGAAATCAAATTACACTTTAATATTGCACATTATTCTTCTCAGGGAAGGGCATTAGGATTTCAAAGGAGAGAAAAACATCTCAATACTCAACATCTGCATTTACAATGTGTGTTTTTATAGTACACTGTTTTTTTTTTTATTTACAGTGTAATTTTTTTAAGAGAGGTATTTCCCACAAATCTATGATGCATGTTAGTTAGGCATGTAACACACTGCCTGGCCCAAAAAAAAGTCACCACCTGGATTTAACTAAGCAAATAGGTAAGAGCCTTCCATTGGATAATTACTGCAGTGATTCATATGTTTTAGCTGGCAACAAGTTATTTAACCCTAACTGATGGAGTGAGTAGGTTCTCATTTCTTAAACAACCATGTCGGAAGACATCCTGTGGTCGTGGAAAAGATGTTAATCTGTTTCAGTAGGGTCAAATTATTGGCCTGCATCAAGCAAAGAAAACAACTAAGGAGATTGCTGAAACTACTAAAATTGGGTTAAGAACTATCCAACGCATTATTAAAACCTGGAAGGATAGTGGTGAACCATCATCTTCGAGGAAGAAATGTGGTCGGAAATTTCTTTTGAATGATCGTGATCGGTGATCACTTAAACGTTTGGTGAAATCCTATGGTAAAAAAACAGTAGAACTCACGGCTATGTTTAATAGTGAAAGTAAGAGCATTTCCACACGCACTATGCGAAGGGAACTCAAGGGATTGGGACTAAACAGCTGTGTAGCCTTAAGAAAACCACTTGTCAGTGAGGTTAATTGGAAAAAAAGGCTTCAATTTGCTAGGGAGCATAAAAATTGGACTCTGGAGCAATGGAAGAAGGTCATGTGGTCTGATGAGTCCAGATTTACCCTGTTCCAGAGTGATGGGCGCATCAGGGTAAGAAGAGAGGTGGATGAAGTGATGCACCCATCATGCCTAGTGCCTACCGTACAAGCCTGTGGGGGCAGTGTCATGATCTGGGGTTGCTGCAGTTGGTCAGGTCTAGGTTCAGCAATGTTATGTGCCCAAAGAATGAGGTCAGCTGACTACCTGAATATACTGAATGACCAGGTTTTTCCATCAATGGATTTTTTCTTCCCTGATGGCACGGGCATATTCCAAGATGACAATGCCACGATTCATCGGGCTCAAATTGTGAAAGAGTGGTTCAGGGAGCATGAGACATCATTTTCACACATGGATTGGCCACCACAGAGTCCAGACCTTAACCCCATTGAGAATCTTTGGGATGTGCTGGAGAAGACTGCGCAGCGGTCCGACTCTCCCATCATCAATACAAGATCTTGGCGAAAAATGTATGCAACTCTGGACGGAAATAAATGTTGTGACATTGCAGAAGCTTATCGAAACGATGCCACGGCGAATGCGTGCCGTAATCAAAGCTAAAGGCGGTCCAATTAAATATTACAGTGTGTGATTTTTTTTTGGGGACGGGCAGTGTATTTTGAATTGAATAAATTAAATTTGGATACAAAGTGGACGACTAAGTGCAAGTAAACTGTTTCATTCATTTACAAATGTACAGACAGAGCACAGTAGGGATACAAATATAACATCTGTCATGTGGTGGAGAATTTACTCTTAACTGAAGTGTTTCTGGAGCGTTTCAGATCTCAAAACGCCTTTCATTTAATGATGAGTGCCTGATTTGCTCAGAGCAACAGGATCCAAACGCCGGCTTCCTTTGAAGACAGAATCTTCGGCCTTGTGGCTTGGCCCTGCACCTGCAGGCCAGGTAGTCCTTGTAATTCGGAAGCTGTACCAGGTGAAGCCCATGTCCCGTGAGCAGTCAAACCACATTTAGCTTTAAGTGAGAATCATTTTGAGCAATATCTTGGGTATTCTCAAAAGAGCCACACATCCTCAGTGTGCTCACAGATTTCTGCACCCTGAAGCTGAAATCCCCCCCCCCCACCCGATATTATCGGTTGTTCTCTGTGATCCTGCCGCAGGGTCACATCACATATCCTCCTGGCTCTGGACACAGATTACTGTCTGGCTTACTTTTGTAAATGACTAAACCAGCAGCAATGTCATGGGAATGAATTTACTTTCTTTTAAAAGGACAAAAGTGAGCGCAAAATTGCGTAAAAAGAGCGACAAAATTGTTCCCGTTGGGCGGGGAGAGTAGCATGGCGATAACCTGCCCGACGACGACGCCCACAGCCATCCCGAAAGTGGGAATGAACCAGCGGAGATTAGCCACCGGGGGTTCGGCCCTTCATACCATACCAATCAGACTCCGATACCACGGCGTTATGAGGCGGCCTTTTTATGCTGCGCTCCTGATGGCGTTGCCTGGGTGCGAGAGTGGGGGCCGTCACAGACACTTAGGAAATGTGACATTTACTGATAATGCGCCTCTCGTCACCACGACGACCCTCAATACCCAATTCTAATTAGAAAAAATGTGATCAACAAACGCCGGCCAGCATAACAAACGGCTTAGTTTAGATTAGAATGCCGCCGATGCCATTGTATGCACTTAAAACATCAACACCAGAGTTAACGTTATTTGAAATAGGGTTACTTCACATGGCTTTGGGGAGTTTATAACAACATTAAAAAAACAAACTGAGATAACTCTGTGAAGCGCTCTCAAGATGTACTGAGCCATGAACAAAAGCCAATATTTTATATCGCAGAGAAAAATAAACGAGAAAATTTGGGTAAACATTTCACTGAAATAAAAAAGGAGAAACAAAGAGAGAAACTTGACTCCTTTGCTCGTCACATTTAAATTCAGAACATGGTTTTTTGGCATTGTTAAGAGGGAAGCATTTGCCTAAGCCAAAACGGCATGCTGTAACATTTGACGGCTCTGCTCCATGCTTTTGTAACCTCAGCACAGAGGTGTGTGTGTGTGTGTGTGTGTGTGTGTGTGTGTGTGTGTGTGTGTGCGCGTGCACATGATCGCATGCTTGCTTATGAGGTAGAAGAACTTGACTGAGAGAGGAAATAATAATAATAATAGTAATAACAACAATAATAAATAAATGTTTGTTTTGGCTGCCATGTGTCCTTTTAAATGTGCGCATTCACTCCCGAAATGTGACATTTGGATTTTGCCACATGTGGCTGGCAGGGCTGCAGAGAACTGAAGTGACAACGCCGAACACAACGCCCTCCTTCCCCCCCAAAGCAAGGGCTCCCATCGGTCACACTGGGGATGGGAGGGGGGGGGGGAGAAAGGGAGAGAGGAAGACAGCGAGAGAGAGAGAGAGAGAGAGAAATTGAAGGAGATAAAAGGAAGTACAGGAGGGCCACTCCCACTTTCAACACCCAACCAGGGATTGGCTGGCGAAGGACACGCCCATCGGGTCCTAAGCAAATGGATAACCCAAAACATTGCTGCTGTTACCATTCTTCACAGACACTTCTGACAAGCAGACATTTCATTTCTATAAACACACATTGATCTCAGCAGGAACGGCAGCAGACGTGCAAATTGCTGCAACTCAACAGGACACCAACTCAACTCAACACCAATAACAATAACAATCCTATGGCAAAATATGAGGCCAACCCCCCAAAAAAAAAACAGAAGAAGAGCAGCTATGAATGGTGCTGGATCCCAGGGCTCAAGGAGTTAATATGCGCTGTAAAGAGCAGAGCTTCACAACAGACTGCTGGGGGCTGCTATGACTGAATCAATTTAATCTGTAATCTGTTCATTGCATTACGCTGCATTATTTCACGAGCAGATGGAATTATCCGGCGAGACGCAGCATACATACCGCAGACCAGCCGTTCAGGTGCACACCTGGATATTTACTCAAGAGCTTCAGATTAAGTACCCCCATTAGTGACGCAACAGCAGCGCTGCCAGAACGCGGGATTCGAACCTCCCCCCACCCGCATCTCAGAGCGCTGATCTACGATCAGGTCTCCCCTGTCCATATCCTAACCTTATGCATTAGGAGCTAAAAGGCTAAACTGACACTAGATCAGCACTCATACTCTGGAGATGCTTTAAACATATGGGCCCTGGTTACCTGAAGCATCCGGCACTTTCCTTCTGAGAGAGACCACCTCACAGGATGGGCAGGGATGTATGATTCACCAATACAGCAGCACAAGGCATTGCTCAACCGATGACCAGTTACCATAGAAACAAGGTAACCGAGGGACCGAGGGTAGATAAATAAACGATAAGACCTTTGTGATGGTGGCAGGGCAGGACTGTCTGACACGTGACAGGACCCATGTACACACTTACAAACACTTCCCCTTAACGCACACCAACAGATTAAAAAGCACCGAATGGGGCTGGCGGATAGCGTAGCGGTCTAACGCACCAGAATTCCGTCTTGGAAGAGGCGGATAAAATCGGCCCGGAAATAGTGTCTCGACCCGGAGGACGGGCGGCGGACTCGTGGGGGAGGGGGAATTGAGATAAATAGAGGGTATAATTGGCAACCAAATTGAGAGAAAAACAGGGAAAATTTTGAAATAAATGTATAAAGAAAAAGTACCAAATGCAGGATCATTCCGTTGAGGATGTGAAACCAAAAGAAAGTGTTCTAAACCTTCCCCCTACAGGCCACCAGCCATTGAAACACTTTCCCTGGGGGGGGGGCATCCCAACCCCCGCCTCCAGAAAACCTATATTTCAGGCTACACTCTGGATACACAGGCTAATCGATAACTGTAAGGCAAACTACTCATCTTTTATCATTTTTATTTATTCTCCATTTATTCACTAGAAAACAGCCTCTGTAGCCCAACACGTCACGGTCATATTAATGTTCAAATACGGCTCCCGCTTAAACAATTTACAAGTTCATCAACGTTCCCTCCAGGCGCCCCGCTTCAACGGTGAGCTGATCTCCGAATCAAACGGGACAGGCCGGGTGCCAGGAAATTAAAAATACTTTCCTGCCGGGGGGTGGGGGAACAATCTTATTTTTCCTCCATCTTAATTCACAGCATCACACCTGGAGGGCACAGCGCTCATTACTGCAAATGTGGAGCGTGCGTTAGGCAGCTGTACTGTACTTTTAATGTGTCGCTCTGCCTGCAGGTGAGCCTGGGTCTGCCGTTCATCCGATTACCATAAAAACAACATAGCAACACAAAACTCCAATAAAAAAACATTGTAAAATAAATAAATAAATAAATAATGAAAAAGCAATTTCTACAAAATTCACAATTTTGGACTTCAAATACATCCAGTAAAAATGGCACAATAATTAGGAGGGGGTAGGAAAAATTCATACTCTATACTCTTTGCTTCTTAAATATTCTTTACATTGTAGTACGCTTCCTATCCCTGTTCACCAGCTAACGATTGCCTTGTTCAGCGTAGCAAAGTGTAGTGCATGTCCGGCGAAAGACGAGCCCTTCGCTGAAATAAGCCCTTCAGCGTTCATGGTGAAATACTTTCCCCTCGTTCTCCATGCCAATCTTGGGATGGTGTTGATTTTAAACGCTAACTACAGCAAGCTAGCCCTGATCGATCATGCATTGCTGTTTGTACAGTTCCCTGCTACTTTAGGGAGTTTGCTCGCTAGCTATTGACGAGCATAGTTAAGCTACCAAACCTAGCTAGCCATGTGTATATACGATCGTTATACCGTTTAGAGATATCTTAAGGTATCTTTGTTGACATATGGATTTGTTGGCTTCATAAGTATATGGGCAACTTAAGCAGAGTTGCTTATGTTTGGCTGTCCAGTGCCATCTTAAAGCTCAGTACGTTGCATTACCTTGGAGCAGAGGCAAACCCGGGCAGGCATCACTGGTGACACTCAGTCATTGATGAACTGGGCTCCAGTATGCCTCCATACTACTGGTCAATCGGATTTCTTGTGCTTTAGTCTTTTCGATTGTTTGCCATGTCTTACTGTGATAACAACATACGCTGCTGCTTAGCTCTGAAATGATATGTACCACAGTTGCCAGTGTGTATTTTGAGCATTTAAATAGCTTGGCTTAACTCATCTTTTTTATTTTTAATACATTTTATTTCAGATTTTTCCCAATTTTTCTCCCCAATTTCGAAGCCAACTATACCCTCAATTTATTTAGATTAACCCTCCCCCACAAACTCATCGCCCGTCTCTATGGGGCAAGCTACTCTCCAAGGCCAGCGATGAGCTAACCCCCTTTCTGGAGGCACCCTTACGTGCTTCACAGCAAGTTTGTGCCGTTCGAACCATATCCCTGATAGGCTGGTTTAAGTCATCTTAAGGCACAGGGCCTACAAGTGGCCTCAACCCCCCCTTCCCCCTCCTGAAAGCAGTACCTACACCGGTTAGAAAGTGGCGGTTGAACGCGGTGGAGACGAGGGGAGGGGGGTATTACTCTGTCAGGGGCGGTGGCCTGAAAGGGACGGTGGCCTGTCAGGGACTAAGTAGTGTTCAGGGAGGCTGGGCCAGACATTCATCATCCCGACGCCCATGCTCTAGGGCCTGTCACGCAGCCAGCTCAGACGGAAAAGCATCACGCCGTTTTTAACATCTATGATGTTGCCTTTCACCATGCAGGCGCTCAAGCTGCACAGCCTCATCTCACACACACACTCACTCACTCACTCACTCTCTCACTCTCACACACACACACACACACACACACACACACACACACACACACACACTCACACACACACACTCACACACACACTCACACACACACACACACACACACAGACACACACACACACACACACACACACACACACACACACTAGAGCGGTGGATTCATATATGGAGTTCTGACCTTGGCAGCGGAGTGCCTTTCAGTGGAGATGCTGGCGGTGGACTAGCTGAGAAAAATGCCATCAAAGCTGCTGTAATGAGCGGTGGTGAGAAGAGGCAACATCGCTGTGTTTACTGCCCATCTTTCTGCGGGTTTACGGCTCCATCTACAACTGATCCCGCCTTCAATAATTCAGCTGTCATCAGGAAGACGTGTTTCCACTGTTTCCTGGCACGGGTCTCTTGGGGTGTGTGTGTGTGTGTGTGTGTGTGTGAATATGCACAGGTGTTTGAAAGTGCATACTGGTGTGTGCATGTGTGAGTGAGTGTGAATATGTGCAGGTGTGTGAATGCTTGTGTGCATGCATGCATATGCCTGTGTGTGTGTGTGTGTGTGTGTGCATGTTAGTTTGCGTGTGTGTGTGTGTGTGTGTGTGTGTGTGTGTGTGGGGGGAGTCAGCATTGTGGAATTGTGGGATGGAGGAGTGGGTGTGGTTTCAGGTTTGGGAAGCCCAGCACATGGCCCATTACACACACGACGGGAAGGGGGCAGGGGGTGAGGGGGGGCAGAAGCTCTCTGCTGACACCTGGCTGCTGCCCGACACACTGCACTCTCCATGGTATAAATGATGCACGTTCTCAAGGGCGGGGGAGAGGCTGGATCTTTTTCTTGTTTACCATTTTCAATGCACTTTGTTTCATACAATATTCAAAAATATCCTGCATTATACATTCAGATAAAATGCGTCTCTCACATGCCGAGGAATGTACTCTCGCAAGATACAGTGTATAACTGGGGAAGAAGAAACACACAAGCGGATAAAATGGCTTTCCCTGGCATGTGTGGCGGCCGCGGTGTGCGTGTGGCCCTGGGAGGGTAACGCACGAGCCGCCAAACGCACCGCTCCCAGGACGACGGCCAGACGGGTGAGAAGGCGCGATTGGTCGTGGCTGAAAGCAATACCTGCTCCCGCGCCACCATTTCCCCTTTTCCATCTCTGCTCCGCCCCACCCACAGGAAGAGGCCGCAGTTGTGGCGCGATGTTCCCCTCCCCCGTCGAATGCCACGGATCGAGAGCGACGACGACGTTTAGTGATGGAGCGACACTCGCCAGGTCCGCTGCGCTTCTCGCCGACGTGGAAAGAGATTCCAGACTCACCCCTCCAACAGCACAAATCACATCTTCATACCTGACTGCTCTTTGAGTTGCTTTTTTTTTGGGGGGTGAGGGGTGTTCACGCATTGGTATCTTTTCTTGCTCATGCATTTGTAGCCAGGGACTCGCACAGCAAATGCAATCTATTTTAATCCCCTAATCCATGTAAAATGCTAACGTATGAAAAGGATTAAGAGAATAGGGTTTGTAACAAATCTGTTTGCATTAGCAGGATTTAAAAAAATACTAAATAAAAGAGGGATTGGGGTGCGGGGGCCGGGGGCCAGGTTGCGTTCTGTTGCCGGGCTCCCTCTGGTTTCTCAGCGACGCTTGCAGCTGGCTCAAGCCTCGGAGGTGCTAAATAAATGGCCTCCCTGTTATTGACTTCAATTTAGAAAATTCTGCTGAACGCGCTTCTGTCACACAGCTCCGGGGAAATCTGGAATCGCTCGGAACATATTAGGAAGGGTCACAGTCTCCACTTTAAGGGATTTAGTCCCCAAAAGCCTGTCATTTAAAAAAAAACAAAAAAACTTCACAGCCCCCCTCCTGACTGGAACGCGATAAGGCTAGGCCAGGAAAAGGTCTGAAAATTATCCCCCGCAAATCGCCACTTCCGTGTGCCCTTGGCCCGAGTGCTGTCTGTTTTCACTCATGGGCCTTCCGTCTCACAGGTGAAGACGGAACTGCTGAAATCTAACAGAATGATTTGCTTTTTTTCCACATTCCGCGAAGACGATAATATATTCTTGTGTGCGGTACAATCCTTCTGCTCTCCTCTGCGATTTGACTTTCGCTGATCAAATGTCTTTAAAAAAGCCTTCAAACGCATTGCTCATTTGCACTTAACGTTCGACTGTTGCTCTTACGGCTAAACTGAAGAGCTTTTTGTTTTAAATCGTCTGGATTGGATGGCCAGAGTGATATGAATGAGCAAGTGAAATCGTGAAGCTACTCAAATGCTTGTTTTCTTCATTATTCCACCCGTTTCGGAAGGGCCGATCGTATTCGTCGGCCCCCAAACCACCAGCGCAACACGGTACACGAGCCACTGACCAACTAGAGGGCCAGGGACTGCGCAGGCACGCAGAACAGCCTCCAGACTGAAATCCAGCAGCGTTGGTCAGGGTTCGATCCCGGATCGCGAGGAGCGTGGCGCTCCCAAAGGACCAGTGCGTTAGCTGGAGGCGCCGCTCGTGGAATAAGCCCACCCGCTCTCACTGTTCAAACTGAACACAAAGATCCCAAAGCACCTCCTCGCTGACACTTCTCTGGGAAGAGAAAACATGCAGCTGCACTTCTTCTTAGTGCACAGGTATCATGCCTGCAGAACATATGAATAATTACTCTACGTAAGGCCTAATGTTTATTTAATGTCTGGAGAAATGCGCCCGGTGAAGCTCTAGTGAGAGAGAGAGAGAAAGAGAGAGAGAGAGGGAGAGAGAGGGAGAGAGAGGAGAGAGAGAGAGAGAGAGAGAGAGGGAGAGAGAGAGAGAGAGAGAGAGAGAGAGAGGGAGGGGCGTGGGTTTCCTTTGCCCCCCAGGCGATATGACCTTTGAACCCTCGGCAGTTCCCGCGTGATGGACATCTTTCACATCTTGCCCTCACGTTGACTGATTTGGGATCAGTGATTGAGGGGGTGCGATGATGCGTGCGTGTTCACAGCAGGCGGCTGCCGTTTCCAACAATGGCTGCAGCACTTCCGTCCTGAAATATGTACTCTCCAAAGCGGAAAGGGGCCAGCGTGACTGACGCCACACGGCCAAGAAAGTTCAAGAGGGGGGACAGATCCACGCATTCATTCCCCAAGGAAGGAGAATGCGCCTCCAGCTTCCTGTGCACAGGCCACTCAGATTAAGCGAGAAAGGGCTTAGCGCACTTTGTTTTTCACCCATTAAATCCAGCTCACACTTCAAGTGCGCTCCGTTTTAAAACACTGAAGGCTGGGCTTCGTGGCAGTCTGCCTCTTAGACTGTAATCCCAAGGCAACCCAAAATCACGGAAGAGCCCCATAGGACTGCATGTTTCATAGCTTACTACCTCTTTTTCAGATGAATTTGCTGAGTTGTCACAACACATCCTATCAGCTATGAAAAAAGGCAAAGCAAGCACAGATGTACTACAGTGATGTAAAAAATTGGCTTCTCGGCAGAGTAGAGATAATGCAGACAACAGATAATGCAACTCAAACTCATACAGGACTGAAGACGCTTTCATTACTCGCGCACCCACACTGCCACCTGGTGCTGGGAGGACCAAAAACACAAGAAAAAAGATATCCCACTGTAACAAAAAGCAACAGATGACAATGATGATCTCACCACACTCTGGCTGTTCATTATTAAAGACAAGGATACATTTTTTTCCACAAACGCAATTTAAATTGAACGTAATGCAGCGCCTTGCTGCTCGAGTGCTGGATTTGATGCTGCTTTCCATCCAAAGGTGATGGAAACAAAAAAACTTGCAAGTTTGTTGCCAATGGTACATTAAATACCACTGGCTTTCGAGTTTAGCTCATTGTGTCAGCACTTCATTAATTCTCTTTGCCGGTGTTAAAAGGCTTCGCTAAAGTATGGCACAGGCTAAGCAGCAGGGCTCCCTCCCTCCCCTTGAAAAAATGCGTCTTGCGTGAGAGAATTTCACCAGCTTCCCCAAAAGCAAGGCTTTGCGGAAAACCGTGCCCCAGTGGCACTTCCACATCGGTTAAAAGTCAGCGAGATTTAAAGTCGCTCGTAGCCTGAATGGCCATCGTTTCAGAGAACATCAAACACCCACAAAGTCCCTTTTCAGAGCTGTCTGTTGGCACGGCGACGCACACGCTCCTGGAATACTAAAAGCGGCCGGCCAATCCCGTCGCCGCTTGTGCGGGCCTCATTTGCATGTGGGAGAAAAAGGGTCCTAAGAATCCGGGGGCCTGATTGTTACAGATGCGTCGCCCCCGGATACGAACACACTGGGGTTTCACATTCCGGATCGTTCTGGGGGGGGAGGGAGGCGGGCGGGGGAAGCAGGGGTGGTGGGGGGCCACCAGACAGATATTAGAATAAGAAAACTCAACTCAGCTCTTTTAGGTCAATAAAAAGGACAAAGGGAATTCACAGCACTTCTGCAGAGTGTTATTACGGATGCACCCCCGACTTCCTGAGCAGTAACCATGCGAGATTCAAAAAACAGATGTCAATAGGATTAACACCAGTTGTGCGATCCTAATACACAACTATTCTATAAGCACCAGCAACCAAGCCAAGCTGATACATAATTATTTTCAATTGTTAGCTAGAGCAGTGCATTTCTTTCTCCTGCAACCGAGACGCTAATTACGATGGGATTCTGTTACGCCTAAATCAAGCACTCCTCACATCCCTGCCAAAAGAACCCTGCCTTATAATTAGTGTCAGATGGCTGAACAGTAAACAGATCTAAAAAATAATTAAGGTCATTAGTCGATAAACAATGGGTATTATTAAAATACTTCCCCCCCCGAAAAGTGGATAAATCATAGGGAGCCGAAAGCAAGCATTTATGTAAACGTACAAAATCAATCACAGGACAAACAAGAAACGCAAATATAATTAGTGTAATTAGGTATGAGCTCTCTCAAAAAAAATTAAATAAATAAAAATAGTCAGAAATACACCGAACCATCGAGTGTGGAAGTAAACGGTGACTGGCGGTATCGGGAGCCGTGGTTCACCGTCACGGAGCGATGCCAAACCGCGCGCCCACGCTAACCACACAGTACGAGGCTTTGGCCTTTCCACAAATCAATTCCTGGGGATAAAAAACAAATAAGTCGGAGAGCGATGGATGGAAGGCCCCCGTCCAGACACGCTCTCAAGGTCAGCGTGCAGTAAAAAGCGCTTCATTTCCATCTGGAATAACGTATCGCTTCAGGAAATAGCAAAATAGCCCCAGGCGCTACGACGCAGATACATCGAAAGCACCTCCCAGCTACACCCCAAGTAGCGTGACAAAAAGTCTGGACCTGCAACTCCCCCTAGGCCCGGAGAGCTAGCGGCCCATGGAAGCAGTTACAGTCCGCTGAAGGAGGACCCATTTTCCTCTGGCATCGATGTGAGCGCAGACACCATGAAGCCCCCCTCCTCCCCTAAGCGACACTGACACAGAGGTGGACCTTTGGGGGTGGAAAAGAAAGAGGGGAAAAATCACCCGGCTGCAGACACTCCTGGTGAAAGACAAACAGCGACAGGGAGCAGGAAATACCCTCGCTAGGCCACGATTCGCCCGGGGACATTCGCCCTGGGAGCCAGGAAAACATCACCCTTCTCTCCCGCCCCTCTGACACCTGGAAACAAACCGGAGGCATTTGTGCTGAAAACCTGCAGCTGATCTCCCGACACCAGCTCCGGGTTCTTGTTTATTTTTCTGGTTCCTGTGTTTTGCTTCAAAGCACCAAATTTGACACCAAGAGAATGAACATGCACCGTTGTACAGTACGAACTGAGACAGAACTGGAAAAGTTTTCGATGTTTTTGCGATTTTGATTTTGTTATTATGCACTGAAATGTGAAATGATGATCCCCCTCCCAAAACACACCAATGTCATTTACAGTCAAATCCTTTTGACAAGGATCTACTACGTTTTATTATTCCTCATACACCCAGAGAGAGGGAGAGAGAGAAGGTCAGGTCCTCGTTCTGTGTGCCCAAATGAACCCTCGCACGCTCGCTCGCTCGCACGCACGCACAGCTCTGCTCAACTGCCAAACTGTCCGAAATTAATCACATTGCCTCATGGGAGATTTGCTCCTTTCTTTTCTCATTATGAGTGAGTTACACCTAATAAACGCACAAACAGAGATCAGAGTGCTATGGGTGCTCCATCACCCCTCCCCCCTCAACCTGTTTGGATCAGATCACTCAGGGTCACGGGGTCGTGTATGGGCTGCGACAGCCAATCAATCGACCCGAAAAGGCCCTCATATTTGAATAGGGGGGGTGTTTAGGGGGACCGCGTGCTTGATGACTGATGGTGATTGATGGCGAAAGTCGATTTTTCAGAACGGGCAATTTCAGCGGGACAGGGCGACCGCAGATCTCAATAAAACGCTGGTGATCATGGCGACAGGGTGAAGCGCTTCACGGCCTGCAGGCTTCAGCCCTCAACAACGGCACAGGGTTGTCGCGCACGAAGCAAACGAACGCGATGCCAGTGTGACCTCTGGAAAACAAATGAAAGAAATACAGTAATAATACTACACGTTACGTATAAAGCGCTTTTCATTTTATGATCTCGAATAATAACAAAAAAGAATGACAAATAGCTTGTTGCTATGGTGTTCTCACGGTAATAAATACAAATTAAGAGGCTGGTTGCCAGGACGATCCACGACTGGCGTATCCATGTGCGTCCTGCACCGCAGAAAAGCTCCCTTCAGCGAGACGGACAAACCCAAACCACAAAACTGGGTCGTCTGGTGCTGGGAATTAAATGACTTTTCTTTTTGACACAAGCCTAATTTCTGTCAATACTGTTCCAGGATCAGTATTGACAGAAATACCCTCTCACACGCCCCACCCCCTTCCTAATTTTCCACATCATCACCCCCCCCCCCCCCCCCCCCAGCGGCAAGCTCTACCCCAGATCTGAATCACTATCCCCAGGCATACATGCACCCCTCCACACCTCCGTCCCTCCCCCTCCTCTGTGGCTGGGTCGACTGACCCAGTGCTGCTGGGTACCCCACCGGGCCGGATTCTGTGGTCACACATGACATTGTTCACTGGCCACGTAAGCGCTGTGCGCTCCTGTCCTTCAGATGACATCACAGGACGCACATCCTACACCCCAGCCAGACCCCTCCGCTCCGCCTCCTCCGGCAAACTGACCGTCCCATCCCTCCGGGCATCCGGCAGCCGCTCCTCGCGGTCTCGTCTCTTCTCTGTCCTGACCCCTTGCTGGTGGAACGCCCTTCTGCAATCGGTCAGGACCGTGGAATCACTTGCAATCTTCCGCGAGAGACTCAAAATGCACATTTTCAGACTCCGCTACCACTGAATTCTAGCCTATTGTCATCACCACTGCCGACTTGCTCGACACTTCTTGTACATGTATCCCTGCCTTCTCATTTAATAAAAATAAATAAAAATAAACGCCAAATTCACGCCATGGCGTGATTGGAAAGCCACTGCTGAGGTGGGGCCAGGTTTACCTGGAGGACGCACTCAATGGCAGACACGCTTAACGTGCATTTTGACCCGCTCTCGTGGGGCGCAATGCACCCTCTCCAACGAGTGGAATGTGAACTATGATAAGTTCTGCTGCCAATCTGCACACTAGTAATATAATATTACATACATCTACCTACTAAGCCACTAATACACCGAAGTGCTTAACACTCATTTATCTGTGGATTCGATAATCTACACATTAATCCAGTAACAAATGGTAACTGCCCCCCCAAAAAAAAACAAAATAACACAGTAAAGTGTTTTCAGATCATTGAAAGGGAGTAGGCACTATATTAAGGCAGTTCATAAAATGTGTTTAATCTCACGCCTGCCAGTACAGGGGGCATGCCACTTTCTGACCTTCAGAGCAATCGCATTGACAAGAGACAAATCAAATAACAAGTAAAGAAGCGAAAAACGTGACTAAATAAAAAGAAGAGTAGTGTTTTGCGGCTTTATTCTCTGGTTGTGAAACTCTAGCTCTCTCTACATGCCCTCACAGTCGCGTGGAAAGTGCAGGTCAGAGGTGCAAATTTGCCTGTAGAGTAAACCGCTGTACGTTCCTGAAAACATCCTGGACTTACCGCTGGTTATTGTACTTATAGTCACTTATCCGCACGTGTTGATGTGCCCCGGGTCACCACTCTTAAAATGTAACTAGCGGTGGGTGGAGGGTGTTTCACTTTATCACAAGAAGATAAAAGGAAGAGTCGCAGCACGTGTGTCATGGCCGTTGGCTCTCCGATGCGGATTACACCGATATTTTGGAGAAGCAGGTTTGACAAAGCAAGCATTCATTAAGGCAATCGCACGCCGTTTAATCTGCTGGAATGAGCCTCTCCACCCCCCACCCTCTCTCTCCCTCTCTCTCTCTCTCTCTCTCTCTACACTCCTTTCCCCTCCTCCTCCTCTTCCCTAAAGACTGCCCGCTCCTCAAACAGGAGCCCAGTCAGCACTCTCACGGCGATGACATCACACGGAGTCCGCCAGTCTCCCACCAATCCCTGCCCTCCTCCTCCTCCTCCTCCCACCCCCCCACCAGCAGCTGAAACATCAATTTGTGTTTATTCCCATGTGAGAAATGGTGTGTGTGTGTGTGTGTGTGTGTGTGTGTGTGTGGAGGAGGATGAGGATGATAGTGGGGGGATTGGGGTTGAAAATGCTCCATCATTGAGACAATATAATTCAGTGAAATCACAGAAACCTGCTCCCCGTGTGGTGACCCCTCCACTGCCACCCTGAATCTCCCTCAACAGGGGACTGAAATAGTTTTAAATGCTCCAAGGGTTTGGAGTTGACAGACTGCTCTGAGCTGCACCCCCTGCCACCCGCTCGCTCTCTCCCTCCCTCCCTCCAAAACTGAGAGAGGGAAGAAAAAAACCTTTAAGATCAAATCAAGGCAACCTAGCTGGAATAGCTCTGCATTAACCCCTACAGGGGAAGCAGGAAGGAGAGAGAGAAGAGAAAGATACTGAGAGAAAGGGAGAGGGAGAGAGCAAGAGTGAGGGAGAGAGAGCAAGAAAGAGTGTGAGAGAGAGAGCAAGAGAAAGAGAGAACGAGAGAGAACGAGAGAGCAAGAGAGAAAGCAAGAGAGCGAGAGAGAGCGAGAGAGAGAGAGAGAGAGAGAGAGAGAGAGCAAGAGAGAGAGAGAGCGAGAGCGAGAGAGAGAGAGCGAGAAGAGAGGGAGAGAGCAAGAGCGAGAGAGAAACAGAGAGAGAGAGAGAGAGAGAGAGAGAGAGAGAGAGAGAGAGAGAGGGGGTGGATGTGTTAATACAGCAGAACACTGCATCAAACCAATGCACTGCTCGGGACTGGATGCGTCAGCAGTACATTCACGTTTCCACTGAAGGACAAAAAGAGGAGAGAGAGAGAGCGCAGCCTGTCTCAGCTGCCCGCAACACCGGCACATAAAGACACCGGAGACAGGAGGGTAAACAAGGGGGGGGCTCAAAATGCTGCCGTGGACTGCCATCGCCCCCGTCTCTCTCCGCCGCCGCCGCCGCGTCTCCACCGCCGCTGCAGTCCCCCGGCCGGACGGACGTCTGACGGCCACAAAAGACCAACAGCCACAACTCGCTACCTCGAGACAAAGGGGGGATACGAATCCGCAGGACCCGCGCAGGAGGGGGTGGAGGGGGGGGCAGCCCGCTCTCTTTCGCACCGCGGGCCACAGGGATACTTCTCAACAATCCACCGTCGCTTTACAGGAAGACCTGTTTTTCTCCTTTTCCTCCGATACGAGGGAGTGCTGGAGCACTCTTGAGCAAGCGTCCTCTCTCAACACCGCTGCGCTCCCCCCACATCCCCCCCACCCCAGCAGCTCGCTCACCCCCCACCCCACCTCACCCTCCCCCCCCCCCCCCTTGGAGAAATTGACGGATTATTGCTAACTGTGCAGGCGGCAGAAGGCAGCTGCTGCTGGAGAGCTACGCTAGTTGAAGAGAGAAATGCGATGACTGCAATGTGCGTCTTTTAGCCCCTTTTCCAACTCGCTGTGGGGAGGAAAAAAACGACAAGCGGAGGGGACGGGCGACGAGGGGGGCGGACGTCTGACAGTAAAGTAGAAAAGAAAAAAAAGGGGAAAAAAGAAAAGGGGGCTTGCTTTTGTTTTTTTTTGTTTGTTTGTTTTTTTTAAACACAAGGAAGGGAATTGTGAAAAGACTGGAATTTTTTTCCCTCTCTTTTCTCCCTCCTCCCCTGCCTTGTTGGCGCGCGCGTAGTTCAGCGATGGAGCCCCGCGGGAGGCATTCTGTGGCGTCCAGCGCCGGCTTCCAAGGACAGTCAGCCGGAGCGCTGGAGGCTCCGCTCTTCGACGCAGACTGGATACACGCACCTGCTTAGCCCGCCGGGCCTTACCTCTTCACCCCCCACACTTGTGTGTGGCTATTTCTTTTTAAGCCGCTCGATCTGGATTTACCAGGAGCCATTTTGCGAAAAAGATCGGCTCACACTTTTACTTCTCCCTCCGACCAACCGATCGACCGACCGAGAGTGGAAGAAAAAAAATTATAATAAAAGGGTCAGTTTCCGTGGAGATATGAATTAAACATTGAGATCCACTTCTGTGATTGGGGGAAAAAACTAAAACAACAATAAACAAAAAAACAAAAAAAACAATACAAACTAAAAATAAAAATAAAACAAATTAAGAGGGACTTCACAAAACTCGAGAGGTAGGTGTTCGGTATTCCCACTCCTCTTTCCATCGATTCAGTCCTACCCCCCTCTCCTCCCCTCCCTCCTTCCCCTCCCTCCCTCCTTTCTTCTCTCTCTCTCTCTCTCTCTCTCTCTCTCTCTCTCTCTCTCATACTCTCGGAACGGCGCCGTCCTGCTCCGCCGATGGAAAAGAGAGCCCGAGTCTTGCTTAAACCAGGGTAGGGCCAGCTCACCGTCCCCGCCATGCCGAATCCCCCAGACGATGTTGAATTATGAACGTGCCACATCATGAGTCTCCTGTGGCAGGTAACTGTGCACCGTACCTGGAATGCCGCCCTGCTTTTCGTAGTCTACCTCATGGTGCGAGCGTGGAGTCTGTGCGCGGCGACCGCGGGGCCACAGAGCTGCCCCGTGGTCTGCTCCTGCAGTAACCAGTTCAGCAAGGTGGTCTGCACCCGCCGCGGCCTGAGCAGGGTGCCGCCGGGCATCCCGTCCAACACGCGCCACCTCAACCTGATGGAGAACGGCATCGAGCTGATCCAGGCGGACACCTTCCGCCACCTGCACCACCTGGAGCGGCTGCAGCTGGGCAGGAACTCCATCCGGCAGATCGAGGTGGGGGCCTTCAACGGCCTGACCAGCCTGAACACCCTGGAGCTGTTCGACAACCGGCTGACCGTGGTGCCCAGCGGGGCCTTCGAGTACCTGTCCAAGCTGCGCGAGCTGTGGCTCAGGAATAACCCCATCGAGAGCATCCCGTCCTACGCTTTCAACAGGGTGCCCTCCCTGATGCGCCTGGATCTGGGGGAGCTCAGGAAGCTGGAGTACATTTCGGACGGCGCCTTTGAGGGATTGTACAACTTGAAATACCTTAACCTTGGAATGTGCAACATTAGAGAGATGCCCATCCTCACCCCGTTGGTCGGGCTCGAGGAGCTCGAGATTTCCGAGAACCATTTCCCGGAAATCAAGCCGGGCTGCTTCAGGGGCCTGAAGTCCCTGAAAAAACTCTGGATTATGAACTCGCAGATCAGCCTGATCGAGCGGAACGCTTTCGACGACGTCGCGTCGCTGGTGGAGCTGAACCTGGCCCACAACAACCTGAGCTCCCTGCCCCACGACCTGTTCGCCCCCTTGAGGTACCTGGTGGAGCTGCACCTGCACCACAACCCCTGGAACTGCGACTGCGAAGTGGTGTGGCTCTCGTGGTGGCTCCGCGAGTACATCCCCACCAACTCCACCTGCTGCGGCCGCTGCCACGCCCCGCCGCACATGCGCGGCCGCTACCTGGTGGAGGTGGACCAGAGCGCCTTCCAGTGCTCCGCCCCCTTCATCGGCGACGCCCCGCGGGACCTCAACATCTCGGCGGAGCGCGTGGCCGAGCTGCGGTGCCGCACGGCGCCCATGTCGTCCGTCCGCTGGCTGCTGCCCAACGGCACGGTCCTGAGCCACGGCTCCAACCACCCGCGGATCTCCGTGCTCAACGACGGGACGCTCAACTTCTCCAACGTGCTGACGGGCGACACGGGCGTCTACACGTGCATGGTGACGAACGTGGCGGGCAACTCCAACGCCTCGGCCTACCTCAACGTGAGCGCGGCCGAGCTCAACACGTCCAACCTGAGCTACTTCACCACCGTCACCGTGGAGATGGTGGAGCCCGCGTCCGAGGAGACGCCCAAGCCCAAGACGGTGACGGCGTCGCCGTCCGTCTTTCAGCCCGCCTTCATCTCCACGCCCACCGTGCTGCTGCAGAACACCAAGACGCCGGGCCAGGTGTCCGTCCCCACCGCCAAGGGCATGGAGAAGCCCGCCACCAGCCTGGACGAGGTGATGAAGACCACCAAGATCATCATCGGCTGCTTCGTGGCAGTCACCCTGCTGGCGGCGGTCATGCTGATCGCGTTCTACAAGCTGCGCAAGCGGCACCAGCAGAGGAGCACGGTGGCGGCCGCCAGGACTATAGAGATCATACAGGTGGACGAGGACATCCCGCCGCCGGCCTCCGCCACCAGCATACCTGGGGAGGGGGCGGTCGTGCTGCCCACCATCCGGAACCACAACAGCGCCTACAAGCCCAGCTACAAAACCTACAAACCAGCACACGCGGCGCACTGGACAGAGAACAACATTAGCAACTCCCTACGTCGCTCCCGGCCGAGCACCATCACCGCGGTCCCGGAAGCCTACGTTATAAAAACTCACTCGAAGGATAAGGTACAGGAGACGCAGATTTAGCATTCCTACGGTCACACCTTTTGTCTTCGTTTAAAAAAAATGAATACAAAAAAAGATTTACAAGAAAAGAAACACGCAATAGAATGCACAACGACAACAACGATGACGACGACGACAAAAAGACAGAAACTTCTTTTGTACAGAGTGCAAAATTAAGACTGCTTTTCTTGTACATGCTTATACATAAATATATATATGAACAATAAATAAATCTACTATGGGCTGGTAAGAGAAGCAGATTATATGAAGAAAAAAATAAATTGAAACTATTTTCTAACTTGTAACTTCTATTTAAAAAAGAATAAGAGTTGTTAAGAGGCTGTCGTGAGGAATGAGGGTAAACCTGTTAAAGGGCATTCTGTAATTTTTAGACGATGCTACGTAGGATTCAGTAAATACCCATTTATACGAAAAGACTTTCTAAAACAAACACAAAAAAGCCCCTAATCAATCTTTACAGGTTTATCTTGTAAAAGCACCAATAATTTGTACTGTGCCAAATGTTATAAATGCAATAAAGGATTTTTGGAAAAAAAAAAAAAAAAAAAAAAAAGGGGGAAATCTAGATACAAACCTTTTTCCAGTGAGATTAAAAAATATATAATAATAATAATAATAGATGGAGGCTGGAGTCTGGTGTCTGGGGTACTGTAGCTATCAGCCAAATGCATTCAGACTGCAGCACATCACTGCAGCTATATTTTAACCCTGCGTGTGCCGAGCGCACAGCTCAGTCTGCTCGTACTCATCTGGAAAAAAGCTGCCTGTTAGTTCGGAGGGGGAAAATATGATGATTTATTTGATGTTGCATAATATATATATATATATATATATATATATATATATATATATCTTATATACAAATATATATATATAAGATATATTTCAGGAGCTGCCTTTTCTGCCAAGTAGGTTAGTCAGACCTTGGTCCTTTCCTCTTTGTTACTGTTCCCGATATGTACCCAGTACAGTGTGAAAGGCTCTAAGGCTAATATTGAAGTGTATCACAAGTGTTGCCTCAGATTAAACTCACACAAGGGCTCAGTAGGATTAAAACTGGACAGCAGTGTTGAAGATGTGCTGGAGTGGCGTTTGGGGTGTTTTTGCTGTGATGGGGAAGAGGAAAACATTTTGCTTACTCTAGTTTGCTTTTTTGAAAGAAAAAAAAAAAAAAAATAATAATAATAGATGGAGGCTGGAGTCTGGTGTCTGGGGTACTGTAGCTATCAGCCAAATGCATTCAGACTGCAGCACATCACTGCAGCTATATTTTAACCCTGCGTGTGCCGAGCGCACAGCTCAGTCTGCTCGTACTCATCTGGAAAAAAAGCTGCCTGTTAGTTCGGAGGGGGAAAATATGATGATTTATTTGATGTTGCATAATATATATATATATATAATATATATATATATATATATATATCTTATATACAAATATATATATATAAGATATATTTCAGGAGCTGCCTTTTCTGCCAAGTAGGTTAGTCAGACCTTGGTCCTTTCCTCTTTTGTTACTGTTCCCGATATGTACCCAGTACAGTGTGAAAGGCTCTAAGGCTAATATTGAAGTGTATCACAAGTGTTGCCTCAGATTAAACTCACACAAGGGCTCAGTAGGATTAAAACTGGACAGCAGTGTTGAAGATGTGCTGGAGTGGCGTTTGGGGTGTTTTTGCTGTGATGGGGAAGAGGAAAACATTTTGCTTACTCTAGTTTGCTTTTTTGAAAGAAAAAAAAAAAAAGAAAGTCTTAAAATGAATGTCTGAGTTATGGGCTTAAGAATTTTACATTGTAACCAATCATTGAAACAATTTTATTATTATGGTTATTATTATTGGCCACGCTGTTGTTTTATTTGAAGATTATTCCAACCAGCCTCCAACCCCCCAATAAATAAACCTTGGGTCTTTTTTCTCCCCTGAGCAATCAGAAATTCAATCGCCTCATTTTCCCTTTCCACTGCTTTTCCAGTGGTCTTTATTAGTGCACAACCTTTCCCTGCACCAAAATCAAGTTCCCTTTTATGATCTCATTCTACACCGTGATGCTTAAGTGATCTGTGCGTTAGCGTGTCTCTCTCTCTCTCTCTCTTTCTCTCTCTCTGTATCTTTCCCCCTCCTCCTCTTCCAATGTGCTATAACGAGGATTATGTAAAGTGGTGAAAGCAGTTCCCACAGGCGATGGCCCGGGTTGTGTGGTGGCAGGGCTTTTGTGCTGATGAGAATGTGTTTTTATCTGCGAGAGTTGGGTCTTGGCAGGATTGCGCTCGGGCAGAACAATCGCAGAAGCGTGTTGTGCAAACTGGGATGAAATAAAATCACAATGTGGGGATGGGGAGGGGGGGGGGCCAAAAGAGGGGTGATATCTGAAATCTGATACATGTTAAACTGGCATTAGTGCGCACAGATGCAAACTATGATTAATATCACTCAAAATGTTTATGATTATTTTTTAATTCACTGAGAGACATCAGTCCCTCCTTTACAAATGCATATATCGAGCATAAACCTGGTAGTCTTTCCTCGGCTCGAGTGATGCCACGCGTTTCCGTAACAGGGACATTTATAAGCTTAAAAAAATAAAAACGAAAAAAAAACAAGCCCACAAGCATTTAAAAACGATGATTATTATTGTTGTTGGTTTTTTTGGTGGGAGACATGAGGCGTGAGTCCTGACTGTCGGGTGAAACGGCGCGTGATGTGAAGCGCCACTCTTGGCCAGGCTTCGCTTCGTCTCCACGGTGATCAGGAAATGGGACTTTGGACGGAGACGGTCGCCTGGCAGCCCACGAGCGACCGCCCGGAATTCTAACCCGTTTAAACTGGCTGTGCGCGTGTCGTCATTCCTTCACAGTCGTATTACTGCTCGATCACATATATATATACATATATATATATATACACACATCTTTTCATTTCATTTTACAAAAGAAATGGGAAAAGAATCAAAGCAAGGCTCCTCTGGGTAAAGAATGACTCAGTGTTGGGTTTTTGAAGCCTTATTTGTTTTACTTTCCCCAGGAAAGAGCAGCTCCCATTTAAGCACCCGGATGCGCACTTAAAGCGCTATGTGAGCAAACCACCGCAAAAGTAAAACAAATAATATAACACTACTACTACTCAAGGGAAAAAAACGAATACCCTGAATACCCTGCACTGAAGTTACTCCTCTCTGTGCTTTTTGGAGAGGAGAGCGTTTTGCGAGCGGAGCGGCTGCCACGCAGAAAGTACAGCGTTAGCGGGTGAGAGAGCGAGCGGGAATTATCCCTGACGGAGGAGAGAGGGAGGAGGAGGAGGAGATGGGGAGGGAGGATTGCTGCAATACCACCAGCTACAGATGAAATGGAGACGTACAGCAGCTAGCAGCGCGAGCGGTGGCGTGTTGTGTGTATGTGTGTATGTGTGTGGGGGGGAGCGCCGGCGGGCACACCCACGGATAATAAGCTGGCCCCCAGACGTGTGTCATTCCTCTCTGTAATTAACTCACACATCTTTACATGCAAATGAGGCTGGGAGCTGTGACGGATGTGCCACCTCCCAATTATCTGCTAAATGGCATAAAATGTTAATATGTTTATATAGCTGTGTCTATCTAATCTAATCTATATACACACAAATATTACACACACACACACACACACACACACATATATGTATTGTGATAATACAGAAATATATTGTGGTGCTGTGAGAGGGTCATGCTGTTATTGGGAGACAGACTGCTTCGGGTTCCTTCAGAACAAGGGCTATTAGGAGCAACCGGAGGAGTGCAGGCCGTTTGAAAAAGAAAGCAGGGAAACACATGCAGCGCGGCATGTAAAAGGAGAGATTCCCTCTCCCCCGAGCCGAAGCTCTGCAGGTTCAGATGAATCACAAATCAGCACTAAATATTCTCCTCACAACGGTTTAATAGCCACCCCCCCCACCCCACCCCCGGCCCTTCTGAAAATACTAATTCCATTAAAGGTAGTCGCGAGATTTCACTGTGAGCTGCCCGGTGCTATATTAGGAGGAGACAGGATGGGATTTATTCCGCAGACGTATGGATCCCGCGCGTTTGATCAATTCCCGGGAGACTTATCAGTGGCACGCTTTGTTTTGACAGATTTGCTGGCGGGTGGGGATCGCTCCCCCGAGCCGCGGCCCGTTTCGCCCGCCGTGTACGCGCCCCGCACACCAGAGCGCCACTCGATCTATGGGCTCCACGCTCCAGATTCTTATCAGTTAATGAAGTTTCCCCAGTGCGCCGGGAGCCATTGCTACCCGCGATTCTGAGCTCCGATGGCACGACCATTGTGCCCAATGATCCGCCGCCCTGTAGGTGTGTGAGACGGCCCAAAGTCTAATTTCTCAACTGTCGTCTGACGTGACACCATGAACAGGCGGGGGGACAAAAACGCAATCAAGTTCACGGCCAAAACGTGTCTATGCTCGGACGGCTCGACCCGATGGTGATGGTGTGATACCCATTTCAAATACCCGTTACTAGTGCAAGTCCTCTGGCTTAAACGAGGACACAGAGTAAATCATTCATGCACAGGGTATGGGCCTCCCGGGTAGTGTAGTGGTTACAACGTTCGACGCTGGCCACAGCGATCGCAGTTCGATTCCACCGGCCGCACCAGAGTCGGCTCTGGCCGGGAGTGCCACCGGGGGCGGCAATTGGCTGTCCGCCCCAGGGAGGGGGAAGCCGACAGGATGTTCGCTGTGCACAGGAGTGGCTCTGTGGTCCCGGGTTACGGTTGACTGGCGAGTGCCGTCTCGGAGGAGACGATGCTTTGCCTTCATCACTACCGGTCACAGGACTACGGCAGCAAACTCACATTACTAGGGGGGGATTGACTTGAAAAATAGCAGGTGTCACTACCGGTCACAGGACTACGGCAGCAAACTCACATTACTAGGGGGGGATTGACTTGAAAAATAGCAGGTGTAATTGGCAATTGGCTGTCCGCCCCAGGGAGGAGGGAGGGAAGCCGAAATGAGTAATGCACAGCGTATGAGTATGGCACCATCATAAACTGGGAAGGATCCAGAAAACACTTAAGTCCAGTAAAGTTGCCACTTAACTTCAGATACTGTTTATTACGTTGTCTAAGATCTTCTTTTAGCCAATCGGGCAAATCTTCCCAATCGGGCGAGTCTTACTGCAGTCGACCAACTGCATGAGGCTATCATCGCCTAGTTCAAGGTGTTCTGTATGACATGCTGCATTAAGAGTCCTATTCCGAGCGGTTAAGGAAGATATGCCGTTCCGGTCTCACAACCCAGCAAAGAGCAGAAGAACCTCACGGGTGAGCACATCTGCAGAGCTGGAGCCAGTCTCAGGTGTCACACGGGGGGAGCAGTGTCCTTGGCAAGCAGAGTTCAACACTTGAAGTGCGCCACTTGAACGTTCCAGGAGAGGTTGTTTCGGGGAATCAAATCAGCTTCCCAAGGGCCATTTTCCTGTGCGTGCAACTAAACCAATTGAGTTCATTTTCGAATGCTTGCTTTTACTAGAAACCTTAATTCCGTCATTCTTTTCAACGTTTAATTAAATGCTTAGGTTGGGTCAATGATAACTTGGGGCGTAAAATGAAGGGACATGGAGAAGCTCTCGATGTCCTCGTGCTCAGGGTGGATAGATACACAAGGCCGTTGAAAACGCAGCTGATGCACAGCCAACATTTGGATGTTTTGAGTGAAAGATCGCGCACACCTCAGAGAGAGAGAGAGAGAGAGAAGCTGCATTCACAGTGGTGACATGAAAAAAGAGAAGGGAAAAATAAAGTGCAGTATTACGCTGGGACGTTAAAGAGCCTTCTTCTGGAAGGAGTTGGTCGATCTAGCAGCTGTAGTTCTTTGTAGCCAGTTTCCACCGACAAATTTAAACCAACGTTCCATTTTTACCCATCTTTACCTACACAGTGTTTTTCATTCATCTCAGACTTGTGATGATGCATGAGAATAATGTGCGTAAGAACATAAGAATACAAAATGACGAGAACAAGACGTTCAGGCCCGAGTAGGCTCGTCATTTACATGCAGTCTAGAGAATATCCAGCACGGCATGAAGCCTGGACATGAACACCCCATGCGTCTCAGCCTCTAATACATGGTGTGGCATGCTGTTCCAAACATTTACAACTCTCTGTGTAAAAAATACTTCCTAGTATCTGTGCGGAATTGACCTTTTTTCAACGGTGTACAATCTTACTAATTCCTACCTGTGTGTCCTCCTGCTCTGCTGACTGAACTGACAAGAAAAAAAACTAATCAGTGGGCGCTTCACCTAACCTGGTGAAAGAAAACGCACTTTACCCACAAACACGAACACACAGCTGCCAGCCTCACACGGTCCAGGTCACCAAGGGAGGCAGCGGGGCCTAAACCCTCGAGGTCAAAATGAATGAGCCCAGTGGCCTCCCGTGGTAACAACGTTCAACACTGGCCACGGCGACCGGGGTTCGGTTCCCCGTCGCGCCAGAGTCGGCTCTAGCCGGGAGTGCCACCGGGGGTGGCGCTTGGCTGTCCGCCCCAGGGAGGGGGAAGCGGACAGGACGTTCGCTGCGCACAGGAGTGGCTCTGCGGTACCGGGTTACGGTTGACCGCCTGGCGAGTGCTGTCTCGAAGGAGACGATGCTTCGCCTTCGTCACTACCGGTCACAGGACTACGGCAGCAAACTCACATTACTAGGGGGGGGATTGACTTGAAAAATAGCGGGTGTAATTGGCTACCAAATTGGGAGAAAATTGGATAAAAACTGAAACAAAATCTTAAATATTATTTTATTTTTTTAAATGAATGAGTCCAGTTTACATGCACTTTACATGAACCCCACCTTAACACAACCACAGATCATAACAATGGCAGTGACTAGACCACCCTGGAACCCTCCAAAATACACTAACTTCAACTCTGCGTTTGCCTGTGTCCGTGTCAGGCAGATCTCGTCGGTTGTCTGCTTGCTGTATGGATGTGTGTCCCTTTTCTCTTCAACAGTGCTCTGATTGTTCCCACATCTCTGTCTGTATGTTAGATAAGTTTGTGTGTGGGGAGGGGGGGATTAATACTAAGAGCACCAAGAGATGGGAGGGGGAGGGAGGGAGGGAGGGAGGGGTTTGGGAAGCAATTGTTCTGGGGGTTAGTGGGCCAAAAGAAAAAGAAGAAAATAAATGGAGCCTGATGGGACCGTGGAAGAGTGTACATGCGGGGTGTTAATGTGTTGATCAAAGGGGTGTGCTCTTATGGGGGGTTGGGGGTGGGGGTGGCTCACTGCTGGCTGCCCCATCACGGTATTGCCAGGCCCAAACCAGAAGCCCATGTCCGATGGAGCCATGACGCAAAGCCTTATGGAATGGAGTTCACACTCACTGCACAAACGGGTCAAAAGTTACGGGCAGAGGAGTCAGATGCGTTTGTGCACTGGAGGCCAACGGCAAGACGCTGAGAATTGTGGGATAGCATATTGATATTTATTACGCTGAAGCAAGAATCGGAGGAAGAAAGAAGCAAAGCCTTCTGGGATAGCGTTTTAATACCCCTTACAGAAAGGGCTGAAGGCCATTTTTCTGCCATTGTTCGGCAACACAAAACAACTAAAATAAGGGTAGAAAGGGCAGAACAACAGACAAAACAAATGCCAAAAGGGAAGGGTTGGGGCTGGACATGTGAAGCTTGTACAAATCAGCCTTTATACACGCCTCTCTGAGCCAGACGATTAGTTGTTCAAAGTATGCATACTTCCTGGTGGGCGACTGCCCGCTCAGAAGGTAGCTTTTTAACCAATCCAAATGAAGTAAAGGCCACGTTTTGCAAGGACAGACAGCGAGCAGACAATTTCAAAAAGGGTTTCAACCGATACGAGAGAGCAGGGTCTTTACCTTTCCATTGAAATTAAGGCATTTAGCAGACGCTCCTACGCAGAGTGACTTACACAGCTTCGATCTTTCCATAGTGGATATTTTACTGAAGTGATTCGGGTTAAACACCTTGCTCAAGGGTACAACGGCAGCGCCCCACCTCGAGAGTCGAAGCCGCAATTCAGGTTAAGTACTTTGCTCAAGGGTACAACGGCAGTGCCCCACCTGGGAATCAAACCTAAATTGATCTAAAAGCGATTTAATAAGCATGACATTATGATTCACACAACATAATGCCATGCAAGGAGGTGGTGTGGGGGGATAATTGCAAACTTGTCCTACGGGTTACAGCGTTCCCTAACCTTCCCTCGAGTGCGTTCAGTAGTTCCACACAACAGATTTTTCCCCCTGAATTCAGGTGTACGGAGAAAAAGAACGAAAGGAAACAAACCTCGCTTTCATAAGCGCGATCAACACTGCCTCAAAAAAAACACCCGCCGTAAATCTCCACTTCGCGCTCATTTATTCCTTAAGGGCCGAAAGCACAAAAGAAAGCCGGGACTCAATTAGTCATGGCGCAAACACTTCAAAAGATGCTCCGTACGTTAAGTCACCGTTCATTAATTTGAGGGCTTTTGTGGGTTTTATAGTCTTCCGAATGGAGGGGGGAGAGAGAGACTGAGCAATCGTTTATGGTCGCGATGCAGAAGCGGGCTCGTCCGTCCCTTCGGCGGGCGTGGGCATACGCGTCGGTAAAACCGGCCGCAGATTACGGGCGCTCGGCGTTACGGCCCGGCGGCCCGCGAATCGAGCTGCCGCTACAACCGCGCGCCTCTTCATTAACCCACTCACCCCGCCGCCAGTTCCTTTGTGATTAGCGACTAGCCCGATCCCACATCCATTTCACAACGCGCCGAGCGCCGCCGCCGACGCCACTCGAGAAAAAGTTAAATTGGGTAAGCTCGAGACTCGAGTGCTAGTGTTGGTAATTGCAGGTCAATTTAAATGAATTTTTCTTTTATTAGAAATACATCTACACGCATATAGAGCCTCCCTTTGACTGCATTAGCATTTCCCAATAGCCTTTTTAAATGTTCCTGACTAAAGGACTCGAGAAATATTCTCTCTTCACCCCCTGCCCTGCTTTAACATCAGTTCGCCCTGCAGTTTTAATTGAAAGGAGACTCTCTTCTGTGCAATTTGGAAGATGAGCGGAAAGGCTGAGTGCTGCGAAATCAGTGTTTCTCTCTGCCGGAGTCGCAGTGAGACGAGCGGGCCCGGCGGCGCCTGCAGCACCGGGCCAACAAAACAAGCCTTGAGGTTGGACTTCAAAGGGAAAAAATTTGGACAAGGTAATTACTTAAGGCACCGACTATCAGAGACGCTGTGATTGGACATGTCAGTACCAGCAAGGTGCTCGTAGCTAAGAGATGGCTGGATCACTAATGAGGCACTGAAACACTGCGTGAATGAGAGAGAGAGAGAGAGAGAGAGAGACAGGGAGAGAGAGGGAGGAAGAGAAAGGAGAGAGAGAGAGGAAGAGAGGAGGAAGAGAAAGAGAGAGAGAGAGAGAGAGAGAAGAGAGAGAGAGAGAGAGAGAGAGAGAGAGAGAGAGAGAGAGAGAGAGAGAGAGAGAGAGAGAGAGAGAGGGGAAGGAAGGGGAGCATGAGGGAGGGACAGGAGAAAAGAGAGAGAGAAGAAGGCAGAGCAAGAGGGATGGAGAGCAGAACCAATGTACAAATGCAATACTCTGCTTATTTAGGTTACTGAATTCTCTCCAAACACTTTATCAAACTCTACAAAGACACACGTGTGCAGAAACGACACCTCTCTCTGCGCCGGGCTGATAAACGCTACAGTCCCGCCCACATCCCCAAGAGAGCGCGCATGATTGAACAAGTGTCACGCATATAAGACAAGAATTAGGGGAAGAGCCTCCTGCTCTTAATAAACAGGGGGAGGAATCAACTCCAGCTGAGGAAATGGAGGCTTATTTGGGGGTGAAAGCGCTTCTCTCCGTCGCTGTGCGACTGCTACGGTCGACACCGCGCAGGGGAAAGAAGCACTGACGTTGAACAAAACATTCATAGCAGGTGACAATTTTACGAGGCCTTTTGTTTCTGTGAAAGGCATCATCTTCCACCGAAACGCTTGCGTGAGCAGTATCGTGGTGGTGGGGTCGGGAAAAGAAAGTGCCTATCGGAACTCTATGCATGTCTCTAATTGAAAATCTCAATGACTTTGTTTCGGGCCCCGAGGCTTAAATCGATACCCTATGAAGACGTTGATGTAAAACTGAGAGTCACTCCACCCCACCAACCCCCCACCCCGAGCTCCAAATTAGATTCTGTTTGACATCTCACGAGGGGCGTTTTGGCACTTAGCAGGCAGGAAACGCAGCCAGTCCATTATTCTGGGGACTAATTAAGCCCCAGTCAGCTGTGGGAGTGGAGGGACAGACCGGCCTGTGTTTACAGCAGGGATGGAGAGGGCCTTGTTAGACCTCCGCTTTCCCCTCTCCCGGTCTTCAGAGGTGGGGGGGACGAGATCACACAAGCCCACAGCAACACCGTTACAACTGTGTGTGTGTGTGTGTGTGTGTGTGTGTGTGTGTGTGTGTGTGTGTGTGTGTGTGTGTGTGTGTGTGTTGTGTGTATTGGTGTGCGTCTGTACATACGCATGTATATGTCTACACACGATCGCTGTGTGTGTGCACGCATATGTATGCGAGCATATGGGCGTGCGCGCGCGCGTGTGTGTGTGTGTGTGTGTGTGTATACATGAACATGTATATACATTTACCAGATCTATATGCGAGTGTTTGTGTGTGGGTAAGTGAGCATGTATGTGTGTATACATAAACATACGTCTGCACACGCACATGTATGCACATACGTGTGGCGAAAGGTCAGCCCAAGCGCTTTGTAAGAATCAATACAAACTGGTAAATATCGCAGCAGTGAACACATACGGATGTGAATAGTCCACAGCTCGGGGGCTTGTGTACAACTAGTCCTCTTAGCCAGCGCAAAAAAATATGAGCTTCAACACACAGGTCAGGCCCACTTTAACTCTGCAGCTCCTGCAGCTCCGGGCCGACCACACTGAGCCCATGGTGAGCGTTCTGTGCGCTGTTTATGGCCCAGAACCTTACAGGTCCATAGCATTAGTCAACGGAGAGCCAATAGAACACAACAGATTCAAATCCAATATATCAAAAAATGACAAAGAGTATTTAACAGGGAATGGGCACAGTGAGGCTTTGTGCAAGTGTAGGCACAGGGCCCAGTTTTTGTCTTTAATAAGGACAATCAAGCATTCCTTAGAAAATGACGCGTGTGAAATACGGCGGATTTCATTTAAATTGTCCCGTAAATCTGACGCAGGAGCACCAACCCGGTTCCTAATCCCGTAAGCCTTAAGTGTACGAATTCTAGTCAAATAAATATGTGCGCTTTGCCAAGTCGTTTATTTCTGGGAGCGTGTAGCGGGCGGGTGGGGGTGGGCTAAAGGCATGAGGGATGAGGCAGGTTTTGAGTGTGAAATCAGCACACTTTAAACACCAGGACACGCTGGTACGGCAGACTGCAGAGGGAATGCGAGCTCACTGCTCTAATACACGCCCGGGGTCTTATCGGCAGGACACATTCTCGGACCCTTTGTAGATGGAAATGCACGTATGCCTGCATTGAGGGGAAGTGAAAAGTAGGCTCCTCCTTTAGAGCGAGTTTGGGGGCGGGGCTCAGGGAACGAGGAGTGTCCTGCGTGATGGGCTCGAACGACGGCAGGGTGCGCCGCTCCTTCTCCTAGCGTTTACACCACGGTAAAGCCGTGTTTCAGGTGTGTGCAGGTAACACACAGAGCTGTGACTGACCGTGTGCAGGTAACACACTAAGAGCTGTGACTGACCGTGTGCAGTAATAGGAGTGACTGACAGTGTGCAGGTAACACACTAATAGGAGTGACTGACAGTGTGCAGGTAACACACAGAGGAGTGACTGACCGTGTACAGGTAACACACAGAGGAGTGACTGACCGTGTACAGGTAACACACAGAGGAGTGACTGACCGTGTGCAGGTAACACACTAATAGGAGTGACTGACCGTGTGCAGGTAACACACAGAGCTGTGACTGACCGTGTGCAGGTAACACACAGAGGAGTGACTGACCGTGTGCAGGTAACACACAGAGCTGTGACTGACCGTGTGCAGGTAACACACTAAGAGCTGTGACTGACCATGTGCAGGTAACACACAAAGAGGAGCCAGTCGCAGCCGGAATGTTCCGCAGCTTGGCTCCCACCGTATCAGTGGCCTCGCACAAGACGCGCTTTCAATGCAAGAAAAAGAACCAGGAGCCATGAATTACACATCAACATCCCTCGCATATGCAGCGGCGTGAAACTGGCGCATGCAGCCACCGCCACGGGAGCGTCGCCAGACGGTAGCGTGCGCCCGCCATTCGACGCCCGGGGCGTGCTATCGATCTGTCGTACTCTGGAGGAACGATTGTCTTTCAAATTATGCAAGGTGTTTAAGGTGATGGCGAAACCGTTTGCATGAAACCGTTTAGGAAAAAAAAAGGGCAAGGATGCAAACAGCCGGGGGAAAGGGCTCTGTCCGAAGCAGCGGGATTTCAAACAGATGTACATGCGGCGACACACACACGTCTAACGCTGCGTCTCCTCCTCCCACAGAGGGGGAACAACCAGGCTCTCTCTCTCGCTCTCACGCACACACGCACCGAGTGCAAGAAGAATCCTCTTTTAGACCGGAGGCTCAGAGACAGACATGCACGCAGGCTCGGGATCGATTTGCTCCTTGTTTGCGCTGGGTGACCCCGGAACCCCAGGAGGCACTGCCAGGTTTCGCTGTGGAAACAAACACCGCGGCGCAGAGCGACCCCGCTCTTCTACCTGGGAGGTAAGCATCAGACGGACAAGAGCAGGCCCTGAGCCAGCACAGCTCCCTGATGAATTCAGTTCCTGCTCCTAAATTCACAGGTCCACACCTGCCCCAGGCAGCCAATGCACTCGTAACAAAAGGTACAAACTCCAAAGCAGTGATATTCTGCCCATGGAAAGAATAAGGGGTGTTCACCCTGGCGTCCAGCTCACGTTTACAAACGGACTCATCTATAGAGGTGGCTGGCCACGCGATCCTTCATTTTCCCCGACAACTGACTCTTGGTTGCTGTTATAATAATAATAATAATAATAATAATAATAATAATTAATAATAAAAGAGGTATTTTTATTTTTATTCTTATTATATAAGAATGATCATTACTATTAATAATAATAGTAATACCAATAATAAGAAGCAATTGTAGTTTAGCCTGCCCCTGCTGATTTAAGGCCAGTAGTCCAGCTGTCCTGCAGTGCCCCGCCCCTACCTCAAGACTGCTCCGCCCCCTGCCTCAAGACTGCCGCCCCTGCCTCAAGACTGCTCCGCCCCCTGCCTCAAGACTGCCCCGCCCCCTGCCTCAAGACTGCCCCGCCCCCTGCCTCAAGACTGCCCCGCCCCCTGCCTCAAGACTGCCCCGCCCCCTGCCTCAAGCCTGCCCCGCCCCCTGCCTCAAGACTGCCCCGCCCCCTGCCTTAAAACTGCTCCTGGAAGGCTCATTTCCAGAGGGGAAAAAAAACCTGTTCAAAGATCCAATCTCCACGGCAAACTTTCCTAATGTGAAGGAAACAGGAGGCACAGATAAACAACTGCTGTTCCAGTCATGAGGGCAGTCACCCTCAGGGGGAAAACCCTGAGGGCTCATGGGAAATGTCTCAAGTCCAGAGGGACGCTGCAAAACACACAGACCAAAGAGAGGAGAAGTGTCTGGCTAACAGGCCAAAAAGGCAGCCATCTTGCCAACCCCACCCCTCACTACACCCATAGGGACGGGCTAGGATGACATCACAGCCATTCATGTTTTCCGCGCCTCGGCAACAGCGTCACATCGTCTCTGCGGTAACCAGCCTGAGCAAACGGACATTTACTTCGACAAAAAAGGCTAACATTAGCAAGCTTTATTTGGCTGTGATACCAGGTTGTTAGCTAGCTAGCTAGATATCGATAGTTTTGCTTAGCTAACATTAACATAGATATTTTACCTGTCTCAACTGTTTCCACTTATATCTGCACTGCAGCTCGTCTCTGTTGAGATTCCTTGAAATCTCCACCCATAAATTGGCCGTCTTAATAATAATTCCTTGAGGTATAAATTTGAGGATACCTCCTCACCTGCTATGCAAACAATTTCCCCAAAGCCGTCCATTGCAATAACATGAAAACAACAAAAAGTCAGATTGAAGTAGTATTCTGTATCTCAATTGCAATGGAGTTTACATCGTCATTCCAACCAAACAGATCACGCAACATTTTATGACGGCATCTGCGACCATTCATTTCTCTGGAGGTACGCGACACCCTCCGCAAGGCTCCTCTGCGACACATTTCTGTCCTTTTGACATCACTTTTGTCCCGCTCATAAATTGGCCTTAAGGGTCGTTTCTTTGAACAGATCTGTGGTCATCGCCGATTGGTCAGAACTGCCAGAAAGGGAAGGGGCTCAGAGCAGGCCAAGTAGATAGCAAACAGCCAATCACAGCCAACATCTGAGCACCCCGGCATGGCCGTGCACCAATCAGAGCCGTATATGGGAATGAGCCGGCACGGCCGAGCTGCTAACAGGCTTTACACATGTACCGCCTCGCACTTACCTCTGCTGCTACTCAAGCCCTCACATTTCAGCTGTGGCCGGTTTCAAATGTTAACCGTAAATTGACTATTTTAAGATTTTAAGCACTGGATAAAGAGAGAGGGAATGGGGGAGAGAGAGAGAGAGAGAGAGAGGAGGGGGAGTGGAGCAGTGCTGCGCCGCGCTAAGTGAAGGTGGAAAGCCTGTGGGCTGTGGAGCGGGACACAGGCCTCATTACCTGCAGCAAGAGTTACCGCCGACACGGCAGGCTGCACTGAACTTCGCCCAAAGGAGGAACGAGAAAGGGGGGCGGCGAAAAGAGAAAAGGACAAGAAAGCCAGGCTATCGCTCCACTCCTCCCAATCCCCCCTTCCCCCCGGCCTCGCACAAAGGCAGTGATACGGGGAGATGGGCATCAGAGTCCCGGGCCTGAACTCCAGCCAAGAGGAGGCGTTTCGGCGAGCCTGCCAGGCCCATTCCGTGCCCGTTCCAAGCTTTAAGGGTCCCGCGGTCCCCACGCTTCAAAAGCTAAACATCACTCACAGAACGCCAGGATGTAGCCGCCGCGCTGCAAATCCGCTGAGAGCTCCCTCCTTAAACACGCTGACAGGCCGTCATTTTCTTCAATTCACCCTTAAAATCACTTGCATAAATTCATTACTCGACGCTCAAACGCATCCGTTTTCTGGACAAAGTACCAGAGCACCGGTTCGATCAACTGTAGAATCAGTCCGCTTCAATGCAACACAGATGTGAGTGAGCACGCGGTCAAACAGGGACAGAGAACTGTGTCCATGTCTGTAATATGGATGAGAAGCAATGCAAAAAGACACAAGGCCATACCTCATGCTGATCATTTTTAGAGACCGTAAAAAAGTTTATTGTCAATTGAAAAGCGGTCCCCCTTTAATCGGTGGTTCAGTGGTTAGCGACACGGGCTGGCAAGCGGAGGGTTGCTGGTTCGAATTCCAGGAAGGCTAAACAAAAAAACAATGAACTGGCAACCGGAGGGAAGCTAGTTCACTTCCTGGGGCACTGCCGAAGTGCCCTTGAGCAAGGCACTGAACCCCTAACTGCTCCAGGGGCGCCGTACTATGGCTGACCCTGCGCTCGGACCTCTCTTAGGAGAGATATGCGAAAAGACAAATCCAATAACCTTGTGTGTGTAACTTGACAAATACAAAATATTATTACTGAATTCATGGTGTAACGAGAGGGGAAAAAAATATATATATATTTTTTTTTTTTTTTTTTTTTTTTCTCCAAAGCAACATCTGGTAAATGATAAAATGTCACTGTTCTATGGCAATTTACGTTCTGCAGCATTAGATTCATATTACAGGTGGTGTAAATGTCCTCATTACAAATCGGCGTATGACAGAGTGCGGGAGTAGCGCTACGAAATTGAATTATTCCTTCTGCTGTACGAATGGCCTGAGCGTTTCCGACAGCTTTCTCTGTCCAGAGACGGAGGACTTCTCCTCGTACGAGCGGCTGTGCTGGGATCAGTCCTTAGTACCTGAGGACAACCAACAATGCACAGAATGTAATCAATTCAGATGGAGTTTGAATGGCTTCAGCGAGGTAAATCGGCATGGAAATACGGCATTGGGTATTAATGGTGCCAAACAGGAGTGTAGAGCCCGCTATCGGCTTTTTCTCAGAGTCCCTAAGATGTCTGATCCCATCTTCCCCCCCCCCACCCCCACAGAACTGGAGGATTTGAAACACAATCAAAAGGCTCTCTGGCGGGGCGGCGGAGGGAGAGTTGGGCAAAACGTGCCTCGAATCACCGCCGACGCCCGCACTCCGGCGACGCAGAGAAACGTTCCTCATTCCGCACCGGCTGGTGTGAAGCACATCATTTGGCAAACGCCTCTAATGCGCTGTTGGCAAAGGGTTTGCAAACATTTGCTCACAACAGTATACCAGCTGAGGCCATTAGCATTCTGGGGATGACGCTATCAGCATTAGCACTGTTTCTGGTAATGACACTATTAGCATTAGTATTGTTTCTTGTGATGACATTATTAGCATTAGCACTGTTTCTGGGGATGACACTATTAGCATTAGCATTGTTTCTGGGGATGACACTATTAGCATTATTTCTGAGGATGACACTGTTAGTATTAGCATGGTTTCTGGGGATGACACTATTAGCATTAGCACTGTTTCTGGGGATGACACTATTAGCATTATTTCTGGGGATGACACTGTTAGTATTAGCATTGTTTCTGGGGATGACACTACTAGCATTATTTCTGAGGATGACACTTAGTATTAGCATGGTTTCTGGGGATGACACTATTAGCATTAGCACTGTTTCTGGGGATGGCACTACTAGCATTAACACTGTTTCTGGTGATGACTATGGGAAGCCACAGCTAAGCAACAGCTAAGCGCTTCGAGAAGGTGGCAGAACGCACTGCGTACATCAACACCTTTACTGGAACGATCTTTCGGGAAGCGCTCGTATCTGTAAATCAATTTGCGCCGGGTTGCCAGGAAGCAGAGAAAATCAAACTTATTCAGCTGAGGGAGGATCATCGGAGCCTGTAACCTTCACCATAGTAACCAGACAACTCAGGCTTCCCTGCGCCTGTTTGCTGGGCTTTTTTAACACCCTTTTCTTTTGTAATTTTGTGCGCATCTATTGTTTCGTCGCTCTGTATCAAATCGGTGGCGAGGCAATAACGAGGGCTTGTTTGATGGTGGAAAGAGCTGCTTGTGAGCAGTGAGGAATGGCGGCTGCATTGTCTGCTTCAGACCACAGAGGATTGATGACGAGCGCTCAGTGTTGGGAGGGGAGAACGCTCGTCTTCAGACTGATTATCAACATCAGTGCAATCGAGCAAAAAAGGCAAACCGTCGCAGGGTCATTCATTCGCGTTTCATTTTTATACTTTACAGCGCAGTTCTGCAAGTGAGACAATAGTCAGGACTGGTACCAGCTGTCTGTGTGCAAGGGGAGACGCGCACACACGCGCACACACACACACACACACACGCGCACGCACGCACACACACACGCGTGCACACACGCGCACACACACTCATACGCACGCACACGCACACACACACACACACACACACACACACACACACACACACACACACACGCACACAACTGCTCATGCGCGCACACACATGCACCCAAGCAAACAAACATGCACAGGCAAATGCACCCGATGCACGTTGAACACAGCGCACACACGCACAAAACGCATGCAATTAAGACACACGGGCGGACTCATGCACACACAGGCACACAAACACACCACACATTCACCATGACAAGTACACACACCAGGATGGGCTTTTAATTACGGGGGTCTGAACAATCTGCCAGGCCATGTGCGTAACTTCCCAGGGGAAGGGAGTTACGGCCGGTGTGTTTTTACGCCCATATGCTTCCTCTCCTGGTAATATGATTTGATAGCAGAGCGTCCCGTGCTGACAGCAACTAGACATCCTGTCGAATTACAGAGCGCCCCCCCGCGCCCACGCACACACACCCCGTCACCTATGCAGCGTCAGCATGTTCAGACGACACGCACACCGCTCAGCTCAGCACCCCCCCTCCCTCCCTCCCCCCGCACACCCACCCCCCCGACATGATTCCCTGTTAGCCTTGTCGCTAACAGAGGTCACTGATTGAAAACGCTGACCTTGGATGAAAATCATCCAGATAAAACCTAAAACGGTGAGAGAAACAGAGCGCAGATAAGAACACAGGTTGAGCCGAGCAGATCATAAACCTGGCTGCCATGTCCCAGGGTCAGCCTCTCTCTCTGTCGCGCGCTAGAACGGCTCGGAGACTCGGGCAGCGTGCATGCGTGTTCCTTCTGTAGTCTCACGCTCTGCCACTGCGCCCTGCTGGAACAGGGTCTGCACATCGCTCCAGGCAAGTTCATTTGAGAGCACTAATTATACACGTGCTTTTCATATAAACGTGCAAATATATTCATATACAAGCCATATAGAACTCGGACTGTCTAATCGATGGTAGTCGATGTGTAGTCACATCAGCAAGCAGCAGTATGGAACACTGGGTAAGGAACAGGGTATTTAACCAGCACTATGTAATGAACAGGGTATTTAACCAGCACTGCATAAGGAACCGGGTATTTAACCAGCACTGCATGTGGAACAGGGTATTTAACAAGCACTGTGTGAGGAACCGGTATCTAATCAGCACTGTGTGAGGAACCGGGTATCTAATCAGCACTGTGTGAGGAACCGGGTATCTAATCAGCACTGTGTGAGGAACCGGGTATCTAATCAGCACTGTGTAAGGAACAGGGCATTTGCATAAGGAACAGGGTATTTAACAAGCACTGCATGTGGAACAGGGTATTTAACAAGCACTGCATAAGGAACAGGGCATTTAACCAGCACTGCATAAGGAACAGGGTATTTAACCAGCACTGTGTAAGGAAAGGGGAATTTAACCAGAAGCTCACAGTCTTGAGTCGCAGGCTTTGCCCTTGAGCAAGGTGCTTAACTGGAGTTGCTTCAGAATCTAGTGGTACAGAAAATATTTAAAATGTAAATTCTGTTAGTTGCCATACAGAAGACTGTCTACCAAGCAATTATTATTACCATTATCATATATTATTTTTTTTACGACTGGGTCACAGAAGAGCTGTGGCACAGAGGGCCAGCAGTCTCACAGCACTGAATTGTGTTAATGTTTCACTGTGGACATTAGATTCTATATTAGATTTCATGGCATCAAATTATCTTGCTTTGCCACGGTGGCAAAATTTGACAAGGCAGCAAAATCTGACGTTACATGGGGTGGAGGAAGCAATGGCAGCGGGACAGGGCAGCTTGCCGTGCTCGTACGGCGGGGGAAGCCAAAGGGGCACCAGTCAGGGGACGGCCCGCCCCGCCCCACCCCACACACGCAGCCAGGCGAGTGTGAAATTAGCTGGCTCTTTGGGTTTCATGCGTGACACAGAGCTTGAGCCGAGAACCAAGAGCATTTGCCCAGTGGGAGCGAGTACCACAGAACAGGCGGTTGGGGTGGGGGGGTCTGTCGTACCGGCCTCAGAGCATCACCCCCCACCTCATGCTGGCGCCCCCAACAGGCTCGGAGGTTAAATAACGCCTACCCCCAGAGCCAGCGAGCTGGCGGAGAGGCAGACACCTCACCGTCTCCAATAACACCTGCCACTCCTGCTGCTCCACACTCCTCGCTTTGAAACCCTGCTCGGTGTGCTGCTGTGTCTGCCGGCCGGGGGGGTCAACAGGGATCGCAGGACCAGAGAAAGACCCCACTCCCCCACGCACACATCCTTTATTCTGCTCCGCTCAGGCCAACTTCCTGCCCCCGAGCGTTTGCAGTGCAATGGGCAAAGTGTGAGGTAGTGTGCACACAACGTTAACAAGCTTCTGAGGAGAAACTAATATATATATATAACTAATATATACTATATACTCACTATATAACACAAGTATACCCTCACTATATAAAACAGGCATATACTCACTATATGTGCGTGTGTATGCATGTTTAAAAAAAAAAGTAAAATGTGTGTATGCAGGTTCTATGAGCAGGTTGTGCAGTATGAATGTGTGTGTGTGTGTGTGTGTGTGTGTGTGTGTGTGTGTGTGTGTGCATGCAGGCTCTATGGGCAGTTGTGCAGTATAAATGTATGTGTGTGTGTGTGTGTATGCATGTTTAAAAAAAAAGTAAAATGTGTGTGTATGCAGGTTCTATGAGCAGATTGTGCAGTATAAATGTGTGTGTGTGTGTGTGCATGCTGGCTCTATGGGCAGTTGTGTAGTATAAATGTGTGTGTGTGTGTGTGTGTGTGTGTGTGTGTGTGTGTGTGTGTGTGTGTGTGTGTGCATGCAGGGTCTATGGACAGGTTGTGCAGTGAGCTCCAGTCTGTTGGTACTCCACTCTTTGATGTCTCTTTTCCTTTCCCGTCGCCCCCGGGGGATTTGGGCATTTTAGTGCGGCCCGGCCGTGTGCGTCGCTGTCAGCACGGCAGGGGGGACACGGCCCCCTGGGAATCCCGCTACATCGCCTCCCCCTACCCCCTCACTCACTCACAGGAGAGAGCTCCTCCGCAGGCCGCGCGCGTGAGGCCGAGGCACCGCCACGTCCGCCTGAGTGGGCGGGAGGCGGGCGGGCCCGGGTGGGTGGTCAGTGCACGTAGGCATGGCAACCCCCCCGGGAGCCCCTCTGACTCCTCCACAGTAGAGCTGATCCACCTGGAAGGGCCGCGCGTTCCCCCCGGCGACGGGCTTACAGCCAGAGCTCTGAACGGAGCTGCTGATTACCCGCTGCGCTGGCGGGATTAGTGACCGGACACTCCTCACCGCGTCTGAGCAGCCTCACCCCGCACAGAGGCATGGGGGGGGTCTGACACTCCCAATACTGTCCTCCTCCTCCTCGCGCTCATCACCGACTCCAATCTGGCCGTGCGGAGGGGCGACTGCCGATCGACCTCTGCAGCCGCGGCCCCCAAGGTGTGAAATCTCACCTTGCGCGGTTTCTGGAGCGCAAAGCGCAGTGTGCCACAAGACCTACACCACTCATTTATTGTGTTACACACACCCCCACACCCCCCAACCCCCATTCCCCATTCCAGCCGTGCGAAAATCCAGCGTATTGCTTTCGGTCGCCACGCCAACGTCTTGCTTCTATTCTCCGATGACAGACAAAGGGGATTTCGATTAACGCCTCCTCCCGTGTAGCATAAAGTCTCTGCAGCGCCCACTTCAAATGCATGAACGAGCGCAAGCAGTCTATGCGCGGGGCTATTGTGCTCACACATATAATTAAGGGGGGGAACTTTGTGGTACTAGGAGCCAGAATCCACATCCAAAATCCAGCACCTTAGAGCACCCCTCTGCAATTATGGGACTGTGAGGCTTTGTCGATACAGGAAACGGGCGGCGCTTTGGCGTGCTCGCCGCAATGAACCAATCATTGTGTTTCGGTGTGAAGGGGACATTGTTTGTCAGTGATTGACAGCACACTGTAGCGCCACCCATTATTTGGTTCGTGAAACGTCCCTCTCCCGTCACTCGCCCTCAGACCCTCCTTTGATCGGTCCGGTAACTCACGATACAACACGCATGCCGACACCGGAGCCACGACACAATGCACATTCAGATGCAACGCGCATGAGGAAATGCATTTTTTACTTGTTTGCAACGAACAGTCATTTATTGTCAACGACACATACTACGAAATATTACAAAAACCTCCACAAATCACATATCTACATTTTAAAAAAAAGTGAAAAGTGTAACTTCAGCTTAGCTCATCTTTTTCACTTAGCAAAAGAATACATTAACATAAAGGTTGTGCTGTTAAACTCAAGTTCTTATTTAATTATGCACTTCAGTGAAGATAAAAGAGCAGAAATATACAAACACCCATGAATTCCGAGGCTATAAATAAAGGTTGCGTAAGCGTCGCTTATGAATTCTATTTCGCTTCACAACAAAATATCTGAACACGGAAGCGGTGCTGTTAAGTGTCATTCATTGCAAATTGCAACAGGAATACAGATTATATTGTCATACACAAGCAAATGAAATGTGGGTACAGGCGTTGTGTCGACGCGTGGATCGACAGGAAGTGAATACCGACGCACTTCCTTGCCGATGCTTTGACAGCACCCCCAGTTCACGCGCGGTAGGGAATTAAAGGACGGCAGTCACCTTCCGACTGAATTCCTGGCGCGCGCGCGTGAGAACGCTCCGTAAAACGTCTCCGCCACCTCGCTCCGCGCCTACTTGGCACGTTGCTTCCTGAGCTCCAGACTGGCCAGGTGAGATAACTGCGGCAAGGTCGCGGCAAGGTCGAGAAGAGCGGGTCTTCGCAAACCCCGATAAACGGGTGGCACCGGCGCGTAAACTGAACCAATCGGAAGGTGTGGCTTTGGAGAGCAGAGTGTACCGATTGGCTGCTGTTAAGTCGGTGAGATTGAGAGCGCAGGGCTTCTCGTGGAACTGCGCTGGTGGGAAACAGAGCGGGATAGTTCACCGGTGTCACGAAAGGTCCCCTTTCAGGAAAAGCAGGCTCGCTCTCCGCAGTGTTGCACACGGATAGTGTTGCACACCCCAGCACCCATATACAGCTGAGAGATCATGGAGGATAACGCTGAGCTCTGAGGCTGCTGTCCTGCTGTCCTCACTGGGATAGGGTGAGATATTCGGATGGGCCCTCCCCCCTCACTGGGATAGGGTGAGATATTCGGATGGTCCCTCCCCCCTCACTGGGATAGGGTGAGCAGGGCTAGGATCTGTCAAGAGTTTGGCGGGGGATACGGCTGCACTGCCCTGAGGTAGCAGGGTGTACTACAGAGAGAGAGAGAGCGGGGGAGAGAAAGTCCTGCCAATAAAGCACCGCTGAATTGAATTGGATTGAGAGAGAGGGAGAGAGTGATGACGAGGGAGGGCAAGAGAGAGACAGACAGAGGGAGGGAGGGAGGGAGGGAGGGAGGGAAGGGGAGAGAGACAGAGATGGATGAAGATTAAGGAAGAAAAGGAGAAAGAGGGACAGAGGGAGAAGAGGGGAGATGAAATGTGTGAGTGATAAAGATGGAGAGGGGGAGAGATTGAGTGTGAGAGGACAGATTGACCGAAAGAAAGAACAAATGAGAGAACAAGGGGGGGAACAAAGAGTGAGTGAGAGAAAGAAAGAAAAAAAAAGAGAGAAAGGAAATGAGACAGAGGGACGAGAACCCCAAGTGGCCAGCTCAATCCTGATAAAGCCTGCATCAGCCCCCGTGTACACACGCACGCAAACACAGACGTGAGCGCACACACACGCACACTTCATCAGAACTTACAAATACAAATACCATTTCTGCAACAAAAACGCGCTCAACGGAAACAATTCAAGGAGGCATAATAAAAAAAACGTGTCTTTATGCAAACAGAAGCTGCAGATTAAAAATAGAATAAAAATCACCTCAGTAATTATGACAAATATTACCCTGATCCGCCCCATGGCTCCAAGTGTGTGTTCGTATTGTAGGGGGTAGTGTTCATATCACGGTCGAGGGAGAGGGTATTGTAGGGGGTAGTGTTCGTATCACGGTCCAGGGAGAGGGTATTGTAGTGGGTAGTGTTCGTATCACGGTCCAGGGAGAGGGTATTGTAGGGGGTAGTGTTTGTATCACGGTCGAGGAAGAGGTTATTGTAGGGGGTAGTGTTCGTATCACGGTCGAGGGAGAGGGTATTGTAGGGTGCAGTGTTCGTATCACGGTCCAGGGAGAGGGTATTGTAGGGGGTAGTGTTCGTATCACGGTCGAGGGAGAGGTTATTGTAGGGGGTAGTGTTCGTATCACGGTCGAGGGAGAGGTTATTGTAGGGGGTAGTGTTCGTATCACGGTCGAGGGAGAGGGTATTGTAGGGTGCAGTGAAGCGTTAGTGCTGTTGAGGGGGTTCATGTGGTTGGGGGTTATTTTGGAAGGACATCGAGCCCAGCCTGGAAGGACACAGTGGGCTCTTGCTGTTCGCTCCCGGGGCCAGGGGAAGCAGGAGTCTGAGAGGAGGGGAAGTCTGTGTGTGTGATTCTGTACCTGCTGCCAGGGGCGGCCAAGGACAAGCCCCAAACGCAGAACCGCATTATCACATTAGCACAACAATCATGAAAAGAGCCTTTCCCACCCCCACACACGGGCGTACGGAAGCATAAAACCTTCCTCCGTTCTTTTACGGGGCAGAAAGGGGAGAGAAAACCTCTCTACCTTTCAGGACATTCTCAAACAAGGCGCAAGGCTACGGGGGAAGGTTTCTCCCGACGGAACACCTCGCAGGAACGCAAATGGGTTTCTGTTACGGGAGGATAGGACGCCTTGGTTACATGTACAGGCGAATGCCGAGGCGATCGAGCACGCCTGTGGGCATTATCAAAAGCCCTGGTGCTTTACTACCACCTTTTTGCTGGCAGCTGGACAGACAGACGGGCGACCAGGGAAGCAGGTAGAGCCCAGTGTTCTACAGACCAGCCCAAGGGCGGTGGAACGTTAATATGGACCACGCCACGCATCACGTACAAATGTCCGGTCCTCCCACCTAATTACAGCCCTCTTAGTATTATTAGTATTCATCACAAAACGAATACAGTCAGATTCACACTCCCAAGACGTGGGTAGAGTGTGGTGGGGGGGGGTGCCTTGAACATTGAGCGTGTTCATTTGCTGAGTACAGCACCTCTCTACGGCCCTTACTCTGGAAGGACGGCGCAAAACAGAAATGTAGTGCCTCGCAAATTCACACACCTCTGTCATACCTCGATCCAGTCACTAAGCAACATGCTTCTGATTCCAAACAAGAAAGCACCCATGAATGTGAGGAATACCGAGCTTCTAGCTGCTAAAACGACACACAAGATTTACAGGAGGGAACAGACCACGTTAGGGGCTTATCCTGTGTGGATCGCTGGGCAGACCTGAGACCTGTTAGTGATTCGCTGAGCGGGTGGCAGTATGGAGATTACTGCAGTCTCCACTGCAAAAGCCCAGTCTGGATGGGTGAGTTACTGCCAGAGACACACGCTGCACACAGGGAGAGGGGGAGAGGGGGAGCGGGAGAGAAATAAGGGAAGAGAAAGAGGGAGAGAGAGGGTGAGAAGGGGGACAGAGAGGGGAGAGAGAGGGCGGAGAGAGGGAGAGGGAGAGAGGGGTAGAGAGGGGAGGAGAGAGAAAAGGGGGGAGAAAGAGGGAGAGAGAGGGGAAGTGGGAAGAGAGAGAGAGGGAGGAGGAGAGAAAGAGAGAGAAAGAGGGGGAGAGGGAGAGAAGGAGGAGAGGGGAAAAGAGAATTCCTCTGCAGCTTCTCACACTCAAGACTCAACACCTTGTGTTAAATCACGGTCTCTCGGTCAGGGAGAAGAGCAGAGGGCCATTCCAGCTCTCCATTTACACCCTCCCTCTATCTCTCTCAGTCTGTCCCTCCCTCCTTACCTCCCTCGCTCTGTGCCAGATAGATAAATGTGTCCAGAGATGCGCTGAATCATCACTTTGGTGTTATTCTAGTGAGCGGTGGAGCCCTTGGCATTAGCATGGGAGATGAGATGGGCTTTCCCTGCAGGGAGCCAACGCAGCCTCGTCAGGGCGGCCCTGATGAGCCCCACCAATGTCACTGCACCCTTTACCCAGAGTCCTGGGCAAACCACTTTCCAGCCCACAGTTAGTTATTCATCTCAACTCTCATTTAGAATGGGGGGGGTTTGGACATGGAAAGAGTTGGGCCTGTTCCAGTTCTGAGAAGAGAGGAGAAAAGGAGAGAGGGAGAGGGGGAGGACAGAAGGAGAGACGGAGAATGGGGAGGGCCAGGCGTATAGGTGAGGTTCTGTAATTTGTTTGTTAAAATTCTGTAATGTGGGATGTATTCATGTGGGTAGGGTGTGTTTTTTTTTCTTCTTCTCTCTTTGGGTTGTTGCTGTCATGTCACTTGTCATGGAAATAAAGCATATTTGAATTTGAATTTGAGGTGTTCATCTGAGGGATCCGTGTCCCCTGGCAGAGGTGATGTGCTTTGCGGTACCGCACGCGTGCGAGACGACCACGGTCACGAACGAGGCCGCCTGAGAGAGACGGTGCAGGAATCAAATTTGGACGCCATGCTCTGTTGGGCAGTGCTAATGGGACTGAATGGAGAGGCAGCTCTTTAAGACGGGCAGACAGCGGCGTTAAGTGACGGGCAGTCAGAAGCCCACAACCCCTGCCTGCTCTCACTGCTGTTCCCCATTACCGTTACCCAGACAGGCAATCGCGGGCCGTTTAAAACAATCTGCCTGATATCTGCCAGAACGCGGCCGGCCGCTTAGTACTGGCTCCGTAGTGAGTGGATCCCCACCGCGCCGCGCCGCAGCTCCCTGGAGGTGACTCTTTAGGCCGCGTGCTGGCAGATGTGGCGGCCAGGTGAGGTGAGGCGAGGTGACGGTAACCCCGCCCCTCCCCTACACCTGGCCGAGACCCTGACCCTCGCCCGGGAGATCGGATCTGCGCTGGAACCCGCGCCACAGGCCACCCTGTCCCCAGCGCCGAACCTTTCCTCTCAGCCCCTTCGGACTTCACTAGAACTTTCAAAATGCGATCTCTCACACAGTGGGGGGAAATGCCTTTGCAGGAGCCATGTGGAATACCACCCACAGTTTAGGCAGACCTCTCTCCAGTACTACAGACTCTCTCTCCAGTATCACAAACTCTCTCCAGTACCACAGACTCTCTCCAGCACCACAGACTCTCTCTCCAGTACCACAGACTCTCTCTCCAGTACCACAGACTCTCTCTCCAGTACCACAGACTCTCTCCAGTACCACAGACTCTCTCCAGTATCACAGACTCTCTCTCCAGTATCACAGACTCTCTCTCCAGTACCACAGACTCTCTCTCCAGTATCACAGACTCTCTCTCCAGTACCACAGACTCTCTCCAGTATCACAGACTCTCTCTCCAGTACCACAGACTCCAGTACCACAGACTCTCTCTCCAGTATCACAGACTCTCTCTCCAGTACCACAGACTCTCTCCAGTATCACAGACTCTCTCTCCAGTACCACAGACTCTCTCTCCAGTATCACAGACTCTCTCCAGTATCACAGACTCTCTCTCCAGTACCACAGACTCTCTCTCCAGTACCACAGACTCTCTCCAGTACCACAGACTCTCTCCAGTACCACAGACTCTCTCCAGTACCACACTCTCTCCAGTACCACAGACTCTCCAGTATCACAGACTCTCTCCAGTACTCTCTCCAGTATCAGACAGTACCACAGACTCTCTCCTCTCTCCAGTACCACAGACTCTCTCTCCAGTACACACAGACTCTCTCCAGTACCCAGTCTCACAGTACCACAGACTCTCTCCAGTACCACAGACTCTCTCTCTACCACAGACTCTCTCCAGTACCACAGACTCTCTCTCCAGTACCACAGACTCTCTCTCCAGTACCACAGACTCTCTCTCCAGTACCACAGACTCTCTCCAGTCCACCACAGACTCTCTCCAGTACCACAGACTCTCTCCAGTATCACAGACTCTCTCTCCAGTACCACAGACTCTCTCCAGTACCACAGACTCTCTCTCCAGTATCACAGACTCTCTCTCCAGTACCACAGACTCTCTCTCCAGTACCACAGACTCTCTCTCCAGTATCACAGACTCTCTCTCCAGTACCACAGACTCTCTCCAGTACCACAGACTCTCTCCAGTACCACAGACTCTCTCTCCAGTATCACAGACTCTCTCCAGTACCACAGACTCTCTCCAGTATCACAGACTCTCTCCAGTACCACAGACTCTCTCTCCAGTATCAGACTCTCTCTCCAGTACCACAGACTCTCTCTCCAGTATCACAGACTCTCTCTCCAGTATCACAGACTCTCTCTCCAGTATCACAGACTCTCTCTCCAGTACCACAGACTCTCTCTCCAGTATCACAGACTCTCTCCAGTCCAGTCCAGTCACAGACTCTCTCTCCAGTACCACAGACTCTCTCTCCAGTACAACAGACTCTCTCTCCAGTACCACAGACTCTCTCTCCAGTATCACAGACTCTCTCTCCAGTACCACAGACTCTCTCCAGTACCACAGACTCTCTCTCCAGTATCACAGACTCTCTCTCCAGTATCAGACTCTCTCTCCAGCACCACAGACTCTCTCCAGCACCTCGTACCCCACACATGTTTATTTACGTATTTAGACAGGGCCAATGCACACTGTCAATTTTATTTTCTACATGAAACCAATAAACAAACCCTTCAAAAGTACTGTAACAGAGTTTGCTGCACTGCGAATTTCATTTCGTTCCTGGGCAGGCCAAGAAAGTAGAACAAAAACAGCCAAGCATAGACAGAATTACTTCATGGACAGGAAAAAAAGTTTGCCAATTCGCACAAGTTTAGGGGAAGTTATTAGCGTTGTAAGAACACTTCAGCGGGTTTTGAGTTTACCTGCAGAGGTATGACAATTATGAGAAAGTAAAAACACAACCAAGCATAGAGACAGAATTACTTCATATGCAGGACAAAAAAAAAGTTTGTCAATTCACACAAATTTAGGGGAATTATTAGCGTTGAAAGAACACTTCAGCTTGAGATTTTTAAGATGGTGAGTGCAAAACTTTTATTATTTCATTCTCCAATGTTATGTTCCTAATTAAGTGCAATCTTTTGAATCTGTTGTCTTCAAAAGATCAGGTTAATTTTAGTTCATTGATTCACGTGGGAAGACACAGAGCGCAACTGCCCGGACCATATTATAAACGGCCTTCATAATATTTTTTGTCATGCTAAAAAATATGCATATTAGTCAAATTTTCTATAAAGCTATTTTCAGGAAAAAATGCATTTCATATTTTTGTGTCACAAGCTATATTTAGTTAAAGATTAATCGATTATAGTTCATTAAGGGCTGGTGGCAATCGATCAAGGAAATTCCTTCATTTGCATCCTTATCGGTGGCGTAACCGTAAAGACAGTGCGCCCCGGGTCTGGCCGGGAGTGCGGTTCGGGGGCAGCGATTGGCTGTCCGCCCCAGGGGAGGGGGGGAAGAGAAGCCGGCAGGAGCTGAAACAAAATAAAATAATATAAAGAAATGAAAGCCAGACAAGACCGTGCGAAACCTCTGGTGCGGGGAGACTCTCCACCGCGTCCCTCAGACACAAGTGCTCCGCGTCTAGAGATGCTGTGTCGCTTCGGAAGAGCCATTACCCTTCAGCGACTTATCCGCTTCCCCCTCACAAACGGTCTGGTGGTGGTGGTGGGGGCTCCACCGATTATTCACCCCCACCGCCGGTGCCGCACAGAACACCCACCCTCCCTGTTACCCCGCCGCCTAAAGGAAAACGCAAACGCAAAGCCGCCCGGCGCCACTAAATTAATTCTGACACGTCCGGAAACCAAAGCCCCGCGGGACCCTACCGGAAAGAGACGGCTGAAACGGGGAAAGAACTGTGCGGTGTGCTTTTTTTGTGTCGTTTTTTTATTTGAGATTTATAAGTTGCTGTGGCGATACGTTGGACAGAGAGCCCCCAGACGGAAACCCTGTAATACCACCGCACCTGATCTACTCTCGGAGCAGGCGGCCCGTTCCCGGCCAATGACACGCTGACGCACGTTTGACAGATTAGACCGCGCAGCTGGACACTTGGCGGAGCGATTTGGGCTAAGCACGCCGCCCGAGGGTAACGGCACAAGTGCCACGGCTGGGATTTGAACCCGCAAACCTCCGGCCACAAGTTCCCTGAACACTAAACCGCACTGCTGCCACTCGTCGCCGACAGGCTTGTGAATCTGCTGTACAAACACAACTCCATTTTCCAGCTCGTATCAGGCAGAGTGTGCAAAGGTGTGCTCTCCGGAGCTGAGGCCCGCCTCTTAATAGCACAGTTAATTGTAAGTGTTGTAAACTGCTCGTCGTTTAGTGCCGCTTGGTGCGGGGCTGATAACCTCCATACTACCATCTGTGCGCCACTTTGTCCAACCGCACTGTCTAAGGTTCACCGTTTCCTACATTTGAAATAAACACACACGCCTCCCCTCCCCCCTCCCCAACAAACACACACCATGTGTACCCACAAATCCACACACATACACCATGTGTACCCACAAACACACACACGTACACCATGTGTGAGCATGTGGACACACACCATGAGTACGCACGGACGCACACATGCATATACACACCATGTGTCTGCGCACACACACCATGCAAACACGCACATACCACGCAGCCTCCTGCTGGAAGTCACATCTTCAAAAATTACTGCAAATCATTTCAACATAAAGGTCATTTGTACTCCATAATCTATCAGAAGTGCACCATCCGTAGTGGCGAGCGCGTGCATGACTCGCTGCTCAGCTGACTGCATCCAACAACAACCCCACAGGCACAGGCAGCCAGCCAGGCCTAACCCAGTACAGGCACCATGACAGCCGACCAACCACGCCTAACCCAGTACAGGCACCATGACAGCCAGCCAGGCCTAACCCAGTACAGGCACCATGACAGCCAGCCAGGCCTAACCCAGTACAGGCACCATGAGAGCCAACCAACCACGCCTAACCCAGTACAGGCACCATGACAGCCAACCAACCACGCCTAACCCAGTACAGGCACCATGACAGCCAACCAACCACGCCTAACCCAGTACAGGCACCATGACAGCCGACCAACCACGGCTAACCCAGTACAGGCACCATGACAGCCAGCCAGGCCTAACCCAGTACAGGCACCATGACAGCCGACCAACCACGCCTAACCCAGTACAGGCACCATGACAGCCAGCCAGGCCTAACCCAGTACAGGCACCATGACAGCCAGCCAGGCTTAACCCAGTACAGGCACCATGACAGCCAACCAACCACGCCTAACCCAGTACAGGCACCATGACAGCCAACCAACCACGCCTAACCCAGTACAGGCACCATGACAGCCAGCCAACCACGCCTAACCCAGTACAGGCACCATGGCAGCCAGCCAGGCCTAACCCAGTACAGGCACCATGACAGCCAGCCAGGCCTAACCCAGTACAGGCACCATGACAGCCAGCCAGGCCTAACACAGTACAGGCACCATGACAGCCAGCCAACCAGGCCTTCTAAAGGCTTGCAAATTTCATATTCCATAGAACCCCGGATTTTATTGAGACAGTTTAATTCACTTGCGAAGAGCTGAGTGATGCTAGGCCTTAGGATGTATATATATATATAAATATAAAAGTATACATATAAAATCCCCCACACATTTTTAACCTCGCTCGATCAAAGCAGCTCACAGCAAAGCCCTCACTCCCAGTCTCCCTTAATAACATTCACTCTGACAGAGCTGGGCTTGATTGAGGGAGACCTCTGGCCCTCCGATGTTATTGCTATTCACAGCTACACGCCTCCAGTACATATCTCACACACACACACACACACACACACGCGCACGCGCACACGCACACACACACACACACTCGCGCACACTCACGCACACACACGCACACACACGCTCACGCTCACGCTCACACACACACACGTGCAATGATGCACAGACGCACATGGATGCACACACGCATACATGCTTAGACCGACAGACAGACAGACAGACAAACAGACATAGAGACAGAGACAGACGGCATGCGTCTGCACACACTAACACACACATAGACAGACACACAGACAGACAAATACTTACGCACGCAAGCACGCACGCACACAGGCACAGATACACACACAGGAAGAGGAGAATCCTTCCACGTAGAGGCAGGGACAGGACAGGGTTTGCACGTTTGTAGGCTGCTTGCGGTCAATGGAATCAGAGCTCAGGCTGTACTGCTACAGAGCAGTAAAGAGCATTCAGGCCCATTCTACATAGAAACTGCATCCTACAGAGCAGGCCCGTTCTACAGAGCAGTAAAGAGCAGGCCCATTCTACAGAGCAGTAAAGAGCAGGCCCATTCTACAGAGCAGTAAAGAGCAGGCCTGTTCTACAGAGCAGTAAAGAGCAGGCCCGTTCTACAGAGCAGTAAAGAGCAGCCCCATTCTACAGAGCAGTAAAGAGCAGCCCCATTCTACAGAGCAGTAAAGAGCAGCCCCATTCTACAGAGCAGTAAAGAGCAGCCCCATTCTACAGAGCAGTAAAGAGCAGCCCCATTCTACAGAGCAGTAAAGAGCAGGCCCGTTCTACAGAGCAGTAAAGAGCAGGCCCATTCTACAGAGCAGTAAAGAGCAGGCCCATTCTACAGAGCAGTTCTACAGAGCAGTAAAGAGCAGGCCCATTCTACAGAGCAGTAAAGAGCAGCCCCATTCTACAGAGCAGTAAAGAGCAGCCCCATTCTACAGAGCAGTAAAGAGCAGGCCCATTCTACAGAGCAGTAAAGAGCAGGCCCATTCTACAGAGCAGTAAAGAGCAGGCCCATTCTACAGGGCAGGCCCATTCTACACAGCAGTAAAGAGCAGGCCCATTCTACAGAGCAGTAAAGAGCAGGCCCATTCTACAGAGCAGTAAAGAGCAGGCCCATTCTACAGAGCAGTAAAGAGCAGGCCCATTCTACACAGCAGTAAAGAGCAGGCCCATTCTACAGAGCAGGCCCTTTCATGAGCGCTCTGGAAGAAACAACAGACTAACACAAAACCATCACACACCAATCCACCAGGCCACCAGCCAGCGACCTCACAAGAGAGGGCCCGACATGGCCCAACTCACAACCTGTAAAAAGAGAGGAAAGAAATGGGCTTTCCGGCCCTTTCTGTGAGCCGCTGGGATCCCTGCCGTGGCTCTGTGATGACGTGCGGCTTTCCGTCCCACAATGCACCACAGGGCGGCGCTGAGGAGAGGGGCGAAAAGGCCAGTGCGTCGTTGTGACGGACAGTCCGCGGAACTTCACTGGAATAACCCGCTTCCCGCAGGCGAGTTTGGCTGCATCCTCAAACTCATCGGAGATCCTGTTTAACGTTTACAAACCGAGAGCACTGCAATCGCAAAGAAATTCAAGGAAAACGTTTTGAACTTAAATTTGTCACAGAATCTGACAGACATCTACCTGCACCTGTTACACAGCACATAGCACTATCAACTCTGCGTCATCAGACCCTAAAAAACAATGGCATTAAAAGTGAAAACATACATTTAAAATGCCCAGTATTATACGTGAAAAAGAGAACAGAACTTCTCCGAGCTTCGCCGAAAGGTTTTGCGAACATATTTGTGAACGTATTTCATTTCCATACTCGGACAGATGCTCGACACACTGAGTTGATCACTATAGAGAGTAATATTTACCCCCCTGAAAACGCACAGAACGAGTGGCCGCAAGTCGTCGTTTGAGATCGAGGACCGAGGACGTCCACCAATAACGGGCACATCCTTCATATTTTACCATCGACGCGCTGGCTGGGTAACTCGGAAGATTTGAAAACACGGTCCACGATCGATTTAATGGTTTAGATTTAAACACACAGCCGCACGCACACAAGAGGGACAAGACGTACTGGTCTAAAGCCCGTTTCAGTTGCTTGTATGGTCGGATAATGAATAACATAACCCAACATAACATATGCCTTTTATCCAAAGCGACTTACAGTAGTGAATGCATACATTTTTCAGTATATTTGGTCCCAGTGGGAATTGAACCCACAACCTAAGCGTTGTCAGCGCCGTACTCTACCTACCTCCTGAGCCGCACAGAACCCCACACAGCTATGCTACAATTACAGAACGGGGCCAAAGATCGCACATATTGTGCCTTTGTGAGGCGTTTGTGGGAAGTGCCATTCGCGTCCCTTATTTGGCGGGAAAGACGGCCGCTGGCGTAGGAGGGACGCCCGAGCTCGTCCCGGCGATAACGCGCATGCAGAGAGACCAATTAAGCAAATGTTTGCACAAACTACCAGAGAGCGGTGAGAAATTAATCCAATTAAACATGAATACTTAATTTTGCCGAGAATGCAAGCTGGTCGTGGGACGGCGGGTTACAGGAGACCGCAGCACCAGAGCGGGGCGGGGTGGGGTGGGGTCGGGCAGGGGGCGGGGCGGAGGGGCTGTGGGGGACCGGCCCCTAACGGCTCCGCTGCGCCTCGTCCTCTGACATCATCAACAGAGCGCAGCCATGGAAACGGCTGAGCCGGGCCCGCCAGGACGGTCTGCCCCCTGCCTACGGGTCAGGCCAGAGACGAGGGACAGCGGCTGCACGACGAGCCAATCAATTGCCTGGGGGGGTGAGGGGAGCTTCGGAATGTATTATTGATTGGACCGCCACTGGTAGTATTTTTGGATATTTACCAATAGTGGGTGAGTCAGGCTGTGAGACAGAAATGCATCCTTCCCCAATGTTCTTACTGCATAGTGAAAATGCCGGTATCCCAACTGCCGGTAATTCTGTCTGTTAAAAAAAGTGTAATTCTGTGTCTGATCAAGACTGGCAAGAATCCATCCTCCCACAACAGTTCCAGCATTAGCCTGCGATATGCAGGCGCTGGCTAACCTCACTGGAAGGGATTCGTCGTGATAAAGTACGCCCCTCCAGGACCGAGACAGAAACAGGTTTGTTGCGGTGAAACGCTGACGTCCGTTCGTGCCGTCACTGTCCTCCCCCTCCAGGGAGAGCTGGGGGAGAGTACCTCCACGGGGAACGACACCGTCATCGAGGCGAGACCTCACTGGCCTTTCATCGGGACCAAAACCAATAAACACACTCTGTCTGCTTATCGCAAACCCTCATAAAGCATCCCTCAAAAACAATCACACTTTCCTAAGAGTGCTCACCCACAGACTACGTTACAGCAGAGTCATGTGGATTCAACAAAACAACTAAAAAATAAAACGCATTTGAAAAAAAAAGAGTAAAAAATGCAAACCAAACACACTGAAACATGAAGAGTATTTTTAGAGGGCTGAGAGAGGGGGGTTGGGGACGGCTGGCTTTTGCTAAGCCTAATTAGGATTCCATTTACCAAAGTAAGGTCTTTACACCCACAAGCCAAAATCTCATTTCAGCTCCTCAAAGGCCTTGTTCCAAATGAAATGTGATTCAGCCCTCGTCCTGAGAGCGAGTCGTGTTTTGCTTGAATACTTTCAAACGGGGGGAGGGGGAGCCGAGCCCTTTATCTGAATACATTATCCCCGTGAATAGAACATTATTCCAGAGCTTTCTGCAGAGAGGACGGCCACGACACGCAACTCAGACACCTCCGAGCTTGTTAAAGAAGAGAGGGAGGGAAGGAGAGAGGGGAAAGTCTAAGGGAGAGAAGGGGAGAGAGAGGGGGAAAGGGAGAGGGAGGGAGATTGCAAGTGAAAGGGAGAAAGAGAGAAGAAGAAAAAAAGGTACTCCCCTCTCTTTCCTAGAACACACACACATGACCTGTTACAAAAGGCACGGCACCTTGCAATCTCGAAACTCAACGTCTGAGGCCCATGTTGAATTACGCGTGTCACATCGATTGGTGCCGGGGCTCAAACTGAAACAGAGTGAGGATAGCGGGATGGGGGGGGCACGAGGGGGATGGGGGAGGCAGGTTCACGGAAGGAGGCGTGACCATTGACCTGCTGAGCAGAATGCTATTGCACGATGCCCTGAGATTAGCTGAAGTTTGAGCCAATACGGAAACATTCATTTCGAGAACAACAGGGTACATTTATTTTGGGGAGCAGGGGGAAGGGGATTGTGGGGAAATTAGCGGTAAGTGTTCCAGGAGATCACATCGGCCGGATGAGCGTCTCATTAAACCCGCGGCGGCTCGGCATCCGCGAGTGAGGGCCGTTTCCCAGCATGCCCCGCTCTCACGCCCACAGGCCACCCCTGCTCTAATTGAATCAGACTAAAGTGCGTCTCTCCTGGTTCAAGCGTATGCTCTTCTCATCGCCATTGATTGCCCCCCACCCCTCCCCTCCCCTCCCCCCTTTGCTATGAGAGCCCCCGTCACATGACCTGAGCTGCAGCTGGGGCCGGCTGTTCGACGGACACAAATGTCACATGTAAAGAAATACTGCTTGGCCCCTCCCCTCCAGCACCTACACGCCAAACATGGCTCAGGTTTGTCCCTGTGGGGGGGGAGCCATTTTTCCATCTTAATGAGGCAACCTCCCCCCCCCCAAATACTGTGACTGCTTAAATACATTTGACTGAACATGAGAATAAGAAAATATATGTTGGCGTGAAAATTAAAAAGTTGTACGTCTTTAGCAGAAAAAGTCTGGATAATTCTGTGTGGGTGAAATTCCTTCCACGAGACGTTTGATTGGGAGGTTGGATGCAGTGCTACTTCCTACCCTCTGGAAGATGTTTTAATGAACACAGAGGTTCTAAAGCTGTTAAAAAGAAAAAAGAAAGGATTAAAATACGATAAGCGTCGAAGGCCCTCCTTCCCACGCCAGCTCGGGGCGTCAGACGCTTTATTGACTTCAACCTTCTTTTTGGGGGAATACGCAGTAATATTTCATTTGTCCGCTTTGACGAATTTTGAGCTACAAATTGAGCTATTCGCAGACTGCTACAACAGCAGATAGTAATCTGGAGACAATTTAGATCATTTCCGCAAAGTACTGTGTTTTTCCCCGCCTATGCACATGCAGCCTGCTATTTTGCCCGATTATGTTAAACCTGGGAGCTTATATTTTTAAACTTAGATAATGTGCCCAAAACTAGCAGAGAATGTGCTCATTAAAGTGATGGGGCCAAAGTGCTGACCTGTCAATACGCCCAATCCACCGCCACAGGGCAGGAAGTGGAGCAGAGCGGAATAACCAGCCCTCTCCATCACACGTCCACGCATGGCCTGGGCCACCAATTTGGCCAGACCCCCCCCTCCCCCAGAGAGACTGAAATCACCCCCAGCTCCCACCATGCTCCCTTCATGTTTGTGACTGAACAGTATATTGGCTTCCTGTTCGGTTCTGATTGACAGAAGGGACCCATCGAAATGTGTCCTTGCATTGGTATGCATTTGGCAAACACACCGATACAGCCTTTCAAATATATTCAGAAACGGCGGCTATGAACCGCTCTTGTAAATTAATTAGAAATGGATTAGCCAAGGTCTGTATAAAGAAGAAAAAAAAGAAGAAAAAAAAAAAAGGAATGTTCAAAGGCAAAGTTGCTTTAAAAATGACATCGGAGGTTATCTTCAAAACCACAACGGTTCAGTTGTTGCTGTGAGCGAAACAGTGGAAATTAATTTGATGGTTTGACGGTTTCAAATGGGCCCCAAACTGCAATACCGCTGGCGACACAAAACGGGCGGATGTTACATGCCCCGCTCCAGAAGGCAGCGTGTGTGAAAGTCCATGTTACGCGCGTGTCACGCCAGGCCACGGCAGAGAAAAACAGCCTCTCTCTCTCCCTCTCTCCCTCTCTCTCCCTCTCGAGGGAGTCGGAGAGAGCACGGGGATCAAGGTCAATTAAAGCCCTGCATTAGAAGCAGGGACGATTTATGAAATCTACATGCAAGGCTAATAACTCAAGGCGGCAAATACTAAATTGCTGACCATCGCTCATGCGTTAGAGGGGAACTGACAAACACCCTGACGAGGTGAACCGGTGGCAGCAAATGGCTTCTGCTGCTTCTTCGGTGTCAGCGACTGCCTTTGCTAGCCCGGTCCCCACGCACACACCCACCCAGGCCTGGACTCCAGGCCATTAGACAACCCACCTCCAAATAACTACACACACACACACACAAACACCGCAGTTAGAGCTTGGCTCTTTTGCTCCTTTAGTCCTACGGCTTCTTCCGGCGATTTCAAGCAGGAAAAAATCCTGCCCCCAAGTCCCACTACCCTAAAACTTCCAATGCAAGAGCGTGACCTTGAGAGGGGAGGAACCCTGTCTCGTACTGAGCCAGGGGGAACGAGAACAGGCTTGTGCGTGGAGGGGCGGTCCGACAATAGAGCCTCATATGAATGAAGAGTTAGTTAGACATTAAGCGCTTACTGACGAGAACGGGCCGTTCAGCCCAACTAGACCCATAGTGTCCAGGCTGACAGGGTACCTCTAGTGGTCAGGATGGGCTAATACATGCTGGACCTTGTTTAGGAAGGGGGGTGAGGGTATTTTGAGGGCAGGATTTAGGTGTGGGCGCTTTTAAAATTTGTGAAACAGACGAGCACCCTGAATGCCAGCGGTGTGGCGAGAGAGAAGAAGAGGGCGGAGCTTAAATCGTGACTCACCTCTCTCTGAAGCACCAGCTCTTTGGTGAACAGCATGGCCTCGTCGCTGAAAGGCTCCGCCTCCTGCAGGCCTCCGGGCGTGTTCCTGGACCCTCGCGGGCACTCGATGCCTGTGGGAGCAGGAGGGAGGGGGTGCGTCACACGCTGAGACAAAGCACCAATCACGAGGCAGAACCGGCAGACGTTTTTTCAATGGAGACTGGGTGTCCATTCAGGAGATTTTTGGAAAGAAAAACAGCCCATTCACACTGCCTGGGAAACAGTGCATGCTGGGAAACTGTGGGACTCAAGGAAGAAAACAAAATGAACAGGAGGCTTTCAAAAAAACAAACACAGAGCAAAATTAAACTGTTTACACAGCGGCCAGCATTTTCCTGTGCGTTCACAGTACTGCGGTGGACGTGTCTTTCAGCTGGTTTAAAATTACACAAACGTATGGAATTATATAACTTGTATTTTGGGAAAAGGCTAAATGGTTCAAATTGCTCCGTTAAGTTAACCGTCCGTTAAGAATCTGCTTTAATAAGTTGGCTGGCTGTCTATATCACACATGTTCGTAAACTTTAATTGCCGTTTAATACCTCTAGCCTTTCAGGTCGAGCAGGTCTCCAAACGCAATGCTATAAAAACACAGGTCTGGCCAGGGCAGCGATGGTTAAACGACTGGATGGTTTTACTTGCAGAACGCATGATGTTCGTGGTATTCCACGTCTCGCCTGACTACCGCCATCGAGCCGTCAGCACCGCAATAATGGTGGGCAGGCCATGCTCCCGTCTGCGCTGAAACCTATTTGACTTCCTTCCCCCAAGTGTGCTCTCTTGCGCTGATAAGAGGGGAGAGCCGCAGAGCAGTGTGATAACGGATCCTGCCCCTGGAGAGTGCGGCTATCGGAGCGGGAAACTGGGAAATTTCAAGGGCTGGCGGGAAAAGGGAAGCCACTAGCTCCCACTTTCGTTACCCTCTATCCACCGCCCTCTCTACTCTCTATCCCCCTCTCTCTCTACTCTCTATCCCCGCTCTCTCTCTACTCTCTATCCCCGCTCTCTCTCTACTCTCTATCCCCTCTCTCTCTACTCTCTATCCCCCTCTCTCTCTACTCTCTATCCCCTCTCTCTCTACTCTCCTCTATCTCTCTCTACTCTCTATCCCCCTCTCTCTCTACTCTCTATCCCCCTCTCGTTACTCTCTATCCCCCTCTCTCTCTACTCTCTATCCCCCCCCCTCTCGTTACTCTCTCTATCCCCCGCTCTCTCTACTCTCTATCCCCTCTCTCTCTCTATCCCCCGCTCTCTCTCTACTCTCTATCCCCCTCTCTCTCTACTCTCTATCCCCCTCTCGTTACTCTCTCTCTACTCTCTATCCCCCGCTCTCTCTCTACTCTATCCCCGCTCCCCCCTCTCTCGTTACTCTCTATCCCCGCTCTCTCTCTACTCTCTATCCCCCCTCTCTCTCTACTCTCTATCCCCCCTCTCTCGTTACTCTCTATCCCCCCCTCTCTCGTTACTCTCTATCCCCCTCTTACTCTCTACTCTCCCCTCTCTCGTTACTCTCTATCCCCCCGCTCTCTCTCTACTCTCTATCCCCCGCTCTCTCTACTCTCTATCCCCCGCTCTCTCGTTACTCTCTATCCCCCCCTCTCTCGTTACTCTCTATCCCCCCTCTCATTACCCACAGCGCCCGCTCCCCCACTATTGGGGGTCTCTCAATTTGTCCCTTTGCACTGGAATATTTATAGCTGGTGCCTCTACTATCCTGGCTGCATGTCACCATCATTATCTGCAACCGAAAAACCATGTTGGGCATAGTAGAAATGTAATACACAACGTGCGCAGTCTACGTGACCCATCTGGCCCTCTGCGAGCATGCAAGGCCTTGCCCAAACACGATTATGAGTGCGCAAACAGGGTACTGTATCTGTAATTGGATCAGGCTTTTGGCCACGTAGCGGAGCACATTTCTGGACAGGAGGAAATGGTGTGCGCTGCTCGGGTTCTGCTTCTTCAAACAAAACTGCTGATTTATGTTGGAAACCCCGGACCCATTCATCAAAGTGCACTTCCTTATCAGTGGCCTGGTCCCCCCCCCCCCACACCCCCCCATCTCCCCATCTCCCAGGGATAACGTGAGGGGTACGGAGGCAGGAGTCCACGTATTGATTTATTCAGAATACCCCTAACGCCTGGCTCGCTGAGCAGGGTGCGGCCTGGCGCATTACTAATAAAGCAGCCGGAGAACGCCAGAGAACAACAACAAGGCCACAGTGCTCGAAACACACCGCTCTGCCGAGAGCCCTGGCTGCATTTCGGAATGGGACCACGTGATCACTGAGCACCAAGTAGATATATGAGAGAGTCAGGGCTTGGCTGTACAGGAGGAGGGAGGGACAGAGAGCAAGAGAGAGCAAGGAGGGAGAGAGAGGTGGGAGGGCGACAGTAGAAGGTGGAAAAGACGAGTGGGAAGAAAGTGCAAATTAAGAGATGGGAGGAAGAGTGTAATAATGTGGAAAAAGATCAATTTGGGGCAAGAGTTAGAACAAGGGAGTTGAGGTTGAGGGAGAGTGAGAGAAAGTGGGAGAGGGAAAGTGAGAGAGGGAGAGAGGGAGAGGGAGAGAGAGAGTGAGAGAGAGAGAGAGAGAGAGAGAGCAGAAGGGAGCGAGGGGGAGAGAGAGTGGGACAGAGACAGGGGCAGGGAGAGAGAAGAGAGACACACTGAAAGGCTGTTTTGATTGATAAAGCGCTCACCAGAGCCCACACACGGCAGCGACCCACACACAGCACACTGCAGACTGTAGTGACAAAGCGGTCTCTGGACAATGTGCCTTTACTCACAGAGAGAGATCATCAAGACAAGGGGAGCATCGGGCCTGGCCAGAGGGCGGGCGCGGGCGGGCGGGCGTGTGTGTGCGTTTGTTTGGTTTGCACCCACGCACCATGTGTAGTCACAGTCACAGTAGTGCTCAGTCACCCACTGCTGCTATCCCCCTCCGCACCAGTCACAAGTGCCTGACAGACAGGGTACAGAGTACAGATACGACTTAAGAGCTCTTCCCATCCCGTCCCGTCCCCCCCCCCTCCCCTCAAACTGAAAATACTGCCACTAGGAAATAAAACAGCTCGATTACCTCTTAATGGGCCCATACATTAACATACATTAACGGACAACACGTCCACAAAAGCGCACCATGCACGCACCTCTGACTGTCCTGCCTGAGAAATGAGCGTTTTTAGACACTAGAGATAATATCGGCGCGGTGGGAAGGGGAGGCGAGGGTCATTCACGCCGTTTACATAAGCAGGGCTCCCCCCGCAGGCTGTTTCTCAACAGCACATGCACCCCCCACCCCGTACCACCCTGCCCTGGAGCCACCCGCAGGGGTACAGGGTACAGGGCAGGATAAGGAGCTGGGGGCGGGGTCAGGGGTATCGGCGAGGATAAGGAGCTGGGGCCGGAGCCAGCCATTATCTCGACCCCCATGGACCTTTGTCTGCTACTCAATGGGATTATGATGATATTATGGATGGAGACGATATGGCGTGGTGACAATTATTAATTTGTTCTTGTCGTATCACTACTAGTAATTATTCATTATTATTACTACTACTATCATTATAATATTCTTATCCAAGGCTAATTTAGCAAACTGTTACATTGCCACTGGCACACATGGTATTTGCCCTGAACTACCTCACAGGCCGGAAGGGAACACACAGAACCCACACAACCAATTAGCCTCAAAAAAGCACAGATAAGGGGTCACAGGGTGAGCGCGTTTTACAGCACGATCAATCAAGGGTACGGCCAAGCGCACGTCCGGTCCGCACCGGGCCGTCCAGAGAGCAGGGGGCTGCGACGGGAGTCTAACACGTCACCCATTCTGGGGTCATTTCTTCCGCTTTTTCAATTTGAGAAGAAGCCCGGAGAACAGGCCCATTTATTCCGGGCCTTCAAACCCACTCACTTATTTCTCATTTGTTTGGTGCCCTGCGAGTCAAAACTCTTCTAAAAAGCCTAAGAGCAGCGATCAATAATTCAGCGTAACCTACTTTGTAAAAGGATAATATTACTATTTTTCACTATCCCAGCTATGTGCGTTTCCATTTGACCCGGCTTAAACTGTTTGTATACCCCAGGTACCCGGCGAATGCGCTAAAGAAAATCATACGCCAAGATGGTTCTTTGTGCTGTTTGGCATCGTGTTGATCTTCATATCATTTCGTGTCTCAATATTTTAGGAAGGCTGAATTATTTAGTCACTTAACCCCGAGGCCACGGAAAATGCATCCTCCAAATCGTCTCAGACGTGGGTTCAAAATATTGATCATATTTATATTATTTAAATGTGCATCCACGACTGGGCGAATTCAAGTCTCGTCAACGCATCCTTTAAAACACATTTCGAAATAAAAACGATTCGCTAATGCGATGCGCCAAGCTGAAACGTATTAAACGGACGGAATAAATGCAAGCGTGCCCGGCACACCAAACGGAGGAGGTAATAAGACAGTGTGCGCGTTCAACCGTTCAGCCCTCTTTGTCCATTGTCTATGGTTTCCCCATTCATAAGATGGATAACATCTTATTTTCAAAACCTTGGGCTTTTTTTCTTTTTCTTTTTACATTTTCAACATTTCCCCCCTTTATTGTTTCCCGTCAGCCACCCTGAGCACATCTGCTGTGTAAGTTGCGTTGAGTGAGTCATAAGGCCTTCCTGACAGATTGTTTAATACCGACGTGAGGCAGAAGTCCAATCGCGGCCCTTCGGAGGAACGTTTAAAGCAAAGCTTAACTCACTTTTGATAACGTTACGAAAGAAAAAAGTGCGAAACGATGGCCGAACTAGAGGCTGCCATTGTTTGCATTTATGGATTGATTTCATCGACGTGTCATTTTGATGAAGGAGTTTCGTATCCATGCACAATGCGCACAGGAAAGCAATCAGGCATGCACAATGGAGCAGAGGTACCAACATCCATTATCCTGTGTGCGAGAGGAGGTGTTCATGTTTGCTTTTCTGGTACTTGTTTATATTAAAATGTGTAATGCTTGTAGAAGATTAATAAGTTCCTCCGGGAATAATGCACATTAGCGGTGAAGAAAATAAGAGAGCGTAAAGGCTATTAATTCCACATCTTTAAAGAGAAAACGAACATAATGCAAGCAAGAATAGCGTGAATTTGTACAGATTTTTTAAATTGAAACCATGTGCCAAAGTGGCATTTTGTTTTTACCTTTTGTGGCTAATAACCCATCCATACAGTTCAAATCAAGGTTCAATGTTTGTGTGCATGATGGGGTTAGAATTTCCCACAATTCCCCTTTCTATAAATGAACTGGAAAAAATGAAATGAAGCCTTGCTGACTCATGTAAGAAATGATGCCTTATTTAAAATATATTCCACCCGCAAATAGCGCACCTTTCTACATGTCCTTCCCAGCTCTCCCACAAAAGGGTCTTGGGATGGTATGGAGCGCTGCAGTGTGACGCTCTGGCACCAGCACCCAGCCTGCCTCTGTGCTCATTCTGCCAATCAGAGTTACCGTACGGGCCGCGCGCGGGTTCGCCTTCCTGCGCACGCGCTGTAGGCAGGGGGCCACAGGACAGGGGGGGCGGGGAGGCAACAAGCGTAGGATGAGTATCGCCATGGTCTCACTCTGGTAAAGGGGCCTGGGCTGTTCACTGATGCCCATTACTCTTTTACTTTATATATTTTTGTATGTACTCGTGGGCAGAATAAACAGGCAGGTGGGATTAACTGATACGTGCCAAGCAGGAGCAATCGGGGAGGACTATCGAGGGGCGGGAGAGTCTTTGTTAAACTATGCAATTTACCCCGTGATCACGTACAGGGCTCCAGAGCACGGCTTTCTCATTTAGCCCCACTCAAAGCCACCCTCCAAGCCGTCCCGGTCTCCAGTGCGGTCTCGTTCGCCCCTCTTCCTCTCCGAGCTCATCAGGATTCCGGTGCGCGGCGGCGGCGCTCTCTCTCCGGTCCCGGCGGAACATTTTAATCTGCGATCCCGGTGAATGATATGGCGTCGGCTCACTCCCCCGGTGCCCTGAAATAACTGCACCACAAATCACCCGCCCAAACGTGCGGGGGGCCGGGTAGGCACTGCCGGTTACAAATTCCACTTGCCAAACGAAATAAATAAATAAAAAGCGCACGTTTCATTTGGGCTCGCGGACAACGTCCATCCATCACGGCCAAAACAAACGGCGAGGTGCGTCTCGCCCACCCGCCACCTCCGCCGCTTCTCAACTGCCCGGCGTGTAAGAATGGCTCGTACACTGAGCTGCTTCTGCCACGAACATGAGAAAACATCTTTATTCTTTATTCGCTGTCTGTTTGTGAAATAATAAAAATGCGCTGACGACAGGTTCAGACCAACGGGGTCTCCCGGCCACTCGTCGGAGGTGGGGGGACATTGGCCCTCTCTCCAAAGACCGCTGGGTTCCGCTTCTCCAACAAAAGAAACGCGAGAACCAAAATGCAGCCCAACGTCGATCAAACCAAGACTGAACCCAACGTCAATATATTTACAACAGAATACACATCATCTTTCAAATATGGGTGCTGGTGGGTGGGGGGAAGGCTGCGCTGTTATTCTGCGGTTGCTTCCTTTCAACAGAAATAAAGAATTTCAGGTTGAAAGCCTCGCATTCCGGATTCCTCGCGCTGGAGCGCATAACCTCTATACATTCCGGAACGTGGAACTCGGAACACGGAACACAGGCTCTTAGGACAAGTAGGCACCCCCTTCCTCATCCACTCCAGAATGAGGCTGCTGCTCTTGTTCTGGCGTGGGCTGAGAACATCCCACTGCCTGCGTGCGACCAGCCTCCTCACTCCTGTTTCTCAACAGCCAATAATTAAGCTTAAGTGACAGTTAATAGAAAAACTTTTTAAATGAACTAAGTGACAACTTTGCCTTACTTCTCATGCCAGGATTTTCATAGCCACTGTTCAGTAAAGAGACTGGCATGTCCTGTGTTTTTCCCCCATTTTTCTCCCAACTTAGAGGCCAATTATACACTCTATTTATTTTAATTTGCCCTCCCCACACGAACTCGCCGCCCGTCTCTAAGAGGCAAGCCAATTCTCTGAGGGCAGTGAATTCAGAAACGGAATTCGCCCACCCACGTTCTGGAGACACCCCTACGCGCTTCTCAGCGAGTTCGTGCCGGCTCACCCTCCCCCCTGCCCCTGGGGTGGACAGCCAAATGCCGCCCCTGATCAGAAATTCCCCACCAGGGCTTGGTTTCGAACCGTGACCGTGATAGGCAGCTCACAATCGTAAAGGACCAGCCAATATGGGTATGTTAGACCGCTACGCTACAGAAGGGCCAGGCACATCCTGTTTTTTAAACATTTTTTTCTTTTTCCCCAAATCTCTGGAGGCAAATGTGTTTGGGAAGCCTCGAGACACTAAAATATTCATACGTGTCAACGCAAAGACCAGGGCGCTGAAATCGAAGGAGGCATTCATACTTTAATGGGTAAACAATAGCAGATGGGAAATCGGCCAAATGTTTTCAAGTCCATTTCCTTCGAGGCGCATTCCCCACCCCTTTAATATGCCAGCTTTGACTGGCGGAACTGAGGAGTTGCTGGAGCACATTTCATATTTAAATAAATAAGGCAGGACAGAAGCAGGGGTGAGCCAGGATAAGTGACAGCACCCAGGTGAACCCATTCCACTCAATCGACGCCGCCGAACGATTCACCATTTACCTCGAGTGCCCCTTCATAAAAAGGCATTAGCGTTTCTGGGTAATTTCGTGTTTCATGGAGTGTACGTATGTATATGCACGTGTATGTGATTGAACTTGAACTCGACCCCAAAAGAGAAAGAGTTCGGGTGAAAGCACCAAGTCACGCCAAGCAAACGGTCTTTCACAAAGCAGACGTTTTCACCCTGAACCACCCACAAAGACATTGAACACATCAGCATTAAGACACTCCCCCTCTGAGTCTTTCACCGACTCAGGAGCCATTAACAGAGTTAACATGCTGTAAAATTATGAATCCACAGCCCCAGGTCATTATACAGTAAGTACCGCATTAGTGATGGCCATCGGTTCCCCTGGCCCGCTGTCATTGCGTGGACGCGTAGGCCGAGAGCAAAGCTAAACCCACAATCACCGACAAATCGCCCTGTGCTTTAGAAACACCCAAAAGCCAAAAGCAGTGGTTTTCCCTTTTTTATCCTCTTCCACAGATCACCATGTATTTTACACACAGTCGAAGGAGAAAGCGGTCCACGGCTGTAAACGTGTTGTCGGGGTAGCTATGCATTTTACGATCCTGCCCAGGCAAACTGAAAATGGCCCGGCCTAACCTAAATGCTCACAAACAAATGTGTGCTTCCCTGGTGTCATCACTGACAGGTTTCATTACCCCTTAAATTAAACTAGGGCACTAAGGTATGTGGCACCAGCCTGGTCCATAGCGGATCAGCACACTGTGTGCCTACTATGTCTCACATCACAATTTGGGGATACTACCTATGAGCTGGAAATTATTGGTCAGGCACACCAGAGAAAAGCAGAGGTCCGCGTGTCACGATTGGCCTTGTCACATGGTAGCGATACTCTTTTCCTAAGCATATTATGTTTCTCCAAATAATAGCTCAACCCACATCTCTGTATAAACCAAGCTGCCTTCCCCAAGCCCTATCGATGTTTGGTGTCACCAGAATGCTCATCATGAGAGGATAATTTCAATCATGACCTTGAAAAGATGTCTTGTGATAGTAAGTGACCTAAAATAAAAATATAAAAGGTGTTTGACCCTGGCTTAAGATGGTCCTCCCCCAAACTGTAAATAAATCATCCATGGGGTAGAGAGGGAGGGGCCGTGCCTCCTCCTAACCGGTAGTGACGAAGGCAAAGTAACGCCTCCTCCGAGATGGCACTTGCCAAGCCGTCGACCGTAACCCGGTACTACAGGGCCACTCTTATACACAGTGAATGTCATGTCGGCTTCCCTCCCCCCTCCCTGGGACGGACAGCCAATCGCCGCCCCTGGTGGCACTCCCGGCCAGACCCAACTATGGCGAGACGGGGAATTGAACCCCGGTCTCTGTGGCCAGCATCGGACGTTGTAACCACTCCTAACTTTTCAAAGTGTGACGTGTTGATGGCTCAGTTTTTTAACTTCAGTCTGAAAATTCTAAGGTTTGATTCGGCACATTCCTGCATTCTTGAGAGATCTGGTTCTGGCTCACACTTTGGGCTCGTTTTGCTTTATTTCCTGACTGCGTGTGTCTATTTTGGGAGAGCCTTGGTTTGGCATCATTTTCTTCCATTTCATCTCTTTCGTGATTGTTACATGTTATTTTTATGTCTAGGACTTAATATTTGTTAAGGTAGCCTACATCTGTAGATTTGACATTGAATATTTTGTCTTTGTCTCAATGTTATAACTTAATAAACCAGCTCTTAAACTTCATTTAATTGTTTGTTGTATATTTTTGACACAGTTTGACCCAACAGACTGCTCTGCCCATCAACAAATTTAGTGATTTAATTAATAATTAGTATCTGGTGTGATAATTATATCAAATCAAATAAATACAGTATATTGTACATGTAGTGAGGGTTTAACATGTAATGCTTCACGAGTGCTGAATCTCAAACAAGGGCATTTGACTGTTAAGGCTACTGGATTCAGGGAATAGACATTTATTTATTCAAATCTCACTCGCCTGAAAGTGTAGTCCAGTAATGCACGTTTTCTACATTACATTTACATTTTAAGCATTTAGCAGACGCTCTAATCCAGAGCGACTTACAAGATGTGCATTAATACATGGTCGGAACAATCATAGTTCGCACAAGAGATCGGTGCAGTGATACAGGACACAAGCAGGGGTGAGCCAGGATAAGTGACAGCACCAGGTGCAGGTGAACCCATGCACCTGCTGATAGACATCGTTGTAGGCAGCTGCATACCATACCTGTAACACTCGGAAGGAAAGGGTTAGTACTTTTTTTTCCCTTCTCTCTCCCATTACGTGTCCCAATACGAACCATCTGGCTTTTGAGTAAAAGCCTTGTGCTTTCATTGAAGGCCATTTTGCAGCATTACCTGAAAACCTTCCTACACATTGGGCTCAAGTTTCTCCGTAATAAAATGAAGTCGACGCCAAGGAACCACTGATGTTTGTGCTATTAGATAAGAATCACGAAGCGACTTGTTCCCTGGTGCTGGAGTAAAACAAACAAGCCGCTATAATGCATTACTCTTTACTCTGTATCCCCATCTTACACGTTCCATACATCACCCTCCTCTTCACCGTGTATGCACGTACTGAAGCGACTCAGCTGGAGAAACCAGTACAAGAAAGCCCACCTTTCCGACTGCTCCTCAAACCTGCAACCCGACTCTCTCAGTACAAGCACAGGAGCCTCTGCCTCCCCATCCACAGCTCACAGTGCGATGGTTATCATCTGACCACTGCGGCCAGTCACTTTGGAACATGACTCACAGGTTCGAGCGCTGGAGGGTGTGTGTGTGTGTGTGTGTGTGTGTGTGTGTGCGTGGGGGGCTCTCATGCCCTCGAGTGTGGTACTCCCCCTGAACTGCTCTGGTTAATATCCATAAATGGAAAATGCAGGTCAACCTGCCTGTGGAATAAATGCCCACAGAGCAGCACAATGCTGGCCGTGAAAGTCACTGTGGATAAGGGCACCTACTCGGGAAATAATGAAGAGTTATAATGGGGTATGGAAGACACAGCTTAACGTATCCTACCTGATTATTTTCCCCATTAGTTTTATTAACCTCATCAATGCACAGCGTTAATTGACTGTTATCATAAGTGTTGCCACTCCTGCACGGTCAAATGGGGTTATTCTGTGTTCCACTGCAAAGGCACTCTCACGTGCACCTGTGTGTGTGTGTGTGTGTGTGTGTGTGTGTGTGTGTGTGTGTGTGTGTGTGTGTGTGTGTGTGTGTGTGTGTGTGTGCACAGCGTTAATTGACTGTTATCATAAGTGTGCCACTCCTGTCAAATGGGGTGTGTTCCACTGTGCACCTGTGTGTGTGTGTGTGTGTGTGTGTGTGTGTGTGTGTGTGTGTGTATGATTGTTTATGTGTGTGCACCTGTGTGTGTGTGTGTTTGATTGGGTGTATGTGTGCAAGTTCACGTGTGTATGTGTGTGACTGTGTGGACTACAGCCTGACAGACAGACAAACAGCACTACAGCACTACAGCCTGACAGACAGAGGTACAGTGCTACAGCCTGACAGACAGAGGTACAGTGCTACAGCCTGACAGACAGATGCACAGTGCTACAGCCTGACAGACAGATGCACAGTGCTACAGCCTGACAGACAGACGCACAGTGCTACAGGCTGACAGACAGACGCACAGTGCTACAGGGTGGCACAGCGTTTCGACAGCGCCGTATGAAGCCAACATTCAGTGTGCCGTTTGCTCTGGATCTGGCTCAGCTCTTCCAAATTGGTATTTTTAAACGCAGCAACCCTATATAAAAAGAGGAAGCACAGTTTCGTTATGCAAGACTGCTTTCCACCTTTTAGCCTTTAGCCCCCCAGCCCCCCAAAAGGGCAGGGTCTCTAGTGTGCACATCATTGATTGAAAGCCTTGTAGCAGGAATGAGTCAGAAATGCAGATGGAAATTCAGCACTAAAGCAGAGACCAACAACAACGGGGAGGGGGGCAGATAGAGAATTTACTGCTGAATAAGACTTGAGCCACTCATCCAGAAGGGGAGGGGGAACACAGCTGTGGTTCCTAGAGGAAATGGGCAGGATTGAGCCCACGGGGGCGTCCAGGAGAAGAGAGATGGGAGAGGTGGGTGGGTGGGAATTTGTGGGTGGCATTTCAAGGTGACTTTGGACAGAACATCCATTTAATTATGGAGAGGTCTCTGCGGGGTAGGGTGAGGCGGACACGACCTCAAAGCGCCGCAGTGGAGTCTGGGAGATCTGTGGGGAGGGGATGGGGGAGGGGAACTCTGCCCTCAGTGACTCCGCCTTCCCTCCAAGGGAAAAGACATGACCTGGATGTGCCACCAAAGCAGAGCAAAGATCAGGCCTCCCGCTAACCTGGATCTGCCGCTAACAAGCTAGGCAGCTCTGTTTTTGGACCATGCCCTTTTTGAACAAAGAGCCTCACACAGCACACGCTCTGCCCCACACTGGAGCCTCACACTGGACCCTCACACACTCTGCCTCACACTGGAGCCTCACACTGGAGCCCCACACGCTCTGCCTCACACTGGAGCCCCACACGCTCTGCCTCACACTCTGCCCCACAATGGAGCCCCACACACTCTGCCTCACACTGGAGCCCCACACTAGAGCCTCACACTAGAGCCTCACACTAGAGCCTCACACTAGAGCCTCACACTAGAGCCTCACACTGGAGCCTCACACTGGAGCCTCACACTGGAGCCTCACACTGGAGCCTCACACTGGAGCCTCACACTGGAGCCCCACACTGGAGCCCCACACTGGAGCCTCACACTGGAGCCTCACACTGGAGCCACACTGGAGCCTCACACTGGAGCCTCACACTGGAGCCCCACACTGGAGCACTGGACACTGGAGCCTCACACTGGAGCCTCACACTGGAGCCTCACACTGGAGCCTCACACTGGAGCCTCACACTGGAGCCTCACACTGGAGCCTCACACTGGAGCCTCACACTGGAGCCTCACACTGGAGCCTCACACTGGAGCCTCACACTGGAGCCTCACACTGGAGCCTCACACTGGAGCCTCACACTGGAGCCTCACACTGAGCCTCACACTGGAGCCTCACACTGGAGCCTCACACTGGAGCCTCACACGCTCTGCCTCACACTGGAGCCCCACACATTCTGCCCCACACTGGAGCCCCACATCGCACAGTTCTCTTTATTGAAGCTAAATAAAGTGGGTGGCCCCGTCGTTTTTCCTGAAGCTCTGTTGACAAAGCAGAGCTATTTGCTCCATTTCTTACTGAGATCTCCAGTGGGGAGCTGAGCCTGGGGATGGCTCTGAGCGACCTGCCTACCAATACTGTCCCTATACTGTTACACTGTGCCACCTGAGACTGTGTGTGTGTGTGTGTGTGTGTGTGTGTGTGTGTGTGTGTGTGTGTGTGTGTGTGTGTGTGTGTGTGTGTGTGTGTGTGTGTGTGTGTGTGAGAGAGTGTATGTGTGTGTGTGTGTGTGTGTGAGAGAGTGTATGTGTGTGTGTGTGTGTGGGTGTGTGTGGGGGTGTGTGTGGGGGGTGTGTGTGTGTGTGTGTGGGGGTGTGTGTGTGTTTGTGCGTGCGTGCATCCATGTGTGTGCGTGCACGCATGTATATATGCGTGTGTTTAATAATAAATAACAAGCCTGAAGAAGTACGCATAATTTTACATATTAACTGAACATTTCAATTTTACATACAAACTATTAAACGAATAATAAAAAATGTAAATGTGCATAAGAGGAAGCGCTCCGACGACACAGGTGTACAGGTGCGGAGCAGAGCTGAGCGTAGCGCTCACTCACCCTTCAGACGGGCGGCTCGTAATCCACTTGCAAATTCAATTCAATTCAAATTCAAATCTCCTCATGAAACTTGCATTAGGACCGGGGAGGCTTCGAAGAATTCAATCGTAATGGGGGGTGGGGGTTTACGAGGTCACAACTGAGGACAGAGACAGATCCTTACGCCTCGAGCCCGCGCCAGAGATCCGATCGACGACATCGGTTAGTGGCAAACGGCGGTCAGCGGCGCTTGCGGTTGAGCGCGCTCAGAACATAATCTCTCGCAGTGATTAAAGCCCCCTCTACAGAGCGGCCGGGACTCGGGCCCAGTAACACCGCCAAACGCTTCCACACGGGGGCCCAATCCATTCGGGGTGATTGTGAGGACAGCGGGGAGAGAGGAAATACCTGGGGGGGGGCATTGTCTTACGCCCCAAAGGGGTGCGTCGACCACAGTGCGGGCACGGGAAGTTGGCGGCGTGTGGCGGGAGATGGAACGCCTCCAAAGCGTATCCTGGATGAGAGCTGAGGCGCGATCGAACAGCACAGTGGCACAATGTTCCGTTATCGTCCT